>OY748299.1:18216980-18444545 GCA_963556515.1 Nudaria mundana
ACTTTATCCATTGGTGCAACCGCATCAATATCCGTTCCGTAGTTATAAAAATCTAAGCATACATAGGGAACGGTAGGGACTTTATTTTATATGTGTGTCTAGTACCAGTTCCTTAAACTAATTTGCTCGAAATACGTTTTCGTATTCCTCCATACATTTCACACCAGCGCCCCTAGCGGTAGCGTCAGGGAACTATGTGAAATGTATGGAGGTATGTATGTATGAAGTGAGGGTAGTTGAACAAACCCGCACTTCACGAAGACGACGATGAACTGAAGCCAGTACACCCGTGACCACGGCTCTTGTAACAGGGCCGAAACGTCGGGTAATAAAGAGGTATGTATATATCTCAATAATCGCGTAAAATACCCTTTAGTCTTAAGTTTATAATTTAGAAATAGTTATCTTTAGACGTGGGCACCAGCTAGTATTATCTTAAATTACATAGTTGTGCAAACAACTGTTGATGGTTGCGATCAACAGATGGCGCTGCAGTCGTTATTTAAAACGCGCTATGGTTTCTTTACCAACATTTGTAAAGAATAGTCGTCTTAATTTTTATTGGATACAAAGACTCTTTCGGCAGAAATTTTAATGATTTTTTGCAAGCCTCACCTTTTGTGTAGGTTTAGCCTAGCCGAATTGTATTGTACAATTTTAAATTAAAATTTCCACATTTGTCGGGTTCCTTCTATACCCAAAGGGTAAAACGGAAACCCTATTACTGAGACTTCGCTGCCCGTCTGTCTGTCGGCTGTATCTCATGAACCGTGATAGTTAGATCGAAAGTTGAAATTTTCACAGAGGATGTGTTACTAATTTCTGTTGCCTCTATAACAACAAATACTAAAAAACAGAATACGAAAATTTTTTTTGCCGTTTTGGTACGAAACTTTGTGTAAGAGTCCGACTCGCACCTGTCCGGTTTTTTTAAGTAGGTAGGTACTTATCTTTTTTTTTATTTATACTTTTTGTATGTACATCAATGAAAATAGACATTATATTTATGTATTTAATTGAGCGGAGCGAAGTGAAGCTCTATCTTAGACGACAAGTGTAAATCGTTTGTGTGCCAACTCCTCCGAAACGGCTTGACCGATTTTGACCAAATTTGGCATGCTGGTCGACATCATACCCAGGAGTGCATATCTCTGAAATCATGAAAATAGAGCATAAAAAAAATTAAGAAAATTTGCTCCGCTCAACATTTGCAATTAGTAGCATGCATTGCATACCTAGTTAAGTATAGTTTAGACTTTATCTATCAAAAACGCCTATTTTACTATAATTTAATGTCATAAATAATCAGACTCTGTTGTTGCACACGGTACGATTGTATAGCGCACAATCAATAGTCAACCGTATCTCGTTTTAGATAGATATGATTATTGATAGATTTGTCTTTATAATAAAACGATCTATTCAATCCTTATAAGGTCGCGCTACAAAATAATTGTGGTTACATATGTTTTTTGTATTTCAAAGCAATGAGTTTTGCTTAAACTATTCTTAAAATATTAAGAAAGAAATTATAAATAGATCACAAAAACTGATGTCATCGGCGGGACTCGAACCCCGGCCTTTCCCTAACAGGGGAGCTTTTGTGATCTATTTATAATTTCTTTCTTAATATTTTAAGAATTGTGGTTACGTTTTTTAGGGTCCGTGTAATTCAAGTTTTCCGTCTGTCGTCTTTGGCTTTCGTCCTAAACGGTGAGTGCCAGAAACATGAAACTTTGCATGGATATTATTTTGAATTTAGTACGTTGAAAAAGTGCTAAAAGAAAATTATAAAATAATTTTTTTTGGGGTACCTCCCATACAAGTAAACAGAATTAGTTTTTTTTTCTTGCGTCTACCCCGATGTGTGGGTGTGTAATGCACCTCTGCCTACTTCTACTAGGCGTGGTTATAGGAATAAAGACGAGTGCAAACAAGAATTAAATATTATATAACCAGCAGCTTTCGTCGTAATAGCCGCGGCGATGAGGGGCAGCAATAGGTGGCTGGACGTGTGAAATTATTATAATGAGACAACTATCTCTGTAGGCGTGGGAATAGGGCGACCATGAGTTAAAGATTTCAGGATTTTTTTTAACAAACAAGGTTTGCTAGGCGTTTTTTAACTTAACCTGTTTAGCTAAGCTAAAAGTATTCGTGTTAGAAGTGGGATTTAGTCTGTAGTGTGCGTGGAGATGTTACATCGAACTCTACATCAGCTACACTTGGTTAGTCTAGGGTCGTTAACCCCCGAAGAGGCTACACAGGTGACCAAAGTCCACCGGGCGTCTCTGAAAATACCTTCTGGTATCACCAGAGACGCCCACAGCAATGGACATGGAAGCGGCAATAAAAAAAAAGGGGTCGTTAAAGTAGGATTTTTAACAAACAATGAGTATAATGAAACAGAATATACACATGTCATTATTGTCTACCAAAAAAAAATTAAAACGTCAGCTACGGAACATAATTTACACAAGCCACAACCAAACCTATATTAGCAATATATAATTACATAATTTTACACTATGAATCACAAAAGCTATATGTACTGTAGGTATATACTTTCCAGGAGGAACGTTCTACCAACTGACCAAGACACCACTAGCCCAAGACATCTAATTTTGTGATCATATTGTGTTAATATCGCGACTTACGGCGTCGCCAGAGCGCCATCTATCGGTAATTGAGGAACTAACTACTATGGTAGGCTGGTTTCGCTGGTTCGCTGTTAGCAGCGATAATTGACTGAGGGAGCGAAGCGACCGAAGTCTCCGTTTTAACTTGCAGACTGGGGAGAATTTCTTTCGTCTGTACCTCTACATGTCTACATCTACGGGTTCCTTCAGATCATGTTTGCGACCGTATTTATCAACCGATTTTCATGAAACTTTACACACACACTCCTTGCTTACAATGAATAACATATGAATGATATTTTTGGATTGGATGAAAAATGAAAGAGTAATAAAGAAAATTGAAAAATAAATGTTCTAAACAAAGCTCCCGAAGTCTACGGTCTGTCAAGAATGCAAACTAACCATAGCAACCCATATAAATAAAATCAAAAGTCATGCAAATAAATACAATTTAAGAATTAACAAAGCCGCTCCCGAAGTCTACGGTTCACAGAACCACTAGTAGTAGATTATACAACAAGTGAAAAAAAAAGAAAATTAAATTTGAGTTACGAAGTTGGATCCCGAGAGTAGAGAAGGATTCTAAAGTAGAATCCTGAGCGGAGCGAGGAATACAAGGAACGAGATAAATTTTTTTTTCACGAGTTGTCTACTCTAATTTATACCATTTACTGCGAGAAAATAAGGTAAAGGTTTCCAACACCTACATTGTCTGATGGGGATGGGGGGAGGTAACCTCAGCCTGCCAGTAGTTACGTTCAGCTTTCTTTTTTTTTGTAGTATACTTAATTCGTCTATTGAACTCGTTCCAAATTCAAATGTCATTATTCACTTGTGAGTAAATGAGCGTTTTATTCACTGTTATCGATGAATAAAGTTCACTTTTTCGAGGGGCAATGGTATAAAATATATTACATAATTACAGCTCGTCGTTAAGACACTCAGATATGGAGTAATAAAAATTTTCAACCAGCAACATTTAGAGTTTCTTTTTAAAGAATGCAAAGGGCTGTTCTTTGATGCTTGTAGGTATTTTATCAAAAATCATAGAACGAAGTAACTATTACTACAATCAACTATATCAATTGAGAAGGTATTCGAAGTTGAATGTAATCAGGCGTTATATGGCGAAAGTCCATGATAAAACAATGGGGTAAGATGTTAAATTTATATATAATTGCACTAATTTCGCTAAATAGAAGACATTACAAACGTCGACATATGTTTCACCTACTCACGAGGCATTCTCAAGACTGTCTCACAGAGAACAGCTGTTCTCTTTGCGACAGTCTATATAAAAATTTAACATATTGTTTTGTATTCGAAGTTATTTGAAATTTGGACAGGATACAAAATATCCTACAAAACTGAAACGCGTGTTCCCCAAACATCATTTATTCTTTCATATATTAACTCACCGGCTAATGAGTGGTTTGGGCGAAGTGATTCGTAATCGGCTCTTTATTTATTTCGTTTAGACTTCAGTTTGGTGAAGCTTAGTATCATTAGTACATAATAATTTTAATAATTATATAATATGAAGCTGGTACTGTAGCTACATTGACAATGAATTATATTAGCGGATGCCCGGGACTTTGCCCGTGTGAGTTCGTTTTAAGGTACACAATTCCCGGAAAAAAGTAGTACCTTAGTAATACCTTATAATATAATATCAATTACCTATCTGCCCGTTAAAGTCAGTTCAACCGTTGCAGGGATTAGCCGGAACAAACAAACAGACAAAAAATATTTTATAGTATTAATTTGGAATTACAAAGAGACACTTCAATTTTATTTATTTGTATACTATAGATGTGTAGATATAGGCATGGATTTGTTATTTTTCGTATAAACGTTCCGATATTGACGCGAGCGGAGCCTTGGGCACCAGCTAGTATTATCTTAAATTAGGTAGTTGTGCAAACAACTGTTGACGGTTGCGATCAACAGATGGCGCTGCAGTTGTTTTTTAACACACGCTATGGTTTCATTACCAACATTTACATGGAATAGTCGTCTTAATTTTTATTTGATACAATGACTTTATTGACTAGACTAGATTGACTTGATTGATGACTAGATCGATGACTAGATCGATGACTAGATTTTTTGCAAGCCTTACCTTTTATGTAGGTTTAGCCTAGCCAAATTGTATTGTACAATTTTATACGGCCGGAAGACCTGCGGTGGCAAGAGCCCTACGAATTATGTCGTTTAGAATAGCGTGCCGTGGTATACGACCTGCACTTCTGCTACAACAAAGACCATGGTGTCCCAGATTTAGATTTTTAAATGGAATTTTATTTGACGGAAGCCAAAATTGAGAGGGTTTTTACGTCATGACACTAGGGCGACCATGAATTAACGATATTGAATAAAAACATATTTATGTACTCACAAACTTTTCCGCTAGTGTAACTTATCTTACACTCACCAAGTGCCAGCAATCGACAGTATAATACCAAGAATTAAAGATTTCAGGAAATTCAAAACAATTTTAACAACTATTCATACGAGGTATCATATTTTTACTAGGCATAATAATATGGTGTTTGAAGTAAGTTTGAATCTGTAGTTTAGGTTAGAGATCGATCTTACATCGTTAGAATATATCGTCAGAACACTTCATCAGCTACACTTCCTTAGTCCAAGTGTAATAAAAGGAGTACATTTATTTATTTGGATTTATCAAATAGTATAACATTTCTCGTAAAGTGACACGTAATGAAATATCTATTTTCTCAACAAAATCAGGATAGTTTTATCCGTATTTTAACATGCAATATCATGCTCACTGTTCACATTTCATCCGCTGACAGTAAAATAAAAAATCCTTAAACATAGAATTTTGGGACGGAAAAAAACAAGCCAACAGGGGCATTGTCAAAATGTTGGCACAAAAAGAGTAGTACGAGTATGATAACTACAAGTACATTGCATATTGCATAGTAATTGCGACATAACTCAATACCTATACCTAGTAAATCGATTATGGTCTAATACATTCATACTTTTTTGACCTTTCTAGCCGTATAACACAGATTGGTATGTCTATTCCGTTTGAAAACTGTTTCAATTATTATTGATGTTCAACTAGATAATAACATTTGGCTATTAATTTTTATTTTCTTATATATATAATTATATACTAAAATTACAAAATATCGTTTAAAAAATCCTCCGCGTCATTGCCGACTGGGAATGTTCCCAGAATGCTGGCTGTGTTGCCACGTTGGATGGCGATACTTATTCTTTGGGCCAAAAAATAGCCAGACTTCTGATAATAACATAGTTCCAAAATAACTTTACACCACAAATTTAACTCCAAATGACATTTAAAATTAAAATTGACTCGTGGTAGGTAACTTACCCATCTGAATTAATTTCTTTGTTGAGATACACAGTTGAATGCAATATTTTATTTTATCCACCTGCAAATACATTTGCAATTCATTTCTGCACTTGTCCAAATTCTCTTGGAACGAATAATTCCACCAGACATCCATTTTACATCACACATCGCCTTTCCGCTCTCTTTTCAAGAATCGAACCCTCATTATGGATTCATGCATAATCAGATAACTTCAGGTATGTCCACAAAAACCATACATTTGTCCAAGACAGTGTTAGAATCGTGTTCTGAACATTTTGTGGAATGTTTTTGAGAATAATGTTTACCTGTGTTTCGCTTGTTAGATTTGCTCACTGGCATTTTTGGACCATTTTATGCCATGTTGCATTCAGTACCCTAATTTTTACGTGGATACCAGAGCTGAGATGTTTGGGAATCGTGTCATTATAGATCGCTAAATCGAATTTTTGGTTTTTTGGAACTTTTAAGACACAAGAGTTCTGCACCAAGACGATGTTACAACCAAAAAGTTGTATCAACAATTGTTTCATGAGAATTTCTTCGGATTACAAACTTTTCGTATTTATATTCACACCTTTTATTTGTAACTAACTGGTAAGATCGCTTTTTGATCGTACACAGTAACAAAATTAATAATATGGAATCCTTTTAAGCTGTGTGTAAACAACGAACAAATGCTGTGGTAGTGTGCTTGCTTTATACAAAAGATTCCTTTCTTGTTATTGACCGAGCGAGCGAAGCGTCTCAGTTTTAACTCGAGGACTGACCGATTTGGCGTTGTTGGTGTGTGTCACTTCCGGTCTACAAGCCGCATTTTTCAGCCGATTTTCATGAAATTTGGGACAAGTGTACTTTGTTGCAAGGCGCAACTTTTGTCGAAGGGATTTTTCGATTGGGGGGAAAATGAGGGAGAAATGGGGGGAAAATGCATTTTTCAGCCGATTTTCATGAAATTTGGCACAAGTGTTCTTTGTTGCAAGGCGCAACTTTTGTCGAAGGGATTTTTCGATTGGGGGGAAAATGCGAAAATAACGCGAGGTCTACTGTTCACAGAACCTAGTTCAATATATTTTCTTTAGATTTAGATCTTTTTAAAAACGCTCCTACACAAGCAATAATAATTAAAATTGTTCAATTATGATAGGAATGATGGTCGATTGTGACGTCAAGCATCAATTTATGTTTTGCAACAACAATATTGAGCAATTAGGAGAAATTTCAATACACCATATGGAAATTCCTATGCAATACTATGTGGAGCCATTAGATCCAATATTTTTAAAACAATTACCGCAATTTATTAAAAAAATTACTCCAGGTTGACCGTTGTGTTGTCTAGCAATTATTGCTCTAAAATTGTTCGTTTGCAGCTTTAGGACACGTTTTATAAATTCACATTAGTACATTTTTGTACAGTTTTCTAATACCGTAATAACGTAACAGAATTGTCCCTGAATTACCTACTTACATTTAAAAACCGGCCAAGTGCCTGTCGAGGCAAGCATAAGATAGGGTTCCGTAGTTACCCATAGAAGCGTCTATAACTACTGACCAAACAGAATCATACCATCCGTTATAGTTTTTCTTTAAAGTTCATTACATGGACTACCATTATAAATTTTTGCTGGTTCTTCACGCCAGTCGTTTAGATTTTAGAGGGGGGATGCTCTGTTTTACCAAAAAAATGTACTATAAAGTTAAATATCTCGCAAAGGAACACATCAATCAAATAATCGACTTAACAACCGCTCAGTTTTAAAAGACTTATCTAATAATACCCCACACTCCGGGGTAGACGCAAGAAAAGAAAAACAAAATCTGGTTACGTGTAGTGGAAGTACATACCCAAAAAAATTTTTACCTTCATTTTCTTTCACTTTGTCAATGTAGTAAATACACATATTCATGGCAAGTTTCATTTTTCTAGCACTCACTGTTTAGGAGGAAAACTGAGGACGGACAGACATGACGAAACTATAAGGGTTCCGAAACTCGAACTACGGATCCCTAAAAAAGTCATACTGCCTATTCCATATTCCGTTATTCTGCTAACAAATTTACGAGTCAGTTATTGCGTACATATTCTGCAGACCACCAAAGTCTCCTTAAAACAACTTTTCCACTTGTAAAAACAGATTCCATTCTTTTACAACTTATTGATTTCTCAAAAACTGGCTAAAAACAAGTCAACAACTCACCCCCACTGCGAACAATGGGGGAGGTCGACTTAAAACAAAACATTTGTTTGAACAATTAATTAAAAATATCGGTCGCGACGAAATCATTTCGCAGTGACAGCCTCTAAGGCAATTATTTAGGGAAATTTTTTTTCGACAAAATCTCTTCCGAGTTCCTTAAAACGAAGAATTAAGGTCGATATTAAGTAATCTTGAGAGAGCTTTGTAGTGATTTTGTTGCATAAAAAGTGAATCCACATGTTTTTGCGTCGAAATGAGTAGACATGGACCACACAAGTTGTTTAGTCCGAGGGATCTGTCATGGGGTTTAACTTTCGAAACGACCGACACGAAATAAAAGTGACATTATGAGGCTTTAATTATACGAAGACTGCAAACTGGTCTTCGATAAAATTACATGCAATTTTTTTTAGAAAAGCAAAAATAACTGCTTCTTTGGCGTGGCGGTAGTGCATCGGTTTTTGACTCCGGAGTTTCGCGTTCGATTTCCGGGTCGAATCAAAGAGAACAGCTGTTTTCAAAGAGACAGTCTTGATAAAGCCTCGTGTAGAGGTGAAACATATGTCGACGTTTATAACGTCTTGTTTGAAGCGAAATTTATGCTATTGTTTTTAAAAATTAAACATCATATTTACCATTGTTTTATATACAAGTATGTTTATCAGTTGTCTAAATCCTATAGCACAAGCTTATAGCTCAGTTTGGGCTAGATGACGTTGTGTAATGTCCAAAAATATGTATTATTGGAATGAAGTTCTCTAACGCGGCTTACGGGTAGTGGGATTTAGTAGAAATCGTCACGTTACGCTTATCAGTGGTTTCCACCCGGTGGTCCGCAGAAGCCAAAATATGGTCCGCTGTTTTTTTAATTTAGCGTCGTCGTTTTGCGTTGTAGTTGCGTAAAGAACTTCGTTCCTGACGGGGATCCCCCGACCGCACAACATTTTTTTAATTTATTTATTTATATGTGTTGGAAATTATCATTGTGTTTCATAAAATAATCCGCGTTTCGCATTTTGTGTTCTATTCGAGTAATTTGGTTCAATATTGTTTCAGGTAAATGTCTGCTGAACTAAGTGTCAACATACGTAAAGGATACCTTTAAATACTTTATTGCCTACCTACATTCATAAGCTCGCCTATACCATCGAAGACTTAAGCAGAGGTGCTTTACAAAGACCGTCCCACCCTCGTAATAGGTGGCAAGTGTATTGTTGTTACTTTGCTTCATATTCAATAATAATATCAAGCGTCTGAGATCAGAAACTGATGATCCTCGCGAAGCCAGTTTTCTCTCACGCAAAGACTCCTATTAGCAATCCAGCGCGAGAATGCTGCCAGTTTTATGGTCACTCTGCCAAGGAGACCAGAGGAGGAGTTTCACACATTAATAATTGTTTTTAGTTTAAGGTAGCTTATGCATTCAAGGATGAGGCGCTCATAGCTCATAGTAGAATGGCAATTACAAATTGTAATTTGATAATAGGTAATTAAAAAATAACGGGAATTGCTTAGACTATGAAAACAATGTTATATTAGACGTAAAAAAAAGAACAAACAAAGAGAATACGAGCTCACTGAGAAGACTTCTTAAGGTCCTTATTTAGATTAAATGTTGACACGAAAATCTTATGAACAAATTCAGGAACTTAAGTGCGTGTTAAGTCTTTATGTTAAAGAAAATGAAACTATGTGACAAAGTATTGGCGCCAATCCATCACTCACTTTACATGCATCACACGAATCTAGAGAAACTGCTTGAGAAATCGTTACTGTCATTAATTAAATTGTAAATTTAGTTAATAAGGTACGTGTTTATAACACTAATTGAGATAGGAAATAGTGGTCGCGATACTACTTAGATGAAAACAAAGTAAAGTGTATTTGAATAGGTAATTAAAAGTATCGGCGCCAACACGATGATGTCACGACCTCACGAAATTTGAAAACAATTGGGAAAGGAGGTGAAAAAAAAAACATTAAAACACTTTAATGAATTTGTGGAAAAGCATAAAAAATTGCCTAATTTTGTTATACTTAATTGTGTACCAACCCTTTATTAAGAAATAAACGCGAAAAGATGAATGTCACATTTTAGCAAAGTGAGTTTATGATAGTGAAGTAGGTACCGTGTGGTATTTTCAAAGGTATATTTCCAATTTCGAGGTATCCTTCTTCTTCTTCTTCTTTTAGAAACGTGGCTCCATCGATTATCATCGATGATTTCGCCAATGTCAAGGTAATGCTTGATTTTTCCCGAACAGAACTAGTCACTCTGAATTAGTTCGCGGTGCGAGACAAGGAAACGTTGTTCGGTATTGCAATTGAGCGTTTGGGCCTGGATTTTTGTCTAGCGCCAGAGGTAACCTAAAAGGCAACCTGCCTCCGCAAAAACCCAAGTCCCGAGGTGTTCAGTAGTCGACTTGTAAATTGACATTGGCTACTCCCATGTAGTGCCAGTTTTTCTTATCTATATATTAAACCGTATTTATATATCAACCAATTTTTTTACTCATTTTATGAATTTATTCAATGTTATGTGACAATATAACATAAATTACAACTCAAGAAAGAAACAAAGTCATACAATGTAGATTTTCCATTGTATTCTTTTTAGTTTCCAAATAACGTCTTAATGAGACAGTATGATGGGTAACCTCAGCCTGGGTTATGATTGAATTCAGTATTTAAGTGAGAAAAAGCTGGTCAAGTTTGAGTTTAACACACTTACGAATGAATCCGTATTATATTTGTTTAAGCGTTTTGAGGGGCCATCGATAGACAGGCTGGTTCGGATCGACCTATTATGTGGACGTACTTTTAACCGTCACGCCTATATACCGAAAGAATAGGTAGAGGTTCATTACATATCCACACTTTGCCAGTATTTAGATTAGTCACATCCAGGACAGATGTTACATAACCCATAAAATAAATCTCTGCAGGCGGGCATTAACCGGAGAACATGCATGACAATGCCTCGGTGGCGCAGTGTGTATGCGACTGCTATCCCTGAGGTTCCATTCCCAGATCGATCTAATATTTTTATGATCCACAAATGTTTGTTTCGCAGTTTGGGTAAATTTTCATGTATATTCAGTATTTACCTATTTAGAAATATAAGTATGTTTATCAAAGTATATGTTTAGCGCAGGAAAACTTGACACAAAATCCTATACCAACCCGTCTGGCCAGTACAGTATATGTAGGCTGAATTTCCCCCCTCTTGGGCGAGGTCAATGTCCACCAGTGGGCGTCTAATGCGCTGAAATGATGATGCATGAAAATACTTACGAATGTTAAAGAAGCACAGCAAGTGGAAATCCACAGTTCCTATCTATATCGGGTTCCGAGGCTACCACTAACAGCACCGATGCCTAAGTTCCATGCAGTGCACCTACAAAAAACAGATGATTCTCTTGCAAACAGGAGACCAACATTTATTTCTATAGTCTCCTATACTTTGCTAGATAATCTCACAAAGGGTTGCCTCCCACTTTCATACCGAACCCTAATAATATTATGATACAAAGTATTATACAGAGTTATAAATCAATGTTATGATGACATCTGCTATGATTCATGTCGCTCGGGAGCTTAAAGAAGTGTTTACAATAAATGTTGATTGAATAAAAATACGTTATATTATAATATCATTGTTTATTGAAAGATAATACTGGAGCTTGCGTTTGATGACTTATTGGAGACGGGTTGTTTAAATATGGCATGAAATTCAAACTGGTACTTTATTCAGAAAGTGTTTGGTATTTTTGATTGAGATTAAAAAAGTATATTTATTACGTCCTCTGTCTAAGTCTTCGAGGGTATAATAGTACAATAAACCCTTTATTCCATATCCCATAATTTACATAATGTTACATTACTATTTGTTAGTGTGTTAGTTTGTTCTAAATCATCATCCACTAAGCCTCTTTTCAACGCAGTTGGGATCATCAGCTTTCCAGTCTAATTGCGATTCGGCTGAACTTCGATATTTTTCATGGAGCGACTGCCATCTGACCTCCACAACCCATGGGTGATATCGAAGTTCTGTAGTTAGACCGGTCGGATTTTTGATGTAGGGTTCTAATTACCCCTAATGACTGTCATAGATGTTTCTATAACAACAGACGGCTTAACGTGCCCTATTGAGGCACGTATTTTCTACGTCTGAAATATGGACCCCAGTTCGGTTATAGGCCTCCTCCATTTTTCTTCACATCTCCCTATATTTGACCTTTTCCAGCCATTTCAAACCAGGGTGTTATCATCAACCCACCGGCGTTTTGGTCTGCCAACATCTCTTTTGCCTAATGGCGTCCTACCTGGCGGATAACCAGTTCGGTTTCCGTCGGGGACGCTCCACCGTGAGCGCGATCATGCGCGTGAAGAGCCTGACGGAGGAAGCAGTCTCGCAGGGCAAGGTGGTGGTGGCGGTGTCTCTTGACATCGCCAACGCGTTCAACACCTTGCCATGGAGCTGCGTTAGGGAGGCGCTCGTGTATCACGAAACGCCTCTCTACCTCCGTCGTATTGTCGGGGCCTATCTCTCGGAGAGGGCCATAGCTTTCCCCAGCTGGCTCGGGCCAGCTCGGCGAGATGTGTCGTGCGGTGTTCCACAGGGGTCGGTCCTGGGGCCGCTTCTGTGGAACATCGGCTACGACTGGGTGCTGCGGGGTGCGTTGCCTAGGGGCGTCGGCGTAACGTGCTACGCCGACGATACCCTCGTCACGGCGCGGGGTGCAACGTACCAGGAGGCAGCACTCAAGGTCACGACGGGTGTTGCTCGAGTCGTGGGTCGGATACGGCAGCTGGGACTGGCCTTGCACAAGTCCAAGGTTCTGTGTTTTCACAGACCTCGGAACGGTCCACCCGAAGGTTCCAGCATAAATGTGGGAGGCGTTAGCATAGGCATCAAGCCCTCGATGAAGTACCTAGGGATCGTACTTGATAGCCGATGGAACTTCGGACCACATTTCCGAAGTTTGGTCCCCAAGGTGACGCAGGCATCGGTCGCGCTTTCGCGACTGATGCCCAACCTAAAGGGACCCAACGCCTCCTGCAGGAGACTGTACCTGGGGATCGTGCGGAGTATAACCCTATACGGGGCTCCCGTATGGGCGGATAGGTTGGCGGTCAAGGGGAACGTGACTCTGTTAAACAGACTACTTCGAACCTTGGCCGTCAGAACCATACGGGGGTACCGCACGATCTCCGGAGAGGCTGCATGTCTCCTAGCCGGGACCCCTCCATGGGACCTGGAAGCGAGAGCCCTTGCGTCATTGTTCCAATGGCGCAAGGAGGCGCTGGAGCGGGACCACAGGCCTGCGTCTCGAGAAGTCGAGGACCAGCGGTCCCAACTCCGCCAGGATCTCATGGAGTCATGGAGGGTGCGACTTGAGCAACCCAAGGGGGGTGCCACCATCATCGCGGCGGTGAGACCGATCATGGACGATTGGCTGCAGAGGCAGCATGGTGACCTCACGTACCGTGCGACGCAGATCGTTGCCGGGCATGGATGCTTCGGTAGCTATCTGTTTCGCATGCATCGTGAGGTCACACCCCGGTGTCAACACTGCGAGGTTTCCGACGACGACACCGCACTCCACACGTTGGTGGAGTGCTCAGCGTGGGCGAGTCAGCGCCGGGACCTCGTAGTGGGTCTGGGCGTGGATACCCTCTCGCTGGGGACCATGCTTCAAGCCATGGTATCCAGCGGGAGTAGGTGGAACGCGGCCGTGTCCTTCTGCGAGCAAGTCATGCTCGCGAAGGAGGCGGCCGGTAGGGAGAGGGAGCGTACCCTCCCCGCCGAGTTCCGTAGTCGGCGGCCAGGCCGCCCCAGACTACGCGACTACGCCCAAGACTATCGTCCTCCATGATTGGGGCCTGAGGACGACGGGATCGCCACCCACCGTCCTTACAGAAGCAGGCTAGAAGGGTTGCGTGCTGCGGGGCCTTTGCCCCATAGCACGCAACCAGATTCACTCACTGACGCGGGATAAAACCCGACCCCAATGACGCGGGATTCTCGTCCCGACCAAACACCCGCAGAGACCACAGAGGTGGTCAAAGTCCGCCGGGCGCCACTGGACATACCCTCTGCTAGTAACCAGAGACGCCCGGCAACAGACGTTAGAGCGGCCGCGGCCTCGGGCCGCGGAATTAAAAAAAAAAAAACAAAAAATGGTCCTTTCCTCCGTGTGGTTTCGATAGTCCATCGTTAAAGCTATTGCGTGATATGTGACCCACCCATCGCCACTTTAATGTCAAAGCATCAGTGGCCTTGGTTATCTTCCCGATTTTCTCGTTTTTTACTTACTCTTCGGGAATTAAGCACGTCTTAACCAAGGCCACTGACGCTTTGCTGCTGGCGGTTATATGTGCGTGTTTTGTTTGTAATAGTGTCTCAAAACTGGAATGTATGTGTTCCACCAAGATATTCATGATCAAAGTTTACCTCAAATGTTGATACAAATACTTCTAAAGTTATGAGTTCTCACAGCTCATAACTTTACTTAGTACACCTATCTAAACTGTATGTAACAAGTGCATAGGTTCCCTCCGTGACAGAATCTGAGAAAAGTACAATTACAACAACAACATTCAAATAAAATTACATCTATATCCATTGACTAGTTAACATAACATTTGTTATATTCTTTAGTAGTTGGACTGTCAATGTATTGAATACATTACGATAGTTGACGCTTGATACTAACTTTATGTGTATAGGTTGCACTGCAGGATACAAAAGTTGATTTTCGAAAAACAAGAGCAGGAGTAGGGTGACTGTAATTTCATACTGTACAGAGATTTTTAATCTTAGGTAAATAGTTAAAGCCTGTGATATTTTTGTCTATTTCGCTGTATACCGATTTTTTTTAATTTTATTATCTATAATCTTAACCAAAATTTCAATAGCAAAGACAGATGTTACATACCACTATAAAAAACATAATCTCTGCAGCCCGAGCAAAGCCTTAATAAATAAACAAATTATCTGAATAAAAACTAGTATATCCTGTGTTAATAGAATCTATAGCTTGTCGTTGCATTAGATAGCTTATGCCACTTATAATGGTACCGACACATACATAATCATGCCTATATCCCGAGGGGGTATGTTGGTCCATGTAAGGTACAAGCCTCTTTCCGTTACCTGCCACCATATAAAATAGACCTACCCGAAATATTCCGTACCCGAACTAAAAATTCCAATAGCTAAGACCTATGTTACATACCTACAATAGCTGCAGTCCGAGCAGACTATTAACACGTGGCTTGACGTTATAGATTGTGACTGACGTCATTGTATAATTTAGAGTTTGATCAAGACAAACAAATTCATAATTCAGGCTAGGTACTCCGTACATCTTCTGGTCTTAATGTCTCACTAAATCCACAGTTCACTGTCACACTACAGGTCAGAAGGTGAAATCGGTAGCTGAGATGATACGATACGATATAGTCGTGGTAAAGGTCGCGACTCCCGTATTGAAGCCCATTGTCTGAAATGTACTACTTCAATCTAGAGGGTGCTGTTTAGATAGTGTTAGATATAGGATGTTTGAAATTTCTCAACTTAACAGTTTGATACTTAAACTCTCTACTGATGATAAGATCTCTTGCAGCGGTCCTAACTGCTCAGTAGGTCAGAGCATTCCCCTGAAGGAACCCTGGTTCTATTTCCCAATAAAGTCTTAGTTTCGTTTTGACTATTTATGACATGAATTAGAATCACGTTTATATTCTCATGATGGAAGGAATTAGTGTATTGCACACTCACATTTGGCAGTAGCTGTGTTGGTCCAACGTAATAGGGAGCAAGTCTTTAGCGGGTACTATATGGTAGAAAATCAATGACCGAGTTTTAAAACTTACATTTTTTCAAAGGATTTACAATTTATTGGGTATGTTCTCTAAACCATGTGTATAATTCTTTATAATCTATGGTCAGCTGACTAATCGCCCGGCGTCCACAACACTGTGTGGCGCCACTGTGTCATTCTACGTCCGCCATACTCGAGACGTTCAAACTATTTTTCTCCACAAAATAATCAATATAAAATCCAATAATAATTCAAAGTGAAGTGTGTGTGTAATAACAGAATCCCAGCACCGATACCGGCCTCCACTGGATTAAAGAGACACGGGTAAGTCAATCTTGCTGACCATCATTTGCATATCAAATCAATTTCAATTAACTGGGCTATCGTCATACACCATGGAAGATGGGAAAGTCTTTGGTGTGAGACGCTACATGCGTTGACACCTTAGCACCTTCATTCCAAGCACATCTGGATGTGCCGGCGCTGCTGCTGCATTGGCTGAAGGCCTCTAACGGTATAAATACCTACTACTAACCTAGCAAGTGATATTATTATTTGAGCCGTTTAGGGTTAAGACACTAGTGTCTTAACCCTAAACCCTAGGGTCTGAACCCTAGGGTCATTCTTATTGTACATTTATTGAGTAAATCCTGAGTGATTTTAAAGCTGGTTGAGCTACCCAAGAACATGGTATTCTCGAAAATAACGCTTTTTTTAAAAAGGATCATGTTCCCTTTGATGTTTATTTATTATAATGACTTTGCAAGTTTAGACGAATTGGAGCAAAAACGTGGTAAAAATTCTTTCGAAATATGAAAACAATAGTCCATTGAAATGCTACATGAGCTTTGCATTTTTTAGAGGTCGCAATTTTATTTTTGGGACATGTGTCGGGTCCTCCGGCCGCAAGGGGTGAAAACACCTTTTTCGCGATATCTCGGAAACTATGCGTCTTACAAAAATAATACGGGAATAAGTCTTAAAATTTAAAATGGAGTTAGGCCTTTATTCCTCTACTCCAATTGGTGGTTTATTTATCATATGCGTTAACAATTGTCATAGAAAATGTTCAAATGGTAACAATATTCACTGATGTGTTACGACCGCCATATGACGGCACCGTTATCCTAGAAAACCAGCTTTACGAGTACTTTCATGTTCGCTAGTCTCGCCTCTTGATCTTGGGTCACTAAGATATTTAAGGTCGATTCACACATATCAGTGAAGCTTCCGAACAGTTCAGTATCAGTGATTTATCGGTACAAAATATTTTTTTATATATTTTCTATGAACGCATCCTCACATGTCCGTGTCAAATACGACTCAGACATCACTGATGCTCACTCTGACATGTTCATAGTAAGTGTATGAAAGAATATTTTGCACTGATACTGAACTGTGCCGGTAATATGTCGGACGGAACTGAGGTTTCGGTGATATGTCTGAATCGACCTTTATTTAATGTAATGTAATTTCATACCATTAGAAAAGAGTAGCCGTGGTTTTTATTGCCAGGTTCTTTCTCTCAGGCTCTACCTATTGTTTCGCGAATCTGGCAGTAAAATGTAAGTTTAGAAGCAATTTCGACTTTAATTATAACTGACTGACTTTCAAAAGTGTTACCTTATAACCTAATTGAATAATTTCATTTCATTTCTAGGTGTACCCAATATTTAGTCGTCCAAAGGAGGATGGGCAAAATGTATGGAACTTGGGACCACCCTCCAATAGCATAAAAATATATGTCTTGCATAGGTCTTTTCTATTGGAACAGTAATCATTACGACAGCTTTGTTGTTACTGCTGTCCGTTTGAAGCTATGAAGCTTTTTATTGCTTAAGAAAAATATTAAACAATTATTTATATCCACGTACTTTACATAAAGGTTAAACATGAAGGTTAAAGAAAACATTTTTGAACAGGGAAAATAATAACACATAAGAATTATTATATATATATTATTATTATTATATATATATATATATATATATATATAAATAATTGGTCTCATGGGTGATCTATAATAACATCGTTTAAAAATGTTGCGGGTGCATTAAACATACATACATAGCATCACGCCTTTTTCCCCGAAGGGGTAGGCAGAGGTGTGCAAGCACATCCACATCTCACCAGCTATGTTAGGTCCCATGTAATAGGGGGCGAGCCTATTGCCATTTACCGGGCACAAGTTCCAGACTCTGGGATAATTATCTGGGTAAAATTCTAAAGAGAATTATACATTATCCACCAGACCCGGGAATCGAACCCGAGACCTCGAGCGTGGTAGTCCGTACATAGTACCATTGTGCCACCGAGGTAGTCAATGGTAAATCCTGCATGAATTGCTTATCCTAAATACCAGATAATTGATATTATATGTGCACATGTACCCATCGTTCGTCGTCCTGATAGGCATGTACAATAATGTTCTATTATACTATTGCTGTTTACATTTTAGTCGTTGTTTATTAAAATGTAACAATAGTATATCCTTTGCCTGACATGACGTGATTGAATGCGTCCACGCAAAAGCCACACATTTTCGTGTATACCATAATCAGGGAGATCGTCTAACCGATTTTCCCTATACGCTTCTATTGAGTATCAGCCATCACGAAGATGCTCGCTGCAATAACTTCGCGCCAATTTCAATTGATATGTACCTAAGGCTAATATAATTATTTGGTCTTCGGTCATCGATGGGAAGTATTCTATTTGATTAGCTTCCAGTCGTTGAAAATCTGCCCTCCGGTTATTCAAGCGCTTTCTTTCTACATAATTGTATAAGAGATTTGGTGCAGGGATTTGGTAGTAGGTAGGTTTTAACAGAAAACCTACCTACCCTCAAAACAGGCAAATGTCTGAACGCGTACGCGCGTTATTGCAGTGTCGGGATATGTATAAAAACATTAGTATCTGTCTTAATATTTTTCTCAAGTAATTAAAAGCTTCATCACTCCAAACGGACAGCAGTAACAACAAAGCTTTCCATAACAATTGTTGTTCCAATTGAAAAGACCTATCTAACGATATATATCATGTTGCTATTGGAGGATGGTCCCAATATGCCCATCCTCCTTTTAAAACGTAATTTATTCTAAAGCTTTTATTGTAGATACTATTGTAAAATCTATATCTCAAAAATGGTCCAAAAAATATAAGCGAGCCATATCAATAGCCTTCCGTTCGCATAAAAATAAATATTAGATCGATTCTGATCGATTCACGTATTAAATCGAATATTTAATATCGATCATCAATCATAATCCCATGGCCAGGAGACATTATCACAAAAGTGCATCACCGAACTATCGACGAACTACCATTCCTCTGTATTTCTTGTAGACTTGAAACAACAATTAAGGGCCTAGACCGCGCACGGATAAAGTCGATTTTGAGCGACAGCAGCGCTATTGTTGCCCGAATCATCCGACGGGCGGGTGAATGACCCAGAGAGCGCGATTTTGAAAATGTTTTGCGACAAACGTTCCACGTTGAGTTATTGTTATTGAAGTTGAATATTTACAGCATAACAAAAATGTTGAATTATTGGAAATAAACGACTGCCTATTTGTAAAATATTCCAAGAGTAGTTTTCGTTATAAAATGATCCTAATTACTAGATAAATAAATAAGAGTAGTTTGAGACACAATTTTTATGATTTTCTATTTATAATAAACAATCAAGAGCAGGTCCGGACTGACCTTTTTGTATTCTACTTACCTAAAATTCCAACTACGAGTACCTATGTATTTATTTGTAATTTTACTACCAAAGTTTATTCTTATTTCGTAAAATTTTCATTCAATAAAATAATTGCAAATTCAGTAGGAAGTACGGTCGAAATAACATCACGCCTTTCCTCGCTAGTGTTTATATCTACGCAAGGAAATGTGCCTATTGCGTAAACTCAAATACTTTTTGCTTACGATCACCTCGCAATCTAAAAAATCTTCTAGGGTTGTACAAAAAATTGTCAATAAATGAAACACAAGTATAAAAATGGTTCATATAATTAAAAGTAAACAAAATATGAGTCGCCACCTAAAAAGCGTGCTAGGGTTGTACAAAAATTAGTTATAAACAAACATGAAATTTATAAATTATTCATATACTTAATTAAACGAAAGTAAACAATAACAAAATATGAGTTTAAGAGTTTCTAATGTTTTTTTCATTTTAATGATTACTGATCAAATTCTGATTTCTACTAATTTGATGATAAAATCAATTGCTATTGCAAAACCTATCAGAATGAAAATGTTACCAGCTGCCCGATTCACGTAATAAAAACCGTAGCGTAGTGACTTAAAAATGTCACTTCGCACACTTTTTAACCGACTTAAAAAAAGAAGAAGATTCTCAATTCGCTGTATTTTTTGAACCGATTTTGATGATTTTTTTTTTTATTTGAAAGCTGGTGATCCCGTGTGGTCACATTTTAATTTCATTAGGATCGGACCTTGGGTTTACACCAGGTAACTCTTCAAAATCGTATAGGAATTGTATAGAAATTGAGCTATTGGAAGATTTATGACAATCCAAGACTAGATAAGTAAGTGCGTTAAAAACAGAAAACCAAAAGGCGATTTCTAAGTTTCTAAGTTAAAACGACTTTTGAACTGGCGTGTTTACGTGAATCGACCGGCTGGGTAGTTAAGTTACCTCAGTCTCTTTCAAAATCATTAGAACCATAAGATCTCTTGCTCCAACAACCGTCAACAGCAACAGATATTAATGGTGTACCATTTTTATCAACACTACCTATAGACACTGCGTACTCCGCTTCTTCCTTGACAGCTTCTGCCATGGAATGTGCTGCTGTCTTTTCCCACCAATCGCAAACCGTATTATTAAGTTCATTGTACAATGAAGGTGACATGATTGGTAGGGCTACTGCGGCACTTAATGTTTTTAACTGAGAGTAGCTCCCACCAGATGATATGATACCAGACACAATTTGATGATTCACTTCCATGCTATCTTCTTTCTTTTCAACCAAACACACAGTAAATTTCATATTACACATACTACATTTTATGATGAGTTTTGAGTCCAGACCAACTTTTACTTCACCTATTATACTGAGGTAACTTAACTTACAATCCATTGGACCGTGGTCCCCTATGGCCTGAAGAGCTTTAAAAAAAAAAGAAATATCCACTACTCTACGCCCAACTTCCACTTCATCCACCTTTCCCTCTTGACGGTTGTCAATAACTAGTTCCTGTAAAGAAAGATAATGGCTTGATTTTTATTATAAAAAATAATTCAAAAGGTATGGGCCAAATTTCTTCAAACATAGCTAAGAACTCCCTTAGAATACATCTTTGAAACACAGAACACTAGATCAAAATCTTAAACGTTTTTATCAGTCTTCGTCAATTATGAAAGTGAATAAATAAACATAATAAAAAACTGGTTGCTTGTAAAGTCGGTTTAGGACGATAATTTTATCGGATAACGTCATAATATTATTCTCCATCGCTTGTACTGCGCTCTCGCTTGACCCTAGCGTGACATAATGTGACACTTTTTTGTGCGTGTTGCCGGTGTTCATCGATTTATAAGACGTTATCAATAAATCCGACTATATGCATAAAAACTCAAAAGGTAAAAAGAAAACAAGTCTACGGTCTTGAATTATGTTACATAAAAATAAATAAGAACACTATTGTAATAAATCGAATTCAACAGTTGAGACCCATTGAAATCCTCACAGGCTCGAAGATATTCCTGACTAGCTAAATATTTCTTTAGAAATAGGCCCCGACTGCTAAATACGCTATATTACAATGGTGTTGTTATTTATTTTTATTACACATTTTCATTTTTTAATCTGTCGGGTTTTAACATTTTTATTGTTTATTTATTTATATTCATAACTGACGAAGACAAATATAAAAGTGCAAAAGAATTCATACAATATTATGTTCGTGATGAACAGAAATTATAAATTTCCTTTACGCTATACGTATTGGTTTTTTATGGCGTCACTTATTCTATGTCACTCGGGCTTAGAAGACAATTCTAATGATACTAAAAACATTAAAATCGGTTCAATAATTTTGAACTTATCGTGCCACAAAGATATATTACTTAGTATACATACATACATACGTACACCAGTCGCGTAAAAGATAATATTTTACAAAAAAAATTCTTGATTTTGGTAAAATACGAGATTTGAACGTGAATTTTCTTTTGAGAAAGTAATTGAGAAGTATGTGTTTGTCTCACAATGAAAATAATAAATATTGCAAAAAAAAAACTGTAGGTACTGAGATTTTGTCTTCGCCCATCACTAGCTAGTTTGTTTATTTATGTAACAAGTCTACAAGAATTACGTATAACAACTTACCTCTATACAGCGCGTAGCAGTGTTGCTCGGAGTCTCGGCCTGAAGGTTTTCTTCATTTTCAGTACTGGAAATATTATTCATCAATATCCACTTTTTATTTATTTTGTAATTTTTGTACAACCCTACGCCAGGCACGGCGCGCGCGCGCCCGTGCAATTTCTGATAGGAAACATACCTACTTCCACTTCCACATATTTAGACATGATGAACATGAAAACTAATAATACTGTAACTAATAATAGTGTAAGCAAACTCATTGCTTTGAAATACATAAATATATGAAAACTAATACTATATTATGTAATAAAATTTATTATTATGAAAATTGTTCCTATAGAAATTGACTTTATTACTTATATAGATATTGAAATTACGTAATTATTACCTACTGGACATTGTAATTTTTCTTCTTAGACTGACATACCTAATTGTGTACCTATCTAATTACATGTCAAATCAATATTTACATGCTGTTGTAGGTATATGTCTGAATCAGGCGATCTAAATCATTGTACCTATTTGCTTTGTAATGTACCTACCCTGTTCAAAATGCAAATAGATTATATTATTATTACTACTAAGACATGATAAGCATACACACAAATAAAAGTAATAAAACTAGGATTTTTACTTGACACTAACACAAATCTAGTAAATTTTTTCTAGGTATTTAGGACAAGACGTAGTCAAGTAGGCAGGTAAATAAATAAGTAGGGAGGAACTTACATTTTATTCCGAGATCTTTTGGCTTTCACGTTTTTATAATGCGTACTAAATTTTCTTTTCGCTGGCATGGCACTCAGCAAATTATCCTGCGAAAAGAGACCCTCGATTACCAATTACGTTTATGATACCTATTGCCTTTATCATGTTGAAAAATCTATGTATGTCGTGCAGAGAACTATATACCCCGCCAGTTCATATCTCGAGAAAATAAGGTGGGCAGGGCTTTGATTGTTTCAAGCCTGAATTGATACCTACTTTACAAGGTTCATAAAATGACCTACGCAACAAAGTAAATAATTTTGTATTTCTTACGATTTATATCTAGTTCCATCATGGTTTTCTTTCAGACTTTCATTATATCGGTACTTTCTATTTACTGAAAGTAAATTAGTTATAAAAATATTGTACTTACAGTTTTTCACAAAAAACACAAATTCACAACACGTAATTTTGCTGTAGCATCCGACACGCGTGGAGTCACTTTGAAATTCTATGGCGCACTGGCGATTAGTTGCGACGATCGTTCTATCGGGACGCGTTTGAATTTGCATACATTTTTCTATGGAGAATTTACGTAAAACATATCTAGATTTTAGGGCTTTAAAAGGGGAAGTCTTTGTTTGTAAAGGTACAAAAAAAAGTACATGGTTATATTTTTTGGCTTTTTCAGTGTTCAAAAAGTGTTTCTTTTTATCAATTTGTGTTGATTTATTGGGTTAAATCTGAAAAATACGAAGGCAGGTTTTCGAATTTTTTCTCAATTTTGTGCGTTTGTTGACGTTTATTATATAACAACTACAGGGTTTTAAGAGTTAAAATTAGCACTAACATCATTTTTGGTCTTTCATTTTAATATATACAAATTATCGTTGTTATTAATCATATGTAAATAGGTTAAATATGAAAAATCGTAACACTCTTTTCGGTGATTTTCACGATCTGGGCCCTTAATCAATTGTTTATTGCATTTCAATACGAATTGTATTGTATTGCTATCGAAAAAGTGTATTTTATTCGATACTTGTATGAATTTATAGTTGTGTGAGTAAATAAATTGCGCGATCTCGTACAATTGTAGTTTATAGATTTTATTAGTGTTATTGTATGTCTGTTTTTCTATATTTTTGTTATAATATTTATTACTGCTTTGTTTGACTCTAAGTAGTAGTAAATTTGCTGATTTCTACGGACCCTTACAGCATCATCATTCACCGAGCCTTTTCCCAACTCATTTGGGGTCGGCTTTCCAGTCTAACTGCGATTCGGCTGAACTTCGATATTTTCTGTGAAGCGACTGCCATCTGACCTTCACAACCTATGGGCGATATCGAAGTTCTGTAGTTAGACCGCGAGGATTTTTGATTAAGGGCTCCAACTACCCCTAACGACTGCCATAGATGTTCGTATGACAACCGGGACCGACGGCTTAACGTGATCTCCGAGGCACGGAGGGTCTCAGTGTCTTAAGAAATGGTCACCCATCCTAAGACCGGCCTGACTAGATGTTGTTAACCTTTGCAATGTGTTAACATTGTCGGTTACCACTAGGCCACGAGCCCCACATACACTGTTCATCACTGTTAATCACTGCTTCCCTGATGAGAAAATCCTATCGATAGGCAGTGGAATATTATAAGGTAGGTACTTTTTCCCACTAACTTTGTTGGTTTCTCGTAATAGGGAGTGAGTCTATTGTTGCTTATCAGCCCTACCTATTAAACCAATGATATCGCAGAAAAAGTCGTTACTTAACACATTTTTTTGAAGTTTTCTGTGATTTCGTTCGTTTATTAGTCCGAGACGCCCAGGACTTAATTGGCTGTGCCATAGCGGCTGGCACGTAATATTTTGTTGCCTTTCATCGACATTTCATCGCTTGGCAAAGGTATTAATTTTTTTTTTAAATTACAATCAAGCTGCTACCCATTATAAATGTGCCCGGTGATGGCAATAGGCTTGTCCCCTATTACGTGGGACTAAAAATACTGGCAAATTGTGGGTGTGTAATGCACCTCTGCCTACCCCATTCGGGATATAGGCGTGATATGTGTGTGTGTGTTCATTGGTTTAATAGGTCGATTGACATAATAATAATATGTCTACACTGCCATGCTCATCCTTCAGGTAGGTACTTGGCACAAATAATAGAAAACTAGTAATATTATCAACCTAACCCTTTTTGCCCTTTCTTTATAAAGAAATTTTGGAAATTCCATACAAGCCCACGTGTTTGACCCAGATTCTTTATATGGGGGTGTGGAAATACCACTTGCCTTAAGGCCAGTTCAATCTCTATGTTATTAGGACTTTACTTTTTAATCTTAATTCAAGCTTACCATTAGGCCATGCAAGTCACTTTGATGCACTTTGATGATGTCATTGTAACGTCACACACACTGCCACTTATCTATTGTATTGATTTGTTTTATTTGATTTGGAGTATTTTATTTTATTTTATTTATTTAGTTTATTTATTTTCTTATAATCGACTCAGTACATGCCATGATACTATGCTGGTAAGATACTGCATGGGTGCGCCATTTTCAGTGTTGCTGGCCTCCTCTGAAAACCAGCGCTGGCAAATGTGGGTCCGCCCACGTCAGCATAAACTGAGAGGAGACTAAATTCCACGCAGATGTAGCGCGTACTAGCATACAACCGACGATTTTTTTACTTTTACTTTCTATGTTAATATGTTTAGTTATGTAAGATGCTTATAATCGCCATATCTGTTTGCGAATTAAACATATTTTCTTTCTTTCTTTCTTTCTTTCTTTCTATGCGCTAAATATAAAAAAAAATAGCGATCTCCATTCAATTCACATACAATATGATATAAAAACCAACTAAATACATTCACTCTGTCACATTAAGGCCCATAATAATCAGAAAAGCAAATAATCAAACGTCACCGCGGCAAAACCTTTTAACAAACATACTCCTATTCGTCGAATGTCGCTCAACATGTACAGGACGTTCCAAAAATATTTTTTCTGAAAATATTTTCTTTCTTCTTACAATGAACTTGTTTTATCTCTCGTGAATCTTTTTTAACATAGTGAGGAATAATGCGGTATGGGAATCTTGCTGAAGGTCAAGTGTGTAGTGACCAAAATTGAAAAAAGGTGAAGGTATGAAAGCAGAGACTTAAATGAATTATATACATAATTATAGATTAGTGGTCGCCTATATGTTTGAACCCTCGCGTAGAACCGTGTAGACCTCGTGAATATGAAAAACTGGGGGTTCCGTAGTCACCCATATTAGCATCTATAACTCCTTAAGTAACAAAGTTATCTACTCCGCTATGGTTTTCTCGAAAGTTCATTACATGGACTACCATCATAAATATTAACAAATTTTTTGAGCGAGCCGTTTAGATTTTAGAGAGGGGTGGGGACGCTCTGTTTTACCAAAAAAATGAGCTATAAACTTGGATATCTCGCAAACGATTGACAAAAAATTTACTTAGTAACCTCTCAATGTTTTTCCTATCTAATGATAACCTACACTCCGAGGTAAATGCAAGAAAGAAGCAAAGTCGGTTCAAAACCCAAAAAAAAAACAATTTTCTTTTAGCATTTTGTCAATATAGTCATATCCATGCAAAGTTTCATGTTTCTAGCACTCATCGTTTAGGAGGAAAGCCGAGGACGGACGAACGGACGGACATGATGAAACTATAAGGGTTCTGAAACTGGAACTACGGAACCCTAAAAATTATTATTATTTCAGCAATTGTCCCCCTTTTCCCCCAATCAAATAAACTAACGATGAAAAAAATCGTCACACTTGAACACTTGTGCCAAGTTCGTGGGTATCCAACAAAAAATGTGGTTGCTAACCCTACATAAAACATACATACAGACAGATTAAATTAATATCTTTTCTCGAAATGTAGACGCTTCGCTCGCTCGGTCTTAAACTCATAGACACCCTTTATGTTTTTTTAAAGTCCGCGGCCCAATGCTGCGACCGCCCCTACGTCCAGTGACGGACGCCTCAGGTGCGCACTCGGAAGTATTCCCAGTGGGGTCTGGCGGCAAATTATATCCTATCACAGAACTAACTACGTTGATAATCAAAGCTTTATCCTAGGTGAGATTTGAAACCACGACCCCCGAGTCCATTATCTATTATTATACATCTATCTATATAATTAGCTTCTGGTTTTGTAATATAAGTTCGATAAAACATCATACTGTACATGTGTATATTGTATTGTGATAATGTTAAGTATGCATTATCATACCATTCTTCTATATCGCTTAAATCATATTCCGTTTTTTCGTTTGCCAAATGATTCTTGTTTTATCTTTTGGCGCTCTGTTTCAGATCACAGTATAATGTTACTTTTAAGATCAATAAGGAGCGAGTGAGTTGATTGTCTTTTAGTGCCAACATGATCGAATCATGTGGAAAGTTGCTTCGATGTTTGCTATTTGGCTAAATTGTGATCTATTGGTAGTTAATACTCGTATCTTGAAATAATACATCGCTTATTTCTCCTAGATGTTGATGTTGATGTTGGATACGGTAGCGGTAGTTGGACTCGCGGATGTTAGCTACTATTTGTTAATAAATTATCCAAATGTCCCCTTCCCCTTCGGGGATATAGACGTGATATTGTATGTGTGAGTGTAGAAATAATTAGGTATATGTTCCGTGCCAATGTACAATTAATTTAAATAAATAAATATGTTAGGACAATTTACACAACGCCATCTAGTCTCGAACTAAGCAGAGCTTGTGATATGAGTACTAGATAAACTGATATAAATACTTATATACATTTTTTTTTGTAAATACATACATATTATACATAGGAAACACCCAGACTTCGGCACAAACGTATCTATCTTCACACAAAGTTTGTCCCGACCGGGGATCGAACCCGAGACTCCGGCGGCGAAAGCAGATGCACTACGCCACCGAAGCAGTCGACCGATTTAAGTCGGAGTGAACAGTCTATAATTAAAAAATAAATATTTTTGGACATTCTCACACAACGTCCTCTAGCCCAAACTAAGCTATAAGCTTGCGCTATGGGATCTAGACAACTGATAAACATACTTATATATATTTCTAAATACATACATAATATATATAGAAAACACCTAAACTCCGAAACAAACATTTGTGGATCATATTTGATTCGACCGGGGAATCGAACCCGAGACTCCGGAGTCGAAAGACGATGCACTACCGACCCCGCCACCGAAGCAAATACACCCTAATTACGCTTATTTCTTAAAAATGTAGTTACTTTTATCCATAATATATCAGTAAACATTTAGATATCGGGCTTTATGTTATTAAGAACCCCTGTTCTGTTGTATACTCAGCTGAGGTGCGATATCCTCACATGAGTGATGAAAGGGGAATAAATCAAAATTTCAGACATCTAAAAATTTCGTATATACTACACAAAATTCAGAACCACCGCCATATCTAAGATGCATTTATGATATAGTTTTTGTCGTTACACGAGCACAGGCGCCGGCTGTTATGGGCCGTGTTATAAACCCGCTAGTTCTATAACAATTTATTAATTTTATCATTTTTTGCCCATCACACATCCTTTCCCGAGACATAAATATGTCATTACTCGCACTGCTCAATTAGGGACCAATTTTTTTTAACTTAAAATATGAATTTTAAATGTATATGAATATTACATAAATGTCGATTGTGTTTGAGTTTGTATTTAAAATAATTTGTGACTGGTTATTTATGCTATTAATATTATAAATACAAAAGTTCGTATGGGTTTTTGGCAAAAAATTAACTTGTATGTAGATAAACCATTTTTGGATAGATACACATGAGAATTTTAGTCGCTATAATGCATCCGTAAGAATTAGGGACAAAAAACTAATCTACGTAAGAAAAGTCTCTGACTAGAACTTGTTTTGGAATAATAATAATATTGACAATTAATGTTTCCTCTTGATATGCACTGCAATGTAATCTTTAGATTTTATAAATATATTAAATTTAATTTTACAAGGTAATACTTACATATTTTATTATCAGAATTTACGTTCGTACCTTTATTATATACGTGGTACATATATAGTACATGGTAATTTTCGCAATAATTCGGAACAATACCTTGGATTTAGGATTTCTCGATTTATTGGGTGGTTCAAAAATATAACTATCAACATGTTGGCTAAAACTATATGAATGATATTGACTGCTTCGGTGACGTGGTTCGAAACTTTGTGTGAAGACAGATACGTTTGTACCGAAGTCTGGATGTTTCCTATGTATAATATGTAAGTATTTACAAAAAAATGTACATAAGTATTTATATGAGTTTATCTAGTACTCATATCACAAGTTCTGCTTAGTTTGTGACTAGATGGCGTTGTGTGAATTGTCCTAACATATTAATTTATTTGTAGCCAGATTGTACATAAGTATTTAAATCAGTTTATCTAGTACTCATATCATATGTAGCCAGACTGTTGGCATTAACTATTACTTAATTATCTAGTTCAGGTAATACAATGCAGAAGCAGTCGCTTCAGTTGCTTCAGGACGAATAAAGGCTATAAAAATGCATTTATTCTCGACTAATTAAATACAAAAATTCTTACTTCTGCCAAACTGCAGGGCATTTGTTGGCAGATGTAGCTCCCAGGTGTATTCTTATTAGTTACTTAGTACTTAATTACAAATTTAGTCAACAATGACAATGTATTTTCGCAGGTATGTACCTACATACCTGCGAAAATACATTGTCATTTTGATTTTGATTGAGTATATGCTATGATGTGTACCTACACATCATAGCATATACTCAATCAAAATGAAAATATCTTTATTCCTGTAGGTCACAAAGTAACACTTATGAACGTCAACAAAAAGAAAATGCATCTACATTTACATTTACCGCCAGATTCGCAAGGCAATAGGCCTGTGAGGAAAGAACCTGGCAAGAAAAACTCACGGCCACTCTTTTTATTCGCCAGTAAATACAATGATTCTGTTACAACATTAAAAAAAAGGCAAGGGCCGTACGTGACCATGTGTGGACCAAGTGAACTTAAAAATTATGAATCTCTGTTATTCACAAAAAAAGTCAAATACTAGTTAAAGGTACCACATAATCTCAAAGTACCCATACCTAACAATATCATAATAATAATAATTTAACAATAATAAGTGAGTTTCAGCAATAAAACAACATTTCAAACAGAAGTAGCCCCTATGTAGCTCGAGTGATGAGCAAGCAACTCATTGTCATTTCTCTGTATCGTTTAGATAATCTTTAATAGTATAATATGCCTTTTTTAGGGGGTGTGTCTTAACAGCCACTTTGAATTTATTCAAAGGAAGGTTCAAGGTACTGCAGTCCAACTCAGCAATATTAGTCACATAATCTGTGTTTAATATTGCTAAGCAGGAACTCAGTTACACTAGATTTAAACAATCGCTTTGTTACGCTATTATACATATATATTCATCGTATATATACATTCATCGTTGTATGGAATGCGTGCAACAGGATAAGCATGGCAAGGAAAGGAGTGAAAGAGGAGATGACATCTGACAGGGATATGTGGAAGTGTGTTGCTCTTACCCTAAATAATTTTGTTGTTTTCATCAACATTTCATCGCAAGGCAACGAGTTTCAAATATTTTTTTCAAAATACTTTTAATTAAATTCATTCGGTCATTTTGGACATAACCCATAATAAAAGTGCCCGGTGACGGCAATAGGCTTGCCCCCTATTACGTGGGACTAAAAATACTGACAAACTGTGGGTGTGTTAGATTATTTGTAGATTAAATGATTAAAGTTTTGTGTATATTATCATGTATAACCAAAGCGAAGCGATGGCGGTTCATAGTGTAGGTATATATTTATATTCGTAAATATCAACGTATCCGATAGTCGTATACAGTAAGTAATCGAGATAAAATCGGCATAATCAGTAAACCAATATATCAACCGGTGTCGCATCCTCACACTTCGGCAATCACATTGCAACAGAGACTTAAGAAAATTATCATTTGGTGGATAACACAACACAGCCTTTAATAGCTTCAAGCAAACAGTTAATTTCTAGGGTTCCCTTTGGCTAAATCCGTCCTTATTAACTATTTGAACCGTGATAGGTAGACAGTTGAAATTTTCACAAATGATATATTTCTGTGGCCGCTATAACAACAAGTACTATAAAACAGAATATAATATAATATATAATGTATACATATAAACTAGGTATGCAATGCATTTGAGTTTGTCGATCCGGGTTGAACTCCTAAACGACTGGACCGATCTTTATGAATTCAGATATATGCACTCACGATGATGGTCACTATGACCGTGCCAAATTTCAAAAAGATCGGTCCAGTCGTTTAGGAGGAGTTCTATCACGAACGAAATACACGAGTCGTCTAATAAAGAGCTGCGTAAACTCCGCTCAATAAAATTAAGGGGGTTCCCATAGCAACAAACGTAATTTTTTTCCCGTTTTGGTACAGAACCTTCAGAACAGAGTCTTATACGCACTTGGCAAGTATTTTTAAAAAGCCGACGATACTTACTCATTCTTGAGGCGTTATTTTTCGTACGTTTATCAGTAAATCTGCACAGCCAAGTGTGATTAATTCCTGCAGTGATCTTTAGCTACAAACCATCTGCCTTAAGGCGGCCATTTAAAATTTACCGTTCCCCTTTGCATGTTTATTTGCCGCTACTTTTTTGAAAAACTTGTAACAGTTTTCTTGTTAATGGTTGACGATTATCACAGGTGAACATCGTCCGTCCGCATGGTAGTTTTCACAGTCCCGATTCCCGTGGGAACACATTACTAGGATACAATGAAGGTAACCGACAATGTTAACACATTGCAAAGGTTAAGCAACATCTAGTCAGCCCAGTCTTAGGATGGGTGACCATTTCTTAAGACATTATGACCCCTCAGTGCCTCGGAGAGCACGTGAAGCCGTCGGTCCCGGTTGTCATACAAACATCTATGGCAGTCTTAACGCGAAGTTGGAGCCCTAAATCAAAAATCCGACCGGTCTAACTACAGAACTTCGATATCGCCCATGGGTTGTGAAGGTCAGATGGCAGTCGCTTCACGGAAAATATCGAAGTTTAGCTGAATCGTAGTTAGACTGGAAAGCCGACCCCAACTGCTTTGGGAAAAGGCTCGGTGGATGAGAAATGAAGCCCACAATAGCTAAAAAAAATCGGTTTAGAAGTTTCGGAGCCTATTCAATGCAAACAATCAAATCAAACTTTATAATATTAGTCCCGATTAGTAAAACAAACCTCGCACCGCTTCAGTTTTATAAGGTAACTAGTACGGTGTCTTGCGCGGTGCTTCCCGCCGCACCACGCCATAGGTTTTGGCCTATAACTTTTGACCCCTTATGGCTAGGTCAAATTTTCGATTTTTTGGCTTACCTCCAGATCGAGGGCTATCCATAGAGGGGTCAACCATCATTGTAGCATTAGCAGTTCTCGAGAGCTAAGGGGGCCAAAAATTACATTCACCATTTGTATATAAAGATAAAACTTTAATTTATCATCAAATACCTATACTTAAGTCAGCCAAAGTTAAGTAAATAATCTCTATGTAGAATTAAGCAATTACAGCGCTTTATTTACAAACATGTGTCGAAGAATTCTTGCCGGGAATTGATCCTAGAGTATTGGCACGTTAAAAAACAATATTTATTTATTTATTCTTGTACACACACAGTAAAATTAAGAGCAGTAAATGGATACAAACTAAACATGTATACAATGGCGCAACTATATATATATATATATCTCTAAAGATATATATATATATATCTCTAAAGAGATCTCTTCCAATGGGCCTAAAATAGGAGATCATGATTGCAAACAGGTGTTGATGTGTGTGCAGGTATATAAACTTAAATAAACTATAACTACATTAATACACAAATACATACATAATAAGTTATATAAACATACATAGACGTACAATAATTAAGGTAAAGAAGAGATGTTCCTTCACTCTCTTCTTGAAGTTAGAGACTGTTTTGCAGTTCCTTATGTCGCTTGGAAGAGCGTTCCACAGTCTGACGGCATGAACGTATTAATTATATAAGCCAGAAACTATCTAGCCTTCTTATCCTTAGAAGCATCTATCAGTTGCTTTACTAAATTAAAAAGGCACCGAACACTCGTACCTTATTACTGCTCATCAATCATTATCTATTTATGGAAACCGACTGAAAATCAGTTCAATAAATTTCGAGATTTTAACAAACAGTATCAATAGTAACGATATGCGTTGCGATCTTGTTCAGGCAGCTCTCAGACTGTGCAGGACCTAGGACCTTAGGGATGAAACCATTACGTGGCCGGATATTTTCCAGGACATGCCCTAGCAACGCCTAGGTATAGCGAGCGACATCGACAGGGTTAAATCAAAGTCCATGAGAATACAAGAAATTTAGACATAGACACATAAAATCACGTCTCTATCCCTTAAGAGGTAGACTGAGGCGTTTGTACCACCCAAATTATGTTAGTCGTTTTGTTGATCCCACTGTATCTAAAGTTACAGTGTTTTGAATTAACAACGCTGTAACGATTCCTTTAAGCCTGTTTCATCGTACCACGTTCCCACTTTTTATACTTTGTATGAAAAGTTCTGAGATATTACAACGCAAACTATTTCCTTAAAGGTACAGGTTAAATAATATCATAACATGGTAACATGTAAATACCGTGTATTGCCAAAATAATCTCCGCGTCTTAGCGCTTTATCTATTACATTTGATTGTCCTCGCGCTTTGTCAAAACACGGTAACTTTTAATACTGTGTATTGTCAAATAATATTCGCGCTTTGCAGGATACAGTGTTTTGACATAACAGTGTAGTACCTAATTTTCCAAAAAGTTTTCTTTTCATTTTTTTCAAAATTCATATTATTCAATCTTAGGCGACAAATATAATCGTTTGTGTGCCCACTCCTCCGAAACGGCTCTACCGATTTTGACCAAACTTGGCATGCTGGTCGACATCATACCCGGGAATGCATATGAATATTTAATTTAAGTGTTCGATTCTGATTCTGATATGTAATAAAAACATTTGCTCCGCTCGACATTTGCAATTAGCAGCATGCATTGCAAATGTTGAATAAATAATAATTTAATTTTTATATGTAGATAATGGATTATGCTCAATATGGGTTAAAATTACCTGAAATAAATATTTTTATTTATTTATTTATTATTATTATTGCATACCTAGTTTATATATTGTGAACCACATGCAAGAAAGGATAACTTGGACCACTGAGATCTCAATAGAGTATGTTTAGTGCACAATCAACAATTTTCTTTCTGTAAATCCCTTTACAGGTCATAAATGACCATCGATTTGTTCAATGGTACCTTTATTCAAAAATAAACAGTAGAACGCACTTAAGTTGTCAAAACAAAAATCAGCGTACAATCGTACGCATATTTCGATCAGCACAGCAACAAAGCACCATCATATATCTATACTCGTACGATGGCTTGTAAATATCTTATTGTATCCAGAGCTCGTCTGTCCGTCTGTCTGTCTGGGTGATTTGCTACTCGCTCCTGTATAGTAATGAAGGTACAGCTCCCTGACAGCCCACTCGCGCCGACCTCAAATCGAATAGCGATGTACCGATGATCGATGGAACGATTATAATCGTGTGTATTTAATCGATTATACGTATCGAGACGGTTTGCGAGCTTAATTATTGTTGACGTTTGCGGTATCGAGTGATTTGCATACTTGTTAGTGCGATTGAGAAATTACAATTCGACTCTTTGATTTGTGTACGTAGATGAGGTGATAAGAGTTTACAAATTAAACGATAATCGATACATACAGTTTGCTTGTAATATATTGTAATAAAGAAATGTTTATTGACAGATGCCGAATAATTTGTGTAAAAGTTTCATTTCTACTACTTACTGTTTGCCGCCTTTTTGGTTTTATTCTAACTTACACCCACCCATCACGCCTATACCCTTGATGGGGTAGGCAGAGGTGCATTACACACCCACAATTTGCCAGTATTTTTATTCGCTCGTAATAGGAGACAAGCCTATTGCCGTCACCGGGCACATTTATAATGTGTTATGTCCAAAATGGCCGAATGAATTTAATAAAAAGTAGCAGGTATACTGTAATTTTGAAAAAAAAATTTGAAACCTGTTACCTTAGGGTGAAATGTTGATTAACGGCAACAAAATCTTACGTGCCAGCCGCTATGGCACAGCCAATTAAAGTCCTGAGCGTCTCGGACTACACTTTTTCAAACTTACTTATTATTAATCACATTTAAATCTGTCAACTGATTACCATGACGGTACACGATGGACTTTAGGGCGGTAGTTCAAAACTAAAGACTCTACTACTTATTATTATTTGTAGGTAGGCTTTTGATCAAATATGTATTTCCTTACAATAGGTAGGTATTTATTTCGTTTACACAAATAAAAAAATAAACCATATTTACAGAGATTCGTGTAAAAATTCCTTCCCGTCATCGCTGACTGGAAAGGTTTAAAACATTGCCTTGTTGAATCCTCTGAGTCAAAAAACGAGCCTGATAAATTGAATAACAATCACTGCTGAACATACGTCTCTCCTCTCCCATGAGTTTCCATCGTAACCAGTTCATTACCACTTGCATCCAACGATACTCAGCGCTAGACACAATATTCAACCTAAATTACCTAGTGTGACAATACCTTTTGTCGCATTCCAATACCTAAATAGTCTTATGTCAAAGATCAACGACTATCAATGCGACATCAGGAACTGTCCAGCCGACTATCATTACCAGTCATTAAGTTCGATTCACGTGTGTCGTAGGAACCACTTTTTTGAGTCACGACAGTTTTAATGATGCACAATTTTCAAATAAATTGTATTTGAGTGTCGACTCAGACGTACAGTTTAATAGCTATTAAGCTACTGTGAGTTGTTTTATTTTTTTAGGTATTTTAATGTGAAATTCAGTTACGTACAAGTTAAGGTTTAAATAAATAAGCTTTAAGTGAAGCAGTTAGTTTTCAGCAATATAGTGTGCTTCACGAGGAAAGTTTATATATATTATTACAGAAGGTAAACGAGGATGGTACACTAATTACTTAATTATAATAGGCATAAACTGGCGTGTTACGTAATTTATGTGCGCTTAGCTAACAACAGTTGACTAAATACCGTGGAAGATAGTTTTTTACTCGATACTTAATAGTACAAATAAAAAACACAATGAAAATACTATTATTTTGTTCACTATATTGTATGTTCGTTTTTTAGCTTTAGGTATCTTTAACTGGTTAATTAGATGTGGAGATGGGTGCCGCGTGGATGGCGTCGGGGGTATACCTGCCTGTGTATATAGTGTGCGCGATCTTTCTGTATATGAGTGTATTTTAAATAACATATATATTTACAAGACATATTGCAACACACACATTATAATTATTGTCATATTAGGTATTGTTATTTTTCGTTGCTACTATGCATACTCTTATACTAACACGATAAATTTTAGTATGCAAGTGCCGCATGTAAGTATTGGTCACTATAAGCTATACAACTCTATACAGTGTGTAATGTGCACACTCTTACTACTTAAACAATACCTCACATTAACTAGATCATCATTTAGCTGCGCCAGAAAAATTTCTACACATATATTTCATTTCACTGTGCCAGACGTAATATATACATACACACACAAAAGACACTTTACACACAAACAGATTCACACCCTGTGGCTCGGTGGTCGTTTTATCTGCCACCCGAGTATCATATGGCAACTGGTGGTTGTTGTGAGGAGAATCAAATCAAATGCTAAGTGGTAAGTTTTTGAAGTTTGGTCTTTTAAACACGGGCTCTCTTTCAACCAAGCATGAAGAGTTCAGGGTAGCTATGCTGAACCATGCAGTGGACATCATGGCTATAAATGAGACATGGCTCAAAACAGGTCAGGAGGGTAAGGCGCCTGTAGTCCAGGGATACAAACTGAGACATATTCCTCGGCCACTGAATATAAAAAATGGTCGTGGTGGGGGTGTGGCCTATTACATCAAAACGGGTATAACTGTGAGAACTAGGGTGCACCCGGTGAATCCTTCCGTCGAACAAATGTGGATCACAACAAAAGTTTTAGGCAAAACATTATTCATTGGTACAGCCTATCGCCCGCCCTGGCTAAATTTGGAAATTTTTTTGGAAGGTGTAACCGATAGCATGATGGCCCTCGCTCCTTATGACCATGTGATGCTCATGGGAGATTTTAATGTAAATATGCTTGAAATAAATGAGGCCGAGACTAGACAGCTTGCTGACTTTCTTGCGTGTATGAGTCTGACACAGGTGGTTCAGTCACCCACACATTTCACTGCCGGAAAGGCGTCTACGCTCATAGATGTGATATGCACTGACATTAAGACACAACAGGTTATAGTTGATCACATTTGTGAGCTGGGGCAACACTCAGTGGTGGTCTGCGACACATCGATAAAGAAGGCCAAACCTATACCTAGGATAATCACATATAGACCAATGAAGGACATTATACCTGAGTACTTTGAGAGGGACAGGGACGGCATGCCATGGTCTTTGGTGGGTGGTATGCCGCATGTTGATGACATGGTGTCCCTATTGAACTATTGCATAGTGAGCTTATTCGATCTGCATGCTCCAATTAAATCAAGGGCCTTCAAAGACCGCCCAACTCCGTGGATTACAGAAAATATTCAGATGATGTTCCGTTTGAGGGATCAGGCGAGGAAAAAATACCACAAGACCAACTTAGAAAAGGATCGTACCTACTATATACAGTTGAAAAACATAGCCAGTGAGTCATCGCAAAGGGAAAAATCAGCGTATTTTAAAACCAACATAAACAGTCAAGTTCACAACCCCAGACGGTTGTGGCAAAATTTAAAATCAGATATAGTACCAAGTCATGGGGATTCACTGCTGCCTGGTCATTTTAGGAACCCTGATGCTATTAACACAGCTTTTTTGTCTGTGCCGGGGTCGGGAAGCGTACTTATATCCCAACTCACATACTTCGAGTTCAATAGGTGTACCTCGAGTCGGTTTAGTCTGCGGCCGGTCTCCACTGTGACAGTGTCGAAAATTATAAATGCAATTCAGACGAATGCATTGGGTGCGGACGGGATTAGTCTGGAGATGTTGTCGAATACTCTTCGAGCCACTCTCCAAGCTGTGACTGATATCGTGAACGCATCGGTTGAGACTCGAACTTTCCCTGCATTGTGGCGACACGCTTTGGTTCGCCCCATAGCGAAAACACCCAATCCGGTACACTACAGCGACTTGCGGCCTATCAGTATTCTTCCCTGTCTCTCGAAGGTCCTGGAGCGTGTTGTATACACCCAGGTTATGGAATATCTGGAGTTCAATGGTCTGTTGCCTGAGTTTCAGTCGGGCTTTAGGAAGGGTCGTGGCACGGCTACCGCTCTCTCGGATGTTGTCAGCAGTGCTCTTGAGGCCAGGGATGTGGGGGAGGGTACTGTCTTGGTTCTACTGGACTTTTCTCGTGCCTTTGATTCCATAAATATTACGCTGTTGCTCTCCAAGTTATCGTACTATGGATTCACCAGGGAAACGGTAGAATGGTTTCACAGTTATCTCATGGACACGACCCAGTGTGTTGAACTGCAGGGTGATGGAGGAGTCAAGGTTCGTTCTTCCTCTCATCCTGTGCCTCGAGGCGTACCCCAGGGCTCAATCCTGGGCCCACTACTGTTCATTCTGTACAGTGCAGATGTGGCAAATGTATTCAAAAATTGTAAATTCCACATTTACGCTGACGACATCCAACTTTTCAAATCTTTTAAACCCACTGAAATCGCACCTGCCGTCGACCAAATTAACGCAGACCTGAGTGAGGTAGTGAGGTGGGCAGAGATGAACTCATTAGTGCTGAATCCTTCTAAGTCTAAGTTTATGGTACTAGGCTCGAGACACCAGGTCAATGCCATACTGGCACAAGATCCAAAAATTGTTATAGGGGGAAAGAATATAGAAAGAGTGGACGCTGCAAACGACCTGGGGCTTACTGTTGACTCGGAGCTGAGTTTTGAGAGTCATGTAAACAAAGTTGTAAGCAGTTGCATTTACAGATTAAAGGTGCTATATAATGTTAGACAGTACCTTAGTATACCACTCCGCAAGCTCTTGGTTGACAGTTTGATACTCTCAAAATTTAACTACTGCGACACGGTTTATGGTCCTTGCATTCTCAAACGAACAGAAAACCTAATTCAGCGAGTACAGAATGCCTGTGTCCGTTTCTGTGTCAATGTTCCAAGACGAGGTCGAGTTACGCCGCACTTAAATGATTTAGAACTTTTGAAAATGGCAGCCAGGAGGCGATTACATCTAGCCAGCTTGCTTTTTGGAGTTGTTACTTCTAAGGGGCCTACTTATCTTTATGATAAGCTTAGCTGGAGGCACGACCAAGAGCGATACAGTGTGCGAAAATCGGTGCCACCTCTGTCGATCCCGAGGTACAGGACTGCGGCATTCCGGGGCTGTTTCAAGCATGCTGCCACACACTGTTGGAATACTCTTTCTCCACCAATTCGGAGCTTAAAAACAAAAAAGACGTTCGTTTTGAATTTGAAACGCTTGTACTTAATGGAACAACAACAAAATTCCTTAACATAGGCAGCATCTTATTTATTTAGCCGGTTCGTCAATTGTTATGTTGTATTGTATTGTCTATGGTTGCACGGGGTCAGTTGTATACTGTTATTTCTTTATTAATATTATTATATTTAATATTATTATATTTGATACATGTTGGGCACATTTTTATTTTTATGTGTTCAGTTTATTTGCAATATGATCTATTTATTTATTTATTTAATGTATATTGTCTATTTATTATCATACCATCATTTTTTTTTATTGTTTATTTTAGTTTTAGTTTGTGGGGGCGCAATCTCGTCATCAGGCCCTCTCTGAAAAACAGCGCTGTCTAACAGCATAGAGTATATGCAGCTGAGAGTGGGCCTAGTTTTTTACACAGATAAGGCACAAGGTGGTTGCACTGGCGCGGTTCACGGGTCACCTACCTTCACAAAGGCACTTCTCACTGACTATATTTTATTTGTTTTATGCTTGTTTTTATATATATATTTTTTTTTTATGTTTTGTTTTTGTGTAGGTACTTACCCTGTATTTCTCTGTATTTCTGTGTGTCTGTATCTGTGTGGAAATTAAAAGCATTTTCTTTCTTTCTTCTTTCTCTATTACACGATACTATTGCACCTGTACGAGTAAAGTCAAAGCCGAAATCCTTCTTTTACAAAATCCATTTATTTTAATATTTAAAAAAAAATCCTGAAATTAAATCACTTTTATTGTCCGTAAAAAAACTTGATTTTTACAAATCATTACTTTTATTACTCGGAAACTAAAAGTGAACATTTGAAATTGGCTCTCATAATAAATAACAAATATTTATGTATAATAATAAATCTCTTCTCTCTCTATCTCTTTTATTTTTCTACAAAATTTCCTAGCTGTGAGTTTTCCATGTATAATGAAAATAAAAAAAATAACTGCACGTGTGAGTTGGATCTAACAGTTGTTTGGAAAATCACCGGCCTCCCGTGTCGTTAGAGCCTTATAAATGTTAATACAGTTTGACCTTATTTTTATTTATACATTAGCTGACCCGACATACATAATACCTACTTCAATAAACTAGAACTATCATTGAATTTATACATATTTTACTAGTAGACGCCCGCGGCTTCGCCCGCTTGACAAATTATATACACAAAAGCTTTCCTCGAGAACCTCTCTATCCATTGGTGAAAACCGCATCAAAATCCGTTGCGTAGTTTTAAAGATCTAAGCATACATATAGGGGAGGGAAGTGATTTTGTTTTATATTATGTTATATGATAGTAGGTCACACTATAAGTTTTCCGTAACTTAAAAAAACAACATGTTAAAACCAAAATATTATGTTTATTGCTTTTCCAAATACTCTCCTTTACATTTTAAACATTTTTTCATGGCATCGAACCATTTTTTAAAACAGGAGGACCACAGATCTGAAGGAATGTTTTCTACGTGCTGATTGAACGCTATCACTGCCTCTTCGGAGTTGGTAAAAGTGAAACCTCTCATCAAATCTTTGATTTTGGGGAAAATACAGAAATCACAGGTTGCTAGGTCGGGGCTATGCGCAGGATAGGTGACGAGTTGTACTTTTTCGGAAGCTAAAAATGACTTTGTTTTGTTGGCCGTGTGTGAAGAAGCGTTGTCATGATGTAGGAGAACGCGGCTTTTGAGTCGTCTTTCGCGAACTTTTTCTAACACCCTGGGTAAACAAATGGTAGAATACCACTCGGCATTAACACTCTTTTGATCTTCAAGTGGAATTGTACAGATGGGATCCTTAGCTGAGAAAAAAAACTCGATCATTTTTTTACCAACGTCTCTCGCCTGCCTCGCTTTTGTTGGCTTGTTCTCATTTTCAAACACCCATTCATAAGATTGCTGTTTTTTTTCGGGTTCAAAACAATAAATCCACGTTTCGTCTCCTGTGACAATGTCATAAACAGCATTAGAATGTCCGTGGTCGTACTTCAGTAGCATCTGTGAGCACCATTCCACGCGATCCCGCTTCTGTTCCGCTGTCAGTTCATGAGGGATCCAACGACAACAAAGTTTTCGAACTTTCAATTCTTCGTGTAAAATTTTCTGGATTTGACTCATACCAATCCCCAATAGTCCTCGAATTGTCTCATAGGTAATCCGCGGGTTTTCTTGAATTAACCGCTTAGCAGTAGCCACATTATTTTCGTTGACGGCAGTTGAAGGCCGCCTTTCACGAAATTCGTCATGTAAAGAAACTCGACCTCTCTCAAATTCAGCAAACCATCGCCTCACGGTGCTCAAACAATGTGCTTCTCTCCCAAAAGCATTTTGAAGACGAGCGGCACAGTCTTGCAGAGAGAGAGAACTTTTAAAATCATAAAAAATCATCGCTCTAAAATCTTTTCGACTTAATTCCATTTTTGTTTTGACAAATGATTTCCCGCCAATTGTTTTTTTTTACACTAAGAAGGTTGCAACGTTTAAAAAAATATAACATTCGAAATTCAAATAGTTCCGATTAGCTAGAAGTGCAAAACTTTGCCCCATGTAATTATTGGTAAGCAATGATTATCAATCGCAAAAACGCTATCATGAGCTGGCGACGTCGACGACGCCCCGCGCTCCGCCATAAGTCGCGATATTAACACAATGTGATCGCAATATTAGATGTCTTGGGCTAGTGGTGTCTTGGTCAGGTGATAGAACGTTCCTCCAGGAAAAGGAAAGTTCGTTCTAGTCGCTGGTTCATGTCCAGCCCATGACTATAGTTTTTACGATTCATATTGTAAAATTATTTGAGTAAAAATATCATATTCACTAAAATCGGTTGAGTAGTTTCAGAGTTGTGAGACTACACACATCTTGACAAGAGATGTTTATAAACTATCTAGGCCTTGTTTATTATTCTTGCTTTTTTTTGCGTTGACAACTATGTATAAATGCTCGTTATGTACTTAACATTGTAATGTCAAACTATTAGAAAAGAGTGGCCGTGAGTTTTATTGCCAGGTCCTCTCTCAGGCTCTACCTATTGTTTTACGAACCTGGCAGTATATGTAAGTTTAGAAGCAATTCAGACTTTAATTGTAACTGACTGACTTTCAAAAGTGTTACCTTGTAACTTGTAACCCACTTGAATAAACATATTTTTCATTTTCATTTTCAAATTAATGGTTCGCCCCGGCTTTGCAAAAGACCTTAAATAATCGTGTCTTCAATAATTTACACTGATTCTTTGAAATAAAGTTGTAATTCGATTGTCAAGTTTATAAAATTTATTCAGCAAACGGCGCGCATTGCACGCGTGGCTACGAAACTTGGTTCAACTTAAAACTTAATTGCACCCAAAACCTGTGTCCTGATGGAATCTGACTCGATGAGGCCACCATCAAGGTTTTCTGGCATGAATATTGATGGGATACGAAATTGTTTAGATTCTGGCGTTTTTTCTGCCCAAATCTGTTTAACTTGTCGGGAGTTTTTCGTTTTTGGAGCAATATGATTATTGGAGTAAATACTGGGACAAATATTACGACTACTTACCTTACTTCAAAAGGTATTATTGTTATGTACTTTAATAGTCCGAGACGCCAAGGACTTTAATTGGCTGTGCCATAGCGGCTGGCACCTAAGATTTTGTTGCCTTTCATCAACATTTCATTGCAAGGCAAAAGGTTTTAAATTTTTTTTTAATTTTTGAGTACAATATAGCTGCTACTTTTTATTAAACATCCGGCCATTTTGGACATAACCCATTATACGTGTGCCCGGTGACGGCAATAGGTTTGCCCCCTATTACGTGGGACTAAAACTACTGGCAAATTGTGGGTGTGTAATGCACCTCTGCCTACCTCTTCGGGGATATAGGCGTGATATATGTGTGTGTGTGTAATTGTAAGTATTATTGTGTAATTTCGTGCTAAAGAATCTACATCTTCGAATCCTAAGTCATTTTTGGTTTAGATGGCGTTGTGTTTTAATATTTTTAGGGTTCCGTAGTAAAAGTCTTATAGCTTCGTCACGTCCGTCCGTACGACCGTACATCCTCGGCTTTTCTCCCAAACGGTTAGAGCTAGAAAGATGCAATTTTGCTCGGATATGTGTATTTACTATCCCGACAAAATGCTAAAATAAAATTATGAGAAGTATTTTTTTCTGAGATACCTCGCAAAAGCGCATTTTTAAACTGGACGTCCAACCCATTTTTTTTATATTTAGTTGTTAGCTTCTCTTCTGGCTGTTGGAATTACAGAGTGGTTATATGGAATATCTAATAGTGCCCGGTAACTGCAGTAGGCTTGCCCCCTATTACATGGGACCATAACAAAGTTACTGAAAAAGTGTGGGTGTATAATGCAACTCTGCCTACCTCTTCTGGGATATAGGATTTCTGTATATTATCACCTAATCTACAAGCTACTTAATCTTCTATCCCGCTAACTCTTAAGTCTACATGTATTTCCTATAATCATATATTTCATACAAGATATTCAAAGTATCTTGTTTTATAATGATCCTTCCTTGTTTATTATGGACATAGAATTATAAAAAACTTGTACTGTCAACAGTTTTGTTCTTAATTGTATTATGGTAATGTTATAGAGTGGAAATAAAAAATCAGGAACTGATTAAGTATAAAATGTATGATCAGTGTGAGTCATTGAAGTCATATTTTACAATGCTGATCCGCTCCTATTCATTTCATCGTGATGTTATTTTATAGCCTATATATTTTATATTACTCACAAAAAATGTAGCTTAATATTGCCTAAAGAAATTTGAAAATCGGTAGTTTCTGAGGAGTCACGTTGTCCCATACCGACTTTGTCCTCCCTTTTTCATTTCCTTAAGGATATAATTTTGGCAAACCCTTTTTTATTGGAAGTATAGGTACATCCACCATACAAAAAACACACCCTCCAAGTTTTAGGTTTCTAAAATCAGCGGTTTTTTGACCGAGCGAGCGAAGCGTCTTCATGCTGTTAATGCTTGCGAGGTCTACTGTTCGACCATAAGGCGACGACTAGTTTTATTTATCTCACAAATACACGAACAAAAAAAAAACACGACTCCTAATATCCTCTAGCTGGTTCTAATAGCTCAGCTGAGCTAGGCTAATAAACCAATTTTTTTGCTGTCTCTCCGCAGGGTGCATTCGTACTAGCGGTTAACTGAATATGAATTGTAAATCACAGTAACCGTGATTACCGCTGTTTGTTTTTATAAAACTGTTTCTAAAGAAATTAGTATTCTGTGTGATAAAAGTATTTCTAGTTGATGTATCCTAGTCACCATCTATACTGATATTATAAAAGAGGAAAGGAATATTATAAGGCAAGCGTTGATTTATTGTTTGTTGCTTTGTTTGAAGCGAATAGGCTCTGTAACTACCGATCCGATTTTGAAAATTCTCTCACTGATATGTAGCTACATTATACCTGAGTAACATAGGCTACTTTTTATCCCGGTAATGTGTTCCCACGGGAACCGGGAAACTACACAAGGGCGGAGCCGCGTCGATCAGCTAGTTATGAATAATTCCGGAAGTAAATTTTGTTGTCAATAACATTTGAAGACCATTTCTTTTCGTAAAGATAAGAAAGTAAATGGTTGATAGAGTTGAATTTATATAACCATACTGTAATGTTATGAACCTAAATTCCAACTGCTAGGACAGATTACATAGGTTATCATCATCATTTAAGCCAATTGACGCCCACTCCTGGGCATATGTGTCCGAGAACGCCACAACATTTGGTCTTGAGCTTTGCGCATCCAGTGGCCTCCTGCAACCTTTAATGACGTCGTCGTCAGTCCACCATGTCTACCCACGCTGCGTCTCCCAGTACGCGGACACCACTCGAGGACTCTCAGGCCCCATCGGCTATCGGTCCTAAGAGCGATGTGCTCTGCCCACTACCACTTGATCTGGGCGACTCTTTGGATTATGTCCTCCTTCGGATCTCGTCGTTTCGAATTCGTTCGCGAAGTGACACTCCGAGCATGGCCCTTTCCATTGCTCTTCGGGCGAAAGTGAGCTGCGTGTCACCGACATCGGTACGTACTTATAATCTTAGCAGTCCAGGCAGATCATGTTTAACTCCACGATTAGGTATGCTAACGTTTTCCTATTACAATATAAATTGCAAATAGGAATGATCTGAGACAAAACTTGAACCCAACTCTAACAAAATCTATTAAGGTCATTACCGAAGACATCCAAGTTGCAATCTGTCTATAGGGCAACTTTGACTTGTTGGTATCCTCCTTCGTTGTCCGTTCCGTTGTAAGAAGCTTTCACTAGGCCTCTTTAAGGAACTTTAACTATCAGCATAGATGTGCTAATAGAGACCTATATATACTTATACCATTCTTACGCATAGTCATATTACGGGTATTTCCCTAGCGACTGTTATTTTCGTAAAATTTCCAATATACATCTATCGCAAATTTTACGTGATAGTATAACGATATGAATGAACATAGTTCAAAGATATAATTAGAGATTCCTAATTGAATAGCGCAAAAATACAGGCTATAAGATTTACTCTCGTTCATCAGTTATTGTACTGAACCTTAGTAGGTACATACTCCTCGATGTTTGCTATGACGACACCGCGTAAAATCCATAGGTACTGTGACTGTTATGGTCCAGGGAAATCATTGCCTGAGTATAGTATCCTATAGTATAAAAAAGCGGCACGACACGGTTTCGCGCAAGTAGTAGGTTATATTTTCTAAAATATTACTCCGGTTATTCTAATTCTGACTGTTTATTCAATACAGACATATAAATATAGGTACTAATCTTTACTCTTAGTAATATCAGTAAGAACACTAATGTAGATAGAAGACGCGTCTGACTGTATAAAGCACTCAGTGCTGTCATTAACATCACATACTTTAAATACTTTCGTGACAAGGTTGATAGCCCTGACGACGCGCGACAACCCTGCAGGCTGGCATCCCCGTACGATCGCGTACGCACTCGTAGCGTAGATTTTTTTGCAGCGCGTGCGACTCGCCTGGAATACAAAACCAATGCGAACTCCCCTCCATTTAAGGCCAGGCCCTTAGTCCGGATTCCGTTCCCGGACGTGTCCACAGAATAAAAAGATTTATATTTATTTATCGGATAAATAAGAGAGGAGCGCGTTCCTCGAAAGTGTTTTAAATTAGTATTTCTTCCGTGCGCGTGCTATCGAGTAAATTGAGACTGTTTTGATAGCCTTAATAAGAATTTAAATACCTTTGAATACCTACATGTTTTCTTTGTATCTGCTACATTTTAATAATGAGGCTTATGAAATTGTATTGTTTTGTTATCGAAGTCGTAGCTACCTACCCACAGTAGGCAAACAAAATCTCCTATTATTATAGATTGTAATTTACAGCATATATATTTTTAAATGACTGCTTCGGTAGCGTGGTCAATAGTGCATCGACTTTGGACGCCGAAGTCTTGGGTTAGATTCCCGAATTGAATCAAATAGTTGTACTGTTTATCAGTTGTCTAGATCCAGTAGCACAAGGTCATAGCTTAGTTTAGGCTAGATGACGAGCGAGAATGTCAAAAAAAGAAAAATGTTTACTAAGCACAGACTACTAAGAAAGCACAGTTAACTAAGAATTTTAAAAATAAGTACCATTACATATCGAGTCAAGGACCGCAGATATCGATTAATTTATCGTAATAGTGAAAAAAGATGACCGATTTTATTGTGTCGATTATTAATTACTTGTTCATAATTTAGTATCGATTATAGAATCGTTCTGTGTATAGAAGAGCTTGTAGCTTCAACATACCGTTGTTTATAGTAGCTATCCTAGTATTCGAGAAGGGATGTGCATTGTAGATATCGATAAATGACAAATTAGTAGGTATCTTTTTGTTTCAACAAACACTGAGGATATTTTACATGAGTTTTTTTACCTAATTTTTTGCTTGTATATACTAATACTTTTGGAAATAACCCATTATATGTGTGCCCGGTGATGGCAATTACGTGGGACTTAAAATACTGGCAAAATGGTGGGTGTGTCGGGGATGTGGCGTGATATTTGTGTGTGTATGTGTGTGTGTGTGTGTGTGTATGTGTGTGTGTGTATACTAATAAAGTCAATGGAAAAAATAACGTAGATACGATATGAGGTTAAATGAAGGCATACCATACGTAATGTGAATCTATATATATAATACGCCAGTGAAGCCGCTTCTCCTCCTAAACTAAGAGTTGCACAGTCAAGTGTGGCACACCGTTGGAAAGGTCGTGGTCTCAAGTGGTGCGATAAGATTAGAAATTTGACAAAAAGTAAAAAAAAAAAAATATTACTTGCGCAGTTTGCGCTAAGGGTTGCTAGTATTTAATATTTTCTTGTTACCACATTGGGAAGAAACACTATATAATTAATTTGGTGGCTGAAATATATTTTAGATCAACACTAATATTATAAATAGAAGAGATTTGATTGTTTGCTTGTTTCTAGTACAAATACTGCGTAATACGATTTAAAAAAATATTTAACTAATGCTCTTTTTTTAATTCCGCGGCCTAAGGCCGCGGCCGCTCTAACGTCCGTGGCTGGGCGTCTCTGGTTACAAGCAGAACGTATATCCAGTGGCGCCCGGCGGACTTTGACCACCTCTGTGGTCTCTGCGGGAGTTAGGTCGGGATGAGAATCCCGCGTCGTTGGGGTAGGGGTTTATCCCGCGTCAGTGAGTGAATCGACGGGTGGCGATCCCGCCGTCCTCAGGCCCCGATCATGGAGGTCGATGGTCTTGGGCGTAGATGAGTCTGCGGCGCCCTCGCCGCTGACTACGGAACTCGGCGAGGAGGGTACGCTCCCTCTCCCTCTCGGCCGCCTCCTTCGCGAGCATAACTTGCTCACAGAAGGACACGGCCGCGTTCCACCTACTCCTGCTGGAGACCATGGCTTGAAGCATGGTCTCCAGCGAGAGGGTATCCACGCCCAGACCCTCTACGAGGTCCCGGCGCTGACTCGCCCACGCAGAGCACTCCACCAACGTGTGGAGTGCGGTGTCGTCGTCGGAAACCTCGCAGTGTTGACACCGGGGTGTGACCTCACGATGGATGTGAAACAGATAGCTACCGAAGCAACCATGCCCGGTAACGATCTGCGTCGCACGATACGTGAGGTCACCATGCTGCCTCTGCAGCCAATCGTCCATGATCGGTCTCACTGCCGCGATGATGGTGGTACCCCACCTGGGTTGCTCAAGTCGCACCCTCCATGACTCCATGAGATCCTGGTGGAGTTGGGACCGCTGGTCCTCGATCCCATGGAGGGGTCCCGGCTAGGAAACATGCAGCCTCTCCGGAGATCGTGCGGTACCCTCTTATTGTTTTGACGGCCAAGGTCCTCAACGGTCTATTAAGGAGCGTTGAGTTGTTGGCCGTCAACCGCGCTGCCCATACGGGAGCCCCGTATAGGGCCATACTCCGCACGATCCCCAGGTACAGTCTCCTGCAGGAGGCGTTGGGTCTCTTTAGGTTAGGCATGAGTCGCGAAAGCGTGACTGATGCCCCCGTCACTTTAGGGACCAAACTTCGGAAATGTGGTCCGAAGTTCCATCGGATATCAAGTACGATCCCTAGGTACTTCATCGAGGGCTTGATACCGATGCTAACGCCCCCCACATTTATGCTGGAACCTTCAGGTGGACCATTCCGAGGTCTGTGAAAGCACAGAACCTCAGACTTGTGCAAGGCCACCTCCCGTCCCAGCCGCCGTATCCGACCCACGACTTGAGCAACACCCGTCGTGACCTTGAGTGCTGCCTCCTGGCACGTTGCACCCTGCGCCGTGACGAGGGTATCGTTGGCGTAGAACGTTACGCCGACGCCCTCAGGCAACGCACCCCGCAGCACCGAGTCGTAGCCGATGTTCCACAGAAGCGGCCCCAGAACCGACCCCTGTGGAACACCGCACGACACATCTCGCCGAGCTGGCCCGAGCCAGCTGGGAAAAGCTATGGCCCTCTCCGAGAGATAGGCCCCGACAATACGACGGAGGTAGAGAGGCGTTTCGTGATACACGAGCACCTCCCTAACGCAGCTCCATGGCAAGGTGTTGAAAGCGTTGGCGATGTCAAGAGACACCGCCACCACCACCCTGCCCTGTGAGACTGCTTCCTCCGTCAGGCTCTTCACGCGCATGATCGCGCTCACGGTGGAGCGTCCCCGACGGACACCGAACTGGTTATCCGCCAGGTCTGGCCCCACACTCGTGAGATGCTCGACGAGGCGTTCCGCGATAATTCGCTCAAAGAGCTTACACACCTCGTCGAGCAACACGATCGGCCGGTATCCGGACGGTGAGTCCACCGGCTGCCCCGCCTTACGGATCAGAACCAGTTTCCCCGTCCTCCACATCTTGGGAAACTGGCCCCTTTCGAGGCATGCGCTATTTAACTAATGCTACAATATACTCAAGTGAAATTCCGAAGGAATTGAAACAAACTAAGTCACGCACTATGCCACAGAAACGCTATCTTTAGTCATTGCCAGTATCTTTGTTATTCCTACGTAATAGATAGATTTACCTCAGGTAGAAACTTTAATGTTTGCTAGAGTCTCACTTGCAGTTAACCAGCAGGTGCACCACTAAGGTCTGACGTTGGTTTGAACATCTACCGTCTTTGCAGGACCTATAAGCACCCTACAAGATACAGAAGTTAAAAGTACTAACACTCAATATCGAAAATGAACTCACCGTCAAGTGATAATATTATATCGATAGTCGATATCATTTATAAGTTACATCACTAGGAGTGAAAGAAAAACTCCCAGCGGCCCATAGTGTATAAGTTCCCACTGACTGTTCCGGGTTTTATTCCTAGTAGCACGTGGGAAAATCGTGTCTATAAATCAACGCCTGGACTTTTTTTACGAGATTCTCTTTCAAAACCTGTAGAGTGGACACTAAGTTATTGCTTGTTGACATTTTTTTAACCACATGGATGATATTACTAATTACTATACGTTATACTACGAGGAATAAATTGTTCGGTATGACTCCAGCTGTGTTGGTTCTCTAATGATCTGTGGAAAAACGTAGTAGGGCCATGATTGGCCCAGCAGGAATAGGCCGACTTCAACGTTAATTAGCATCCACACTTGACATCGACGTCAACGTCAAATAAACTCAAATAGCTTGTGTTGTGTATGGTACGTGAGAGCTTTGAAGACTCACTTTTTACTACTCACCTCTTTGCATTATTCCTCTACTAAAGTCTGTTAGACCTAACCCACTCATATGCACGGTATTGAAGGCATTTTTGCCCTAACTTCCATTGCCTAACGGCCCGAGTACGCACTCGGAAGGATACTTAACCCCAGGGCGCATGTGCGGCCTATCTCAAGGGATTCTTGTTTGTATTTATACCCCGCCCGCTACAGTAATAATTTCTAAATAATAAGTAGTTTAAAAACTTAAAAACCTAACTATTATGGTTCCGTTCAATTATTTTGTATTAATTTGTTCCCTAGTTTTCCATACATCATATTATTACATAACATTATGCTTTACAATTTTATAGATGTCCAATTAAAAAAAACATTTTTGTATCGAACACGAGTGACCAGTCCGAACACTAGAGCAAAGGTTAGATTGACACTTTTTTAATTATCACTTTGACGTGGTCGTTTGACAGATGACAGATCTGTCAAACTGATTTATGACATTTCTTGTGTAGGAGTGAGTTCTACACTATTTTTTTTCTTATTAAGTGTATATTTGAATGGTGACATTTGTTTGATCTATTTTGAACATGAATGCTTCATTTGGTACTATATTGGAAATGGAATTTTCAAAATAGGGCATCATTATCCAAACATTATAACGTTGACGTAATTATAGTGGACATTTCTTTTTAATAAATGTCATTTTTGTCATTTGACCTTCACCTTCGATACAATTTGATAAAATGCGTGTGGTATGTTTCCTATTTTTGGAGTAGATATATATACAACGTTTCAAATTAAATAGATTTCGGATTGTTCGTCCTACTATGGCCAAATGTGTAATTGGGTACCTAACAGAGGCTTCTACTTTTATGTGTTTATTAGGAAAATGGTAGGTGTATTAGGATCTTATTTCAGTTCTCACAGCGTTGCTAGATTTTGGTTTATATGTTTTAGTTACTTTATTCCGGACCAGAACCCGTTATCAAACTTCTAAGGCACTATGTTGCACCGTCACTATTATTCTTCATTCAGTAGTTCATGCATATTTTCCAAGAAGCTTGGTAACTACAAGTAAGATCGGCTCCCGATGTGCAACCAAAGTTCCTTCGTAACTGGAAACACTTTAACCTGACTTGAAGTTTAGAATATTTAAGGTGGCTGTCAAAACCCTTCAAATAATCATCTGGTGTTGGGCCATGAAACTTGCGAAGTTAACATCCTTCTAATATAAATTCAACACCGCTAGCATTCGAGGAACCTTACTGGTCAGCAATAATGCACAGGATTTTTAATATAAAATTCTGTAAATATTACTTTTTTTGTGTGTGAATAAAATGCAATAAAATTATATAAATTCTACTCTCTTTGACGAAAATATTTTGAGAGAAACCCATGTCGAGTGATGGAATTTGTAAGTAAAGTCGACTTTGCCTACGCCCTCAGAGTAATAGACTTATTTTAATTACTAGGAATGAAATTGATATGGAAATCAATAAATGATAAAACGCCTAACGTTATATTGTTAGTTGCATTTCTCCTGAAATGGAACTGAGTCTACTTTGAGTCCAGCCATCTTTAGTATTTTTGCAATTTACTTAGGTATATTATAATAAAAAGCAATAAGTTTTCGGTTGTTAAGAATGACAAAAAAATTGTGTTCAAATAACATGCTGTCAATGCGTAAATGTTTTACATCACAGGGACGTTAGATGTTACTATTTTAAATCGCTATTTGCATGGCCCGCCGTTAATATTTGCTCTGAGGCGGACTAGGGCGTCACTTTCATCTAAATGCAAATGTTGGCTAACCGCTGCAGTTACGTTGACGCCTCGACGATTTCACGCGTTCATGTTTTTTGTTCACTATCGATTAGGGTACCTGTATTCAAATAAGTGAAATAAATTATGAGAAAAACTATTACTCGATAAATCCTTTTCAAAAAATTCTCTCTTAGAGATTCTCTCAAGATATTTATGTGTATTTTAACCGTTTATTGTATGAAAAAGGGAAAATCCCAAAAATATTCGTAATCTAATATCTGGACTGATTTAAAAAGTTCTTTACGGCTATACACGGCTACATTGTTAGCGAGTAACATTGGCTATAGCCTAGCCTGTTAGTAGACAACCTTAGCTTATTTTTGGTTAGATAGCGCATTGCAAACAATGTACTAAATATTTATTTATGGAACTTTAGCGTCTTCAACCATTCACTCTAATTATTACAAAGTTTCTCCGAGTCGTAGGCGTGGCGCTAGTGTCGGGACCACAGATAAAATAGGTGTTTTAATTCAGCTACTGTTGTAATATGCAGCACGTTATTTCAGTTACCGTTGTTTCAATGTGTTTATGTTAGCAATAACGTAATGAAATACACTTATAGCTGATTGCATTGCAAATACCGTTATGTACGTCGATAACTCTATATTACCGAGATGAAACACGTGTGTTTTTAATTAAATTAATTTTGAGGTTATGTTTATTTTTTTTATTTGTGAAACAAAAAGTTTTACTGTAGGTGATTCTATGAAATATAAACAATTTGCAGAACTGGATTTCGTGGTTCTTGTTTTTTACTAAAATCAAACCATGGAAGCTTGAAAGTAAATTCTGAATAGGTAATGCGATGATTACTTTAGCTTTACTTGTTTTTTTTTAATTCCGCGTGACCACGGCCGCTCCCATGTCCATTGCTGCGGGTGTCTCTGGTACGCACTAGAAGGTATTTCCAGTGACGCCCGGCGGACTTTGGCGGTTTTAGGCAGACAGACAGACAAAAATGACCTGCTTTGTGTTTTATTCATTTATTGGTAATTTTATATATATACAGCCAAACTATTCTACTGTTTTATGTATGTAGATTAACAAGCACAGAACATCATGTCGCAGTCAAACCTATTGATGCGTAAAAATGATTGTCACTTTCTTGGTCCAGAAACAAAAGCTGTCGTACACAAAACAACTGTTACACAAGATTAATTAGTCTGTGGTCCGTTATCTTTTGTGTGGCGACACGTGACCTGGTTCTTTAAGCCGTGACCCCCACTTGTGTGGTCCAATCAATGATCTGGACATTGTGGATTCACTCGCAATTGTGTGGTAATGATTCGAATACACGGAAGGGACTGAAGAAAATGTTTTATGAGATTTGGGCTCATCAGAAATTCGATACGAAAATTAAATGCATAAAATGATGTAAGTTTTGGAGCTTTCCGATGAACAAGCAATACTGAGTACGTTAGCAATACGTTACTATATTCTGAAAATTGCTTTCTCCATAGATAGATAGTTGGGGGTTTTTTTTCGTCGCACCGTTCCATGTCTCCAAGAGATCCTGGCGGAGTTGGGACCGCTGAGCCTCGATTTTTCGAGACTGACTGAAGCCTATGGTCCCGCTCCAGCGCCTCCTTATGCCATTGAAACAATAAACGCAAGGGCTTTGGCTTCCAGATCCCATGGAGGGGTCGCAGCTAAGAGACATGCAGCCTCTAGAGAGATCGTGCGGCACCCTCTTATTATCCTGACGGCCAAGGTCCTCAACGATCTGTGCAATATAGCAGCGTTGTTGGCCGTCAGTCTCGCCGCCCATACGGGAGCCCCGTACACGGCCAGTGCTGCAGTGTTAGGAGTTTTTTTTTTTTAAATAACAATTAGTTTTGGTAAGTGACCTCCTCGGTAAACTCTTTTTCGCGCTATATTATTGAAGGTGTCATGATCAAAAAGACTTAAGCCAACGTTATCTGCACTGATCATTAGCTTTTCTGGTTTAGGGTTAAAATATCAAAGTAGACAAATATCAACAATCTCTATAAACCTGAAACAAAGAAAACGAAGTCAAGAAAATTATTAAAAAAAATCGAATAAATATCGATTCGAAGGATCGATGCATACGTTTTTCAAATCGTCAGCAAATGGGGCGAAACGGTATCGGTCGCCTGCGGCCTGCACGACAGCCCGATTTGATCGCGCCCGCCTATGATTTGCGTTAGAACTACGTTGCATCGATTCCAATTCGTCACGTTCGACGCAATACTGACGTGGTGCAAATTTTCGAGGCGGGGCCATGAACGTTCCGGTGTGAAACCTGTGAACTGGGATGTAAAGTTAGGTATATATAGTATGTTTCTTAAACGCCGTTTACAATTTGATAAGTGTTACCTAAAGCAGACCTATGTCACTCGCCTAACAATCGCAAAAAAATATGTGACGTCATCGACAACGATGAAGTTGTAAGTCAGTAAGGGTTGTCTCTTGTTTGTGATACGGCATTGACCATAGAGTTGATATTGAGGCATTAACGTTATAATTATTGGTCAAATTATGCTGGCACTTTCCTGACAACCCTAACGTTTGAATTATGTTCTCTGTAAACAAAAGAATCTGCTTTAAGTTCTGTATGTAAGTACTATTCCCTATTCTGTGCCTAAAGTGCGATTTCATACATTTTCTACTTGCAACTGTTAAATGATTAGCAAAATTAGTTGCACTCGCACTTAACACTTACAAAATATAAATCAGTGTTTAATTACATTTTTTAAATACAATCACGTCTATTTTCCCGAAGGGGTAGGCAGAGGCATAAGAGTTTTATTTTTACATAAATCGTCCGTGATTAGGGGTTGCTTGGGTTTGAACGACGTGACGTGAGTTTGATCCCGGGTCACCACACTGTTTACGTGAACCACTCCTAACAGAAGCACTTTCAGCGAGAGGGGGTGTCTAATAGTGGATTGCTAATAACTTTATAAAGTTAATACTATCAGGCGTTACTTTTCGGAAGTCCATAGTTAAATAAAATAAATCTAACTACTTTGCAATATTCCGCCACATGCAAATTACCCAACTCTCGTATTTATTCATGCACAAGTCCGCCCTCCAATCCCACTTAGGCCGAAAGAATAGAGAGATAATTTTGAAAATAGAATAAATATGAGAGTTGTGTTATCGTGCAAAAATAATAAACCTCGACACGTGTTTCGCCCCCAACCAGGGGCATCATCAGGAGATGTCGATGGCTCGGCGCACGGCGACCGAATATTCGGTCGCCGTGCGCCGAGCCATCGACAACTCTCATATTTATTCTATTTTCAAAATTATCTCTCTATTCTTTCGGCCTAAGTGGGATTGGAGGGCGGATTTGTGCATGAATAAATACGAGAGTTGGGTAATTTGCATGTGGCGGAATATTGCAAAGTAGTTAGATTTATTTTATTTGCTAATAACTTGTATTTTGCGATTGCTGGTATTCTGGAAAAAAAGTATGTAAACAATCAATCAATCTCTTTTATTAATACAAGTTACACACAGATGCACAAATAAAGTCTTAATATTCACTCGCGCAAATAATTTGAAACTTCGCCGTCGTTCGTCGCAAGTAATTTCCTTTTCACCTCTTTCGACGCAAGACCTAATTTGACATTAGAACGAACCTTTGCACTTACTATAAATAAAATATTGCCAGCAAAATCAAAGACGTTTTTCCACGAGTTTAATTTCGATGTGACGTGTTATCTCAACAGTTTTGACATGATATTTATGTCAAAGGTACATACTTATAAAATAATAGAGACAGAGAGATTCTTTAACATGAAAGAACATGAAAGTACAGTATTTGTATACTGTACATGTTATACTCGCACTTTTCATATGGTTTGTTTTGTGAACATCATGTATATGAAGAATGAAGTGTTATAGCGCCTGCAGCTGAAAGAAAATATTGCGATATAGGAATCCTACCAATGAGTTTCTATAAACTGTTATATTTCGTATGTAGTTTGTTATGTGCATAATTACTTACCATTTGTAATTATTTCATCCTTTTTATATCTTGTTTGTTTACGTACCATTGAGTGACATGATATGTCATGTCATTACTGATTTGTTTTTTTTATTATTCTTTGTTGGCAATTAGGTTTGTTGATTTTTAAACTCCTTTCTCATCAATGCCATTCTGTATCTCATCCATTTACTTTTAAATTCAAAAACATTCTACCGATGTGTTATTATGAATTCACTCCATTCTTCGAGACATTATACCACCGCCTACAGTCAGAGAAACATCTCCTAGTCTTTTATTACATTTAACCCTTGGAATCACTAAGTTGTCTACCATCAAAGTACAGTCTACAGCTATAACCTGGGTCCTGGAGGGATCAATTCCTAGGTAACTCGTCAAAAACCGATTTGAGGAGCACTCTTAATTCTCTTTTAGTGAATAACGGAAGAAAGTTGCATCGAGCATCAATCAATCAAACAGACAAAGCCAATATAGCTTTAACTGTAACCGTCGCAATACAACAAGAACTATGCACTAAGCTAGAAGAAACATTAAAAACTAAGTTGCAGAAACTCGCAGATATGGAAGATTTAATAGCAACTCTCCATCAATCTAACAGAAAAACGGATAACGCAATGCAGAAGGTGTAACGTTACAAGTTTTAATAAACAACAACAACACAGAAAAACCTTCTTTTTATCCGCTTAGATACAGAGGTATTACGGGTAAGAGCAAGGAAATTTATCCTTTTATCCATAGTGAATGTTTAGTTTTCGTGGAGTGAATTCACACAGGCCATGTGTTATATATTGTGTAGTATTAATGTATAGCTAGTTTATTTTTAATATATTAGATATAAGTTAGAGGTATTTTTGTACATCCATTGTATTGGGTGTTGCCCTGTAAGGATGGATGTGTTATTGAAATAATAAATAATAATAAATAAATAAATAAATTAAATGTAAAGTGTTTTAGTTTTGGAATACGATCTCGTGAAATATATTTATTTGTCGTTTCTTGTTCCCACGCTGCTCCCACTTTCCCACACATTGCCGAGGTAAAAAGAAAGAATAAAGAAATTTAAGTATGTCATCTCGATCATATTATGTCAATTCATGATCTGATGATCTAATAAAATCATAATAAATAAACATCCTCACACGGTTAAGGTATGTTTTCCTTGTTGCAATACTTTTCTTGGCGGAGCCCAATTCACCCTCATAGACGCGGTACACCTGCTGGACAGGCTCTGGCTAATATATCTAAAGTGCCTCGCCCTCTATTGTCGCAAAGTAATATTTGTCCATAATAAACGCCTAAGCATACTCTTTCGAAGAAACGTGATTGTGTATGTAAATAAATATGGAAAATAATAACAATCTACCCTCAACATTCTTAGTCGTGACAATATCGACAATAATAAAAAAAAAATTGGCAAATACCGGATCAGATTACAATAGTGGCCAGCCACCATTAGCTTACGTAACGCATATTAAGTGGCTTTGATCTCACCGACCATTGTGCACTGTGACCGTCCCGGCTTCCGTATTCCTTTTAAGAAATACACTGTAAAACAAAATGGTGTAAGTCAGAATTTTTCAAAAAATTTACAGACACTATCTATGTAATCTCGTTTTAACCCTGAAGGTTAGATACATGTGTTCGCTAGTCTCTCAGGTAATAGGGGGCGAGCCTATTACAGTTGCCGGGCACTTTCGGTAATTTGCCAATGCCTCGTACGTGTCGGTTTCATCCCATGCAGGTGCACCATTTTATCATGTGTACTATTCCACTAATTGATTGACTTGTGGTACAATTTCACCGGTTTCGCCTTCATCAACTACGGATATTTATGCCTTGTGTGTTCGACCTTATTAAACAGGTACTTCCTTGTAAGTAATGCTTCATCTTCTATAGTATAAAAATGAATCGCTGAATGTGTTGCTAAGCGCAAATCTCGGGATCAGCTGAACCGATTTCGCTAATTCTTTTTTGTTGTGATCGTTACTATCAGGAGAAGGTTCTTATGGACGAAAAACAAAGTTTAGCGAACATCGTAAAATTAAGAACTAGTCGCAAAGCTATCCTAGGATATCTAAATAGTGTTAAAACCAACGAGTCAAACACAAATCGATTAAACTTCATTCATAAAACTTCACTCAAAAGCTGTAAAGCGTTGATCAAGCGTGAGATATTTGTAACAATGTAGCCAACATAACGAAGCTCATCAATTAATCTTGGATTTATTCACCTGTATAGCGTAGCGCAACATTAAACAACCGAACCATAAAATGAACAGCGTACATTGCTTGTTTTATGTCCACAATGGACTTTTGGCACCCTTTTGAATTAACGCGTCATTGGTTTACACGTTTAAGTTTGAGTGGACGAGAATGAATCATAATCGGATTAGCATATAGTTTAAGTAGTTCTATAACTTGAATATTTAGTTGATATGCTACCTATATACTGACAAATATTTAGCCTAAACTTATCTATTGATTAGCGTAATAAAGCTAACAAAGAATAGGTGGCTGCTATTCTGAAAAGGAAAATAGGATCCTAGAAGTAGATTCCTTTCAAAAACGTACGCAGATAGACTCCGAACTATCCCAATATATAATTGAACGACAGGTATATAATTGAACGATAAATAGATAAATCCAATTATAACCACACTTGGTACCCAAAGATATAGGCAGAGGCATATTATATGCCCCCTTTTTACTAACAACTGTGTTAGGCCATGTAATTGGGGACGATATTTATACAGGTAACCGTAAACTGTATTTTTTGCCATAACCTCGTTCGTTAATCGGCTGTACCCCTTGCAGATCACAATACAGAGGTTTAATCAGCGTTGTCCTCGCACCGTGTTGTATTCAATAGGAATCTGCTCTGTGTAAAGAAGGACTAAAATCTTTCTCGACACTCTTGTCGCCGCAGAGATGGCCAAAGTCCGCCGCCATCCTGAGGTTATCCTTTCGAGGACGTGCCCGGGGCGTCCGGCAAATGGACGACGTTTGAGTAGCGCATTATTGAAAAAAAAACAAAGGCCTCCAAGATCTATGGTATAACCAGGTACGACAAATATAAAAAGTGCCAAATTTATTAGTTGAACCGACCGACCGTGAACCGACGTTGTATGTCATATATATGTGTGCAAATTTCAAGGGGCTAGTGGAGTCTTAGATAGCCAGCAGAACGTCGTCGCTAGTTCGAGTCCAGCCTCATATTGTAAAATTATTACAATTATACCACTTCGCGACCGGGTGTTTGCTCCCGTTCTGTTACAAATTCATTCCTAAATAGGTTCTGGCTTGTTATTATGTTATTAACATTAGAAATTACGACATCTCATTGTACTGTAATCTGCGAATAATGTAGTTGTGTACTTACCTCGGTTGTAAATCCGACTGCTTCAAACTAACAGTCTTTCTAAAGTGTTCGGACGTGGCCGTATTTTGTAAGCTAACGTGACTTGACGGATATTGCTAAAATCAACCTATTTTATAAAGTACGTATTTTTATTGATGGGTATAATAAATCTATATTTAGAATTATTATACTATAGTCCGAAACGCCCAGGACTTTAATTGGCTGTGCAATAGCGGCTGGCACGTAAGATTTTGTTGCCTTTCATATATATATATATATATATATATATATATATATATATCATATACATATATATACATTTCAGCGCAAGGCAACGGGTTACAATTTTTTTTTTTCAAATTACAATATATCTGCTACTTTTTAATAAATTCATTTTGCCATTTTGGACATAACCCATTATATGTGTGCCCGCTAACGGCAATAGGCTTGCCCCCTATTACGTGGGTCCAAAAATACTGGCAAATGTAGGTGTCTACCACTTCGGGTATATAGGCGTGATATATGTCTGTGTCTAGAATAATTATAAAGATGTAGTTTTTTTAGAGGAGTTACTATGTTTGGGGGGTTAGGTAATCCTTGAAACGATTCAACCGAATCGGAAAATTTAAATAGGTGTTATTTCTAAATACTTGGAGCTACTTTTGATAATGGGTTTCGTTGAAATTGGGAACTAGAAACTAGAAAACTATGGGGAGAGGGGTAAGGAAAATATTGTTATGGAATTTTTTCTTCACATGTCCTACGCAGTGTGACCACTAAGTGTGAACATGAATGTATAAAATAAATACTAGTAAATTGGCACCTTATCTCGTTTAAAATTCAGGCGACACGTCAGACGGTTATCTACGTCGCGCGGGATCGAACCCACTACAATGGACATGCGTCAACACTCAACTCTCGAACACGGGCCTAAGCTGGTTTGTTCCTATTTGGTCAATAAACACCAGAATAAAATATAAAAAATATTGGAATATGCAACCTTTATGATCTCAACATACACAACACATTTAAACAGGCTGATTGTGGTCAGTCTTCTAGATCTGCGGCCGTGTCCTTCTGCGAGCAAGTCATGCTCGCGAAGGAGGCGGCCGAGAGGGAGGGGCAGCGTACTCTCCCCGCTGAGTTTCGCAGTCAGCGGCCAGGGCGCCGCAAAATCATCTACGCCCAGAACCATCGACCTCCATGATCGGGGCCTGAGGATGGCGGGATAGCGAGCCGCAGTCTTTACCGACGCGGGATAAAACCCAACCCCAACGACGCGGGATTTTCATTCCGACCAAACCCCGAAGAGGCCAAAGTCCGCCGGGCGCACTGGAAATATCTTCTAGTGTCACCAGAGACGCCCGCAGCAATGGGCATGGGAGCGGCCGCGGTCTCGCGGAGTTTAAAAAAAAAAGAAAGTCTTTTAGACCTATGTGATACAATTTCATGTGCATCCAAAGGTTGCCTGTAAGAGATCGCTATTAAGTGATAAGGCCGCCATTTGTACATTTTCTTAAATATTTTGATTTGCCATGTATATTTGTAATGATGCACAATAAAGTTTATTGTATTGTATTGTATATTGTTACCATCTGCAATAATTAATGTTTTAGTTTGTGGATTACAAATAAATAAACAATTTATAAACACGTTTCCCCGCAGGGGCAAGAGCTTTATCAACATCTTTGGGGATCAAGTTAACCAGGGCTTAATCTGCCGGTGAAAACAAAGAAGAGAATAAGTTCAGTATCTTTGAACATAAGCGTCTTGGTGTACGTACATACAGTCAGAAACGACTTAAAAATACTTGGGAGTTTTTTTGAGTTAAATTATTATTGTTATAATTCCTTTATTTAACTTAATTACATATTTAATACATTTTTAAATAAATCTATAAAAAATACAAATATATTTAAAAATATAAAAAATAGTGACCCACCGGCATCGGGTACAAGGACCAAGCTACCGGTGGTTAGGGCTCCAGAGAGAGGAATTTCCTCACGATGCGTGCCGTATCGAGCAACACTGCCTTCTGCATCAGGCCCTTAATCCAACCGTCTAACGAGAGCCTCTGTAGGTGTTGGTCGAGGCTCTTGGCGATCAGTCCATGCACGGAAACGACTATCGGTACAATAACAGCTGAGCTTACATGCCACATGTCGACAATCTCGTGGGCCAAATCCAAGTACTTTACTTGTTTGTCTTTTTCGGCTTTCACGAGATTGCCGTCATGCGGAATAGTAATATCAACTATTATTGCACGGCGCTCTAACCGATCTACTATCACTATGTCAGGCCTATTTGCAACAATAGTCCTGTCAGTGATAATAGATCGGTCCCAGTACAATGTGATATGATCATTTTCGAGAACTGGGTCGGGCACATACTTGTAATACGGTACTTCTGAATCCACGAGTTTGTATTTCAGAGCAAGTTGTTGATGGACAATCCTAGCTACTTGGTTATGCCTATGCAAATACTCGCCGTTAGCCAAACTAGAACAACCAGAGATAATATGCCTAAGGGACTCTCCAGGACGGTGGCACGCCCGACATATGTCAACCGTACCATCCTTCAGAATATACCTCCGGTAATTTTTAGTCATGACAACTTCGTCCATAATTGCAAAGACAAACCCTTCGGTTTCTCCAAATAGATTACCGAATCGTAGCCAGGATACTGATGATTTTAAATCAATATCAGGTCCATGTAGGGCCTGATAGAAACGTCCATGTAACTCTTTACCCTTCCATACACCCATGCGGTCATTGGTACTTAGTATTATAGGTTTGCGCCAGTTCTCTTTAGCCAAACCGAGCGGGGTAAATCCGTTGTCTACTGCAGCAACATCACGATGCAAATCCTCGTCCACCCGCAGGAAGTATTCCCTAAGATTGCACACCTCACGGTTGTGAAGGGTCTTAGCATTAAGAAAGCCTCGGCCCCCACACTTCCGTGGTATGTACAACCTCATTACAGATGAACGCGGATGATGCATTCGGTATGTAGTGAGTAGCGTACGGACTTTTCTATCCAAGGCGTCAAGTTCTGTCTGAGTCCATCTGAGTATGCCAAACGAGTACACTAAAACTGGCATGACCCAACTATTGTAGGCTCGCACCTTGTTACCGCCCGATAAAAGACTCTTAAGAACTTTTTTCAGGCGGCCAAAGAAGCGTTCCCTCAATAATTGTTTCATGTCAGTCTCTAATATGCCTAACGCTTGTGACATACCCAGATATTTATAAGTATCGGTTGCCGAAAGGGACCGAAGTTGAGTGGAATCTGAAAGTTGTATTCTTTCGGAATCCACTATCCCACCCTTCTTCACATGCATGCTTGCACATTTGTCTACGCCAAATTCCATTCTGATAGAATTACTAAAGGTTTCCGTTACCTTTAGTAATTCCATCAGTTGGTGACTGTTTGGGGCAAGTAATTTTAAATCATCCATGTAAAGAAGGTGAGACAAAACCTGGCCATCTTTCCGCAACCGGTACCCTAGACCTGAATTCTCCAGCAAAGCGCTGAGAGGATTCAGGGCCAGACAAAACCATAAAGGACTCAGACTATCGCCCTGAAATATACCACGCTCGATCTTTATCGGTCCACCATTACCACAAGTCTGTCGGTATCCTGAATAGCACAAGACGGTCTTCCATTGCCCCATGCATGTCCCTAAGAAGGTACATAGAGTTGCATCAATCTTATACAACTCCAGCACCCTCCTAAGCCATGAATGAGGCACAGAGTCATAGGCCTTCTTGTAATCTATCCAGCATGTCGCCAGATCCTTGCGATTACGGCGTACCTGTTGGCTAATAACCATATCCATAATTAGGAGCTCTTTAGTGCCACGAGCCCCACTTCTACATCCATTCTGAGAGATTGACATGATGTTGTTGTCAGTTATGTGGCGCGTTATTTTTTGTCTCAAAATAGATGTGAGAAGCTTATAGACCGTTGGTAGGCATGTAATTGGTCTATAATTTTTAGGCTCTATGGCACTACCAGATTTGTATAAGAGATGGGTCATACCAGTAGTTAGAAAATCGGGAAGCGATCCTGATTCCAAACATGATTGGAATTGAGCTGCCAACCGTCCGTGTGAACTACGGAACCATTTTATCCAAAAATTGTGCAGTCCGTCTGGTCCTGCTGATTTCCAGTTCGGTAACAGACGGACTGCGTTGGTGACATCACTATCTATGAATTTTAATGGTTCCATAGTTTGTATCGGTTCACACAGACGATTAACATCCCGCATCCAACCATCCTCTGTGTGGCTGACAGGAGCCGACCAGATGCCACTCCAGAATGCAATGGTGGCATCATCATCTGGCCGGCGCTCGTCAATCACACTTGAATCAGATCGCTCCCAATCTCTGTAGACCCATCTCTCATCTTTTTGGAACATGCAGTTTTGGGAATACCGGTCCACTCTTTTTTTATATCTTTTTATACGATTTGCCCACGCATAGACTTTTTGCTTCAGGTAGTCAATGCGCTCTGTGACCCGAAAAGCAAATTCTTGGGATCTAATATTAGTCCCCAAAAATGCCCGGTTCACAAAGCGCATCACTCTAGGGCGAGTATTGCCCGACCTGAAGCAAATAAGTTTCCCAATGAGTGCCCTGGTCTCGGCAATACGACGTTCAATCCTATACTGCCAGGCTGGTGTAACAAATTTCGGTCGAGTAGCTTTATCATTTGATAAAAGCTTAATATTTGCTACTCGACATGCTGCAACAGCCCCACAGTACAGAATCGAATGTGTATCACCGAGATTTTCACTACTGTTAAAATAGTCTGACAGTAGTGAATCCAGAGCACACATTAGGGCTATATTTTTCTTATGCGTAGGCAAACGCGGTAGACGAGGTCTTTCGGTAGGTGTTACGTTTCGATATTCCCTCAGTGCACATTCCAAAGCGCTCCCTAATTGTACATTGCAATGAGTACTTACATCTGTAACCCCGGTATCCAATAAATCATCATCAGTGGGACGTTGTGTGGAAACAGTAGGAACATGTGTACCTGATGATGTAGGTATTGTAATACCAGGATTACCCTGTATATCTGAGCGAAGCCTCTCAAGCACGGCATCATCCAACATATGACCACGTTGTATAACCCGCACTTGATCCGACAGACGTTGCGTTGATACGTTAACAGTTGGTTCGAGCTCCTGAAACAGAGACAGCATTCGTACACGATACGCAGTGAGATTAATTCCTCCCTCTGTAGCCGCATAATATGCCCGCATGACGTTCTCGTTCATGGAAGAAGTCCATCGCATGCGGTGCACATTACCACCGGCAGCGGGGTCCCTAATCGAAGCCGGAGGGCGTCGGGGTCCCAAGCAGGTCGGTGGCCGGCCTCTCCCTTGCCGACGTACAGGTGGAGGCGACGTCGGTGGAGAGAAATACTCGTCGCTGCTAGAGCTCGACGCCTCACCAGTAGCCAAAGTTTCCGGCAAATGGGAGGCGGAGCTATGCGACGAGTCCGGGGTTGGTAATTGTGCAGTTTGTCTCTCTCTGGCTCTAGCTCTTGTGAGCATATTTATCCTTTATCATCATCCATCCATTTCTTGATATTGTTTGTATTTGATTAATATTTTCTTTGACATATGTCAAACATCTGCAATTTGGTAATTTTTCTTGATCTTGATAAAATATAGGTTGTATATGTAATTTATAAATTTATTGCAAATCTTGCTATGCAATATATAATTATAGTATAAATTTAGACTGTAAAATTAAATAAAAATATTAAAATAATGTTAAGATGAAAAATGACGTTCGATGATATTAAGGGTTGCCAGGTTATTTTATTATAATAATTATTATTAATATTAATTATTATAATTGTTATAATTATTATTAATTAACGAAAAGTGTGGTCGACACACTTTTCGTTAATTTGTACGGCTTTATTATATTATTTCAATAATGAATATACTCGTATTAAGATACACTACTAACAATGTCGCTCCCGTTGTCTTAGGGCACTTTTCTTGTCATGGGTTTTCTCACTAGCGGATCCGCACAATGCGTGTGGATGTCAACGGCAAATCAGTTCGCGACTAGCCCGTTACCATAGCAACCTGACTGCGCCCCCCCGCGACATTTAACGCATTTCATTAATGTATGGTTTTGACATTCACATCGACACGGTTTGCGGATAGGATCCATGCGTGCTGACAGAAAATCGTTTGACATGAAAAGCGCTCTTTAGGTATCTCCTTTAGGTATCTATTTCCTTTGAATTACTTCGGTGGCGTGGTCGGTAGTGCATCGGCTTTCGATTCCGGAGTCTCGGGTTCGATTCCCGGGTCGGATCAAATATTTGTGTGATCCACAAATGTTTGTTTCGGAGTTTGGGTGTTTTCTATGTATATTATGTATGTATTTAGAACTAAGTATGTTTATCTTCCATGCTGGCCTGGGAGCGAAGGAAAAACCTAGAATGGTCCAGCCCTAACACAACCCGGGATGTCGTAAAAGTCGACTGAGGGAGATGGCCCGGTGTATCATAATCAGCACTGCAGGGCACCCATCAGGCGGGGGACAAACCGCCCACAATAGCTTTCCCAAGGAGGGTTGACGTCAGGCAGGCGGCCGGTTGTAAAAAAAACCATAGCCAAAATCATATTGCAACATGAAATGAGCGCCAATAGAGAGAGAACTAGGGCTAGGGCGTACCCCACAGGCGACGCGCAGGGACAGCACCCGGTACCTGTGGGAATTGGACAAGGGTTGTCGCATCGGGGGTGGATGCGACGTAAGACGCAAGCCCATCGCGAAAGAGAAGTAAGACTGAGGTATGCAAGTTGGAATGTTGGCTCTATGACTGGGAAAGGAAGAGAATTGGCCGATGTGTTTAAGAGAAGAAGAATAAATGTGGCAGACTAAGTGGAAGGGTGCAAATGCTAGAGAGATTGGTGAAGGATATAAGTTATACTACATTGGGAGTGATGGAAAAAGGAATAGAGTTGGTGGAGTACTGGATGGTAATTTGAAAGAATGCGTGACGGATGTGAAAAGAGTAAACGACAGGATAATAGTTGTGAAAGTAGTATGAGAGAGTATGGTGCTAAATGTGATCAGTGTGTATGTACCACAGAGCGGGTGTGATGACAGAGAGAAAGAATTTTTTTGGGAGGAATTTGATAAAGTCATGATTAGTATACCAGAAAGTGAAGAAATATGTATAGGAGGTGATTTTAATGGACATGTAGGAAGAGTAAATGATGATTATGAAAGAGTGCATGGAGGATGGGGATACGGATTCCGTAACAGTGACGGTGAAACACTACTGCAGATTGCTTCCTCCCTTAACCTTGCCATAGTGAACACGTGGTTTTGTAAACAGGACTCGCACCTAATCACTTATAAAAGTGGTGTTCATTTGACACAGATCGACTATTTCCTAATCCGGGGGAGTAGGTTGGTCTGTGTCAAAGACTGCAAGGTGCTGCCGGGAGAAGGGGTAGTGAAGCAACATGAAATAAGAAAGGCAGTACGAAATATGAAGAATGGGCCGTAGGGCCCGACGGCATTCCAGTGGAAGCGTGGAAGATAATGGAAGAAGATGGATATGCGTGGCTGACCTTGTTCTTCAATAAGTTGTTGTATGAGGTGACGATCCCCGATGAATGGTGCAATAGTTCTCTAGTGCCCATTTTTAAAAATAAGGGTGATGTGCAGGACTGCGGCCACTATCGAGGAATTAAGCTGATGTCACACAGTATGAAAGTTTGGGAGAAAGTTATAGAGAAACGAGTGCGAGAGGGAAGCGAGATTACCCAAAACCAGTTCGGGTTTATGCCTGGTCGCGGGACTACAGACGCCATATTTGCTCTACGCCAGCTGTGTGAAAAGTATAGGCGTGCACATAAAAACTTGCACATGGTGTTTTAGATCTCGAGAAGGCATACGACCGGGTACCCAGAACGGTTTTGTGGTGGGCCTTGAAAGAGAAAGGTGTGCCTGGGAAGTATATAGAGTTAATCTGTGCGATGTATTGTCGACGAGTTCAGTGTGGCGATAGGCTTGCATCAGGGCTCGGCGCTAAGCCCATATCTCTTCCTGTTGATAATGGATGCTTTGACATCGGAGATACAGGAAGAGACCCCCTGGTGTATGCTATTTGCCGATGACATTGTACTCGTCGGTGAAGACGGGCCTGAGGTACAGAGTGGATTGAAAAAATAGCAGTGTAAACTGGAGAGTGTAGGCTTGAAAATCAGTAGAACCAAAACTGAGTACATGTTCTCTGATTTCGGCGGTCTCTCCAGTTCTACACCCATAGTGCTAGACGGCGCACCAATACCAGTTTGCTCCAGTTTCCGGTACCTCGGCTCTCTTATCCAGGATGATGGGGAAATCGATCGATCAGTGAAGCACAGAATTGACGCAGGTTGGATCAAATGGCGGCAGGTCAAAGGCACTATTTGCGACCCTCTATTTCCCCCAAAACTTAAGGGGAAAATTTACAAGACTGTCGTCAGACCTGCCGTCCTGTATGGACTGTCATGTTTGGCCTTAAAAGCGACGGATGAAAGACAACTGCATGTAGCGGAGATGCGAATGTTAAGATGGATGTGGTGTGACAAGAATGGATAGGGTAAGGAACAAGTATATTAGAGGAAGTTTGAAAGTTGCACCAGTGAACGAAAAATTGAGAAGCGAGCGGCTGCCATGGTATGGACACGTTATGAGAAGAGAGGAAGGCAATGTGGTAAGAAAGGTGCAAAGTCTGACTGTAGAGGGTTTAAGAAGTAGAGGTAGGCCAAAGAAAAGATGGATGGAATGTGTGAAAGAGGACATGACAAGGAGAGGAGTGACTGAAGAGATGACGTCAGATAGGGATGTGTGAAGGAGAAAGACTTGTTGCGCCGACCCCAAATAATTGGGATAGGGCAGGTAGATGATGATGATGTTTATCAGTTGTCTAGATCCCATAGCACAAGCTTATAGCTTAGTTTGGGCTAGATGACGTTGTGTGAGAGTGTCCAAAAATTAAAAAAAAAACATATATTTACAAAAAAAAATCCATTTTAAAGTAAAATATTTTTTTCTTACTTAGTAACATTAAAAAGCGCTGTAAAGAATAAACCTGTAGATATCTAGATCACTATCTCAGTCGAAGTCTAAAGATGTTACTGCGTTTGCTACATAGGTGGGTCCAGGTGTAAAAGTTGTACATGAATATGTTAATTACTCTACAATTATTGATTGGAGGTTAATTCACAACATACTCGTATAACTAGCAGACGTCTGCGACATTGGCTGTTTTAAGGATTTCAATTTGTCAAAATTGCTCATTGTAGTTGGTTGAAATTGGAGATTTTAAGTAGGTTATATTATAATCAATCAAGCATAATTGTTACAATGAATGGAAACGAGTGAAAATTAGCGATTGGAAAAGAGTGGCCATGGGTTTTTAGAGGTCCTTAGAGCCTGTGAGAAAATAACCTGGCTATAAAAACTCACGGTCACTCATTTCCAATAATTCCAATCGCCAGTACACTGTATCAATCATGCGAGATTGATTATAATCTCTAACGGTATTTACAATTTTACGGTGACATAATAATAGACCGAGTGAGCGAAGCGTCTACATTTCGAGATTGGACAATATTGCTTTCGTTCGTCTGTATGTCTGTATGTGTGTGCCGGGCTAGCAGCCACAGTTTGTATCCGATCTTCACGAAACTTGGCACAAGTGTTCCTTGATTTAATACATTTTTTTCGTCCTGAGCTTTTTACGATTGGGGGGACATTGGGGGAAAAAAAGCTCAAATAAAGTTTTTAATGTTCGCGAGGTCTACTGTTCGACCATAGGGCGACCACTAGTATATACATTTATATATATACCCCAATGGTAAACAGGCGTGATTTTATGTAGGTATGTATACATATAAAGTTTATTTTTTATTTTTTTTTCTGTCTATATGTCTGTTTGTTCCCGCTAATCTCTGGAGTGGCTGAACCGATTTTAACGGGAACTTCACTGGCGGATAGCTGATGTAATAAGGTGTAACAAATGCTACTAGTTATCCCGGGAATGTGTTCCCGCGGGAATCGAACGAAGCCGCGGGCGTCCGCTAGTTATGAATAAATTACCTAACATATTCATATATTTCCTTTTTGTTTTCAACAATAATTTGCCATCAGACCATTAGCTCCATGTAACTTCACCCACCCACACCTTCCAGTTCTCCATGTTAGTACAAAAGACACATAGGTACACTAGCCAAGGGCCGGCGTAGCAACATTAGCGGGATTGACATGAACATGGCCCTTGTTACTGCTAGCAAGATGCGTATCGAACGCCTTTAGGCTACTGTTTTCGTATCTTTTACACAGATATAGAGAAATACTGGAAGGGAAGGCGTAATTTGCGTAGCTGTTGTTGAAGCGTAAGGGCGCTTTTAGACGAGCGTTTTTTTTTTCCGGTTGCCCGGAAAAAAGAAACGCTCCGCGGACCGTCGAGGGGAGGTCGCGGTACATTCGGCATAATATGTTCGCCGGACCTGTGTCCGTTGCGTGTAAAAGCATTAATTTTCAACTTGCAGAGTGGGGAGAATTTCTTTCGTCTGTACACATCTCTACATCTACGGCTTCTGCCAGATCACGTTTGCGGCCTTATTTATCAACCGATTTTCATGAAACTATACACACACACTCCTTGCTTACAATGAATAACATGTGAATGATATTTTGTGGATTGGATGAAAAATGGAAGAGTAATAAAGAAAATTGAAATAAATTTTCTAAACAAAGCTCCCGAAGTCTACGGCACAGAACCACTAGTTATAAACTATACACCACCGTGAATCCAGTGAACACAACGGCCCGTTGTCTGGCGGCCGTGTAAAACAGACCTAAGCAATCTAAAAGTATAATGTCAGACGAAAATAGTATATATTTCGATCTGCAACATCTGATTTCTGACAGTGATGTCATAACTTTTACCCCACTTTGTTTTTAATATTTTTGACAAGCGAACGCTCGTTTAAGTGCCATGTTTTGAATCAAGTAACTACCTCAGAAGGTATTTCCAGTGGCGACCGGCGGAATTTAATAGCCTTGCTCTTGAAATCAAACACTCTTTATTGTACACAAAAAATAAGAGAGAAACAAATATTTACACATATTTTTAAAATAGAATGTACAACAGAAGGCCTTATTGCTAAAGAGCAATTTCTTCCAGACAACCTCGGGATGGATGGAAAGAAAATTGTTGAAATTTATAGGGGTTGTGCACAATGTAATATAAATATTATACATAAAAATAAAAGGATTTTCTTGTCGGTGGAGTAACCGCCAAGAATATCTTCTCTCCGCCAAACATTCCACCTCCTACAGGGCGAGCATAGAGGTAGGAAGAGTTTGTCGATAACCAATGATATCCCAGAAAACGTCAATGACGTCAAATGACGTGACCTACACATTTTTTGAGATTGTTATCGACAAACTCTTCCTACCGCCATGCTCAGCCTGCAGATATGACCCAACTTGTAAATTTCCTATCACTTGTATATTCCATCTCGTCTCAGCCCGTTTGACGCCCACTGCTGAGGACTACACCCCAAAGAGGGGGGGAATTTGGCTTACATATACCACGCTGGCCAAACGGGTTGGTATATGGTTTTTCTTGTAATGTTCCATCTAGTAAATTTAAATCCCTGTTATCGCTTCTCGGGTGTAAATGGGTGCATAATAAGGGACCATTCAAAATCAAGTCGACGCATTCCGCTCAGTATAATAGGAATTCTTCAGTATACACATGTTTGTTAGTCTGTGTGTATGTTCGGACATTTGTATGGAACCCCTGAATAATGATTTACAATGTATTCGGTATAGCTTTTCGTCGCCAGTACAAAACTGATTTTTATCGAAAATCCTGTTTTATGTTGTATGAAAATTTCCTCTTGTTTGTACCTGAGATACAACGGCTGTTTTAAATACAAGTGGGTCGTCAATTGCCAATATCTGCGTCTTTATTTATTCTCTATTGAATGTTTGACGGAGTAAGACAATTTTCTTACTATTTATTATTGCTACTATTGAATTTTTGGAAATTGAATTATTGAAATTGGGCTAGATGACAATGTGTGAGAAAGTCCAAATTTAAAAAAAAAATTATATTCCTTTTTTTATATATATTATTGATATTATTATGTGATTGAAACTATATTAAAATCTCTGATGATGCCGTGAGGTGAAACCGGTCACTAAAAAGAAAAATTATACCACTTGAAAAAGTATTCGTGTTTTTGTGCCATATGTGAATTTATATTGCACTAATGCCGCTCATCTAGATTTTTTTTGCTAACCAGAATGTCTGTTGCCGCAACCCTTTCGAGGACGTACCCGGGACGCCCGGCAAGATACGTAAGAGAGGATAAACAATAAACTTGGCAAATAAAACTGACTTCTAACTACCGGCATGGGACCAAATAGGTAATTGTCGGAATAGGATCAAATTGGAAGCACCACCAAGGTAGCAGTAGCTTTGAATTAAAATTTCCTGAATCAGTTCAGCTAGTTGAAAGATGATAAGAGCATGATGAGATATCAAACATACAATAACAATAAGTATGTCGAATTGAGAACCTCCCCCTTTTTTGAAGTCAGTTAAAATAGTCCGAGACGCTCAGGACTTTAATTGGCTGTGCTATAGCGGCTGGCACGTAAGCTTTTGTTGCCTTTAATCAACTTTCATCGAGTTTCATTTTTTTTCCAAAATTACAATATAGCTGCTACTTTCTATTAAATTAATTCGGCCATTTTGGACATAACCCATTATAAATGTGCCCGGTGACGGCAATAGGCTTGCCCCTTATTACGTGGTATTAAAATACTGGCTAATTGTGGGTGTGTAATGCACCTCTGCCTACCCCTTCGGGATATAGACGTGATATGTGTGTGTGTGTGTGTGTGTTAAAAAATATCCTACTTTGATTCGTAGATGCGTAAGATCTTGGTTAGTTCTCACCTTGGATTATATTTTTTACCCTTTCACTTGACATAAGATAAAGATAAGATAAGATAAATACTCTTTATTTTACATTCTACACAAGCAATAAATAGTAACGTATAACATACATACAACAAACATAACAAACTAACATACAACAAACTAATGTACAAACGGCGGACCCATCGCTAATAAGCGATCTCTTCCAGGCAACATTTAGAAGGAAAGAGAAATATACGATACAATGTGGATAGTGTACAATATATAAATATTAAGAAATAAATTATAAATAGATCACAAAAACTGATGTCATCGGCAGGAATCGATCCCACGGCCTCTCCCTAAGAGGGGTAATGCTCTGACCAACTGAGCTACGATGACCAATACCGACAACATCGAATTTTTGCTTCATATCATATTTATTCATAATTTCTACATCGCGCTATTAAGGTTAGCGTTGGATCCACCTACCGAACTGTTGTGATCTATTTATAACTAGCAACCCTTAGCGCAAACTGCGCAAGTAATAATATTTTTTTTTTTTTACTTTTTGTCAAATTTCTAACCTTATCGCACCACTTGAGACCACGGCCTTTCCAACGGTGTGCCACACTTGACTGTGCGACTCTTAGTTTAGGAGGAGAAGCGGCTTCACTGGCGTATTATATATATAGATTTATTTCTTAATATTTTAAGGATAGTTTAAGCAAACTCATTGCTTTAAAATACAAAAATATATAAATAACTTAAGTAATATATAAAAGAAAGGTAATGGCTTTAGTAGCTAGCGAGTAGGAAATGGGCTTATCATTTGTCACTGTCTACCCTTCGGTTTAACAGACGTGTAGCAGTGTAACTATAAACAGATTTGGTGTTTAATTTATTTTGGATTTAACCTGGTTATAATATGCTATGCTAGCGGGCGCCCGCGCCTTTACCCGCGTGACAAATTGTATACTAAAACCTTCCTCATGAATCACTCTATGCACAGGTGAAATTTCATTAAAATCCGTCGGGTAATTTTAAAGCTTTAAACATACATAGGGACAAAGAGACAACGGGAATCAACTTTGTTTTATACTATGCTACGATGTATATTATTGAGAACCATTTATCATTTACAAAAATGGAGTATAACTAAACAACTCCTACTTATTCTCATAAAACATTTGCACGTGTACCAAATGGTAAGTACAGTTAGCACAATAATGAGGTGACCACTGTATTGTGACGTCACAACGTTACAAAATAAACAGTAACGTCCAAAAACGGTGCACTAACCGATTGTAGACTCGACTCGTGGACACTTAATGCCTTCACGAGGTATAGTCAGCAAACAAATTTTAATAAAAAATCGATTTTATTTTAGTTCTTATATTTCTGGATGCTAAGGAGCCATATTATAAACATCTGGGCCCAAGTAACATGTACGCGGTCCACTTCATTCAGATGAAGCTCTGGAAAGATAGAAGAAATCTATGCTATAAAGTTGAATAGTTAGGTAGAGCGCGTTAATCTAAAAAACTCTCACTTACGTTCAAAAAATATATGGGGGTTGGATTTTCATTTTTAACGAAGAAAATCTTCATAAGATCGCAATACAATTAACATGAGTGGTAATTAATAATATTGCAAAAAATAGAATTTATTTATTTACCTTTTGAGAGCCTCTGATTGGCCCTGGGTTATAATTATGAGGTGGTACCTGGAACGCACGGCAATGAACGATAAGGTGGACATTAAAAAAATGAGCTTCTGATTCTTACACTGTTAGCTATTTAGCACTGTTAGTTATTATATGCATTACATTATATGCACAGAGCTTAAAGCAGTTCTTCCGTGATCATGCCGCTTGGCACAATGCCGAAATATACATGGGAAATATCCCTTTTCTATATTTAAGTTAATGAGCCTTAAGGTTTTGTAGATCTGTGTTTAAAAGTGCTTTCAGCTCAAAATTATGAAATAAGCTCTACTTTTCTGCAGACCGTACCACCCGTGCGGCCTTATCAGATGTTCAGAAGAAAGCCGAATGCGTTAAACGGTAGTTAGTTAACTATAATTATTATTATTTAGTGCGTTGCTGAATAAAAGCGACGCCTACGCGCTCTAGCTGCATTCGCTTTGTGTGGATATTACATTGAAATATGTAATAAAACTTGGTGTTACAGATAATTCTATCTTTACATTAAATGCTATCATGGTGAGACTAGAACTCATAACATATTATTTTTTTCAGAAGCGCGATTGCTCGCAAATATTCCTAGTTTCCAAAGGCTCATGGTGACAGTCACGTGTCTTATTTAATTATTAATTGTATTATTACGTGAAGCCAATATACTCGTATGACGAAATTATTTTAAAGTAACAGTTGCCAATTATTATCCCAGAGGAACACTCTGCATCCATAGATAGGCTGCATAGGTGACCAAAGCCCACCAGCACCCTAGGAGTTGCACTTCCAAAGACGCCCCCCGGGTACTGGCTTTAAAACTTTTTATTCTCTATACTCCTTACCGGAAACTGACACGAATATGGCAAAGATATTAAATCGCAAGAACCGAGTATTTTAAACGTCCGTTTCTCTGCCTTGTGGCTTGGAACGCCCTGCTTGCGCACGTGTAGTCTCCCACATATAACCCTGGGTTCTTTAAGCGGAGCGTGAAGAGGCACATCACTAGGTCGTCAAGTTGAGGGCCACTTTCTATAGTATTCAGTGTTCTGTGAGTCGCCCTCAAACGCCAGACGTCGCCACAGCTTACCATCAGGTGGGCGGCTACAATTTGGATGAATAATTAAATAAATAATGAAATTGTAATAGTTATATTATATAATACTAGCTGACCCGGCAAACGTTGTTTTGCTTTAGGGGTGGACTACTCTTAACATTTAGGGGGATGAAAAATAGATGTTGTCCGATTCTCAGACCTACCCAATATGCACACAAAATTTCATGAGAATCGGTCAAGCCGTTTCGGAGGAGTATGGCAACGAAAACTGTGACACGAGAATTTTATATATTAGAAGAGATAATATTATATTGTCTGACTTTAGACCATTTGGACCAGGTTATCACGACCTAATAATCTGGTCTGAATGATATTACAATTTTCCATACAATATTAGGCTCTGCTCTGACTCTTGGCAGATGGCCTGTCAACTGCAATAGCACGATTGCTTTGCAGTTTTACTGCAGTGGTACCTACTAACTGCATTAAAACTGAGCTGCTGGAAATGCCATCCATTTGTCTAGAGCATTATCCACTCAATTCTAACAATAAAAACCACACGATTGGATCAAGCGGCGCACGCGCAGCCCTGCATCCATGGAAATCATCGTTTGTTGGTATTTATATACAATTGTGTTGCTCCGATCCTGCTGATACCAACTAATTACTTGTGTATGTGATTTATCAACGTGACGTAACAATACATTGTAATATGGATACGTGTGTGTGAATAACAAAATACTGCCGTCCTATTGTATTCTTGTTGTGTACGATTTATGTAGAAGTAATCTTTGAATAACAATTCCTTTTTGAATTAAAATGAATTTGAATAAACAATTTCTGAATGTTTTATTACAAAATAATTTGATACTCGTAGAAAGTGTATTGAAGTATAAAGGGGTTGAAATAAGGCTCTAGAAGTCTAGACAGACGGACGGCACTTCAACTGCAGTACGGCGGCAAATTTTCAGTTTTATTTAAACTGCAAATTTGTTACTCTTAGTACGACTACACTGCTACACACAGCACGCTGCACTCAGATGTTAGAGGATTTTGTCAATGGACAACGCACATTTCGACGGCGAAGGTCAACCAAGTCAGCCTATTAGTCACATGGTAAATGGTTCCGTCATGGTAAACTATATACCATCACATCTGTCGTATCCTTATTTACCACCCAAGAAGTATAAAGTATAAGTATATGCGCGGTCTGCTAGAAAATCTTTTTTTAAACACCACAATCTATCTTGCAAAGTTCCAAGTGCAGGGTTGGAAAATATAAATCCTTCACGATTTTCCCAACCACTTAAGCTCCCGTAGTGCACTACGATAAGTAGGCTACCAGTAAGGCGTTGTATTTCAAGTTAAGCTAAACGCTGTAAGTGGCCTCTCAGACACACCTGCTTTTAAGAGGTCGCTTATGAATGGCATGAAGGGATTTTATTACTTTAAAGTGAAATTGAAAGCTTATTTTGTGCATTTTATTGTGTTGTATTCAGTAACGGTCCTTGCTGACATCATACGAGCTACAAGTTGTGCTTATCTTGACGCAGTATATCTGCTAAAAGACGGACGAAAGCCTGGTCCGTGACCATGGCGTTTTTGTATGTATTTGTAAATTATAGTAACAGGCACGTAGATATTTATGGAGCTCCTGCCTGGTGTTATTTTGAAACGAACCATCAGTGACAAAAATTTGTTACGTGTGAACAGTCAGTGGTGCTGCAGCTTCTTGCAATTGCATTAATTCACGATGTCGCTGGTGGTTGCGTTTTAAGGACTTCTCGTTTACCTGAAGGTGTATCCTAAATCTTGAAAAACACAACATCTCTGGAACACTAATGTCAAGTTCTAATTGATGAATTGCCTTTGTTAACAGGAGGAGCCAGCGTCATCAGGGGACAGTGGCGACGAGAGTGGCAGCGAGCCCGAGTCTCCGAGCGAGAAGCTGATGCAGGTCCACAAACAGGACTGGATCAAGAATGAAAATAGTGATAGAGACCTTTTAAAACGGTGAGGGATCTTGACGATTTTTTTTAACTCACTAGCTGATCGCCTCTGATCGCGATCGCGATCGATAATGAAGCTACATTACCAGCGAGTTGTATTCTACTCGTATCAAATCAAATCAAATCACTTTATTGCCAACTAACTGATCGCCGCAGCTCCGCCCGCGTGATTTAGTTTACTCGTTCCCGGTTCGTGGGAACACATTTCCGGGATAAAAAGTAGCCTATGTTACTCAGGGTGAATGTAGCTTTCCAATGGTGAAAGAATTTTTGAAATCGGCACTGTAGTTTTTGAGTTTATTCATTACAAACATACAAAAATACAAATCTTTCCTCTTTATAATAGTAGTATAGATTGGCTCTTCTTTGACATAATATTATACGCGAGTGAATAGTGATCCAGGTGATGAGTGTACAAAAAAGTTTAATAATAAATAAATAAAGAAATGAGTGACCTGTACCCAAATTTTATCACAATGTGTTCAGTTTTTATGGAATACCAAAATACCGGCAAAGTGCGAGTCGGACTCGGGCACATGGCGTTCCGTACCAAAACGGCAAAAAAATCACGTTTGTTGTATCGGAATCTACTTAAATATTTATTATATTCTGTTTTTTAGTATTAAATGCAAAAGAAATACATCATCTGTGAAAATTTAAACTTCCTATAACTATCACGGACGCGCGGACGGACGGACGGACAGAGAAGTCAGTAATAGAGTTCCCGTTTTACCCTTTGGGTACGGAACCCTAAAAAACATAACATTGACACAAAACCCGACTTCAAATTACCGGAATGAGACCAACTGATTGTCGGACAAATTGAAATGGGACTATTTGAGAAGCAGTAGCTTTCAATTAAAAAACAATTCAAAATCGGTTCACCCAGTCATAAAAGAAGAGAGAGAATTCCTCCTTTTTTTATAACATAATAAAAAACAACTAAGTATCCATTATTTAAGTTTTAGCATGGAATATTTTTCTCGATTCAGAATTACGCAGAAACAAATAACCGGGATTGAAAGGAGCCTGAAATGTAGTACTGTAATGAAGTGTACTCAGCTGCATCAAAACGTGATTGAGCGAAATTAACTCAATTAATGATAATACCTCTGATAAATAGTATTAACTGCCCGTGGATCACTTATTTCTTCTTAATATTTTTGAGGATCGTTATTAGGTATAGCTATGAGATAATATGGTCTTTATTCTCATATATTAAAAGTGTTTTTATCATATTCGCAGAGAAAGGGAATCCCACGGGGAACCAACAGCGTCCACATCCTCAAACACCCAAGAAGCTGACAGCAGCAAATCCACGCCAGGATTGCCAAAACTCTTGCCCAAACCAGTAGACCTTCCTGGCGGTGCTATGCTGTACCATACAGGGGTCTTGGCCGGAGTTGGACTGGACGGGTTAGGCAGCAATCTAGGTTTAGGCAATCTAGCAATGGGATATCCTCATAGTTTTATTCTCGGATTGGCTAATCAGGGACAAGAGGGTGGTAAGTGAAATGTAAAAGTTTTGTAAATTGGGCTTACTGAAACAAGCGTCAAACCATCTATGACATCAATTTTCAATCAAAGCGATCCAACCGTTCAGGAGGTGACAAACATACATGCATTCAGAAAAATTATAAAGGTACACGAGGCGAATAGTCCGAGACGCCCAGGACTTTGATTGGCTGTGCCACAGCGGCTGCACGTGTTCTTTTGTTGCCTTTCATCAACATCTCATCCCACGGCAACGGGTTTTATTTTATTTTTTTCAAAATACGATATAGCTGCTACTTTTTATTGAATTCATTCATCCATTTTGGATATAACCCATTATAAATGTGCCTGGTGACGGCAATAGGCTTGCCCCCTAATACGTGGGACACTAGGCGATACCCGCAGCTTCACCCACGTGAAATAGTTTTCTATTTTCCAATTCTCACGGGAACACTTCCAGGATAAAAAGAAACCTAAGTTACTCCTAATAACATCAGCTACATGCCAGTGAAACTCTTAAAACTGATAGACAGACAGTTTTAAAAGCGTTTGTAGTTTATATACTTTCGATTGTTGGCATTAGGTGGAACCTATAGTAATACAAGACGAACAAACATACTTGTACACTATTCCACAACTTATTTGCTTTATTTTCACCGACCGGTTTCGCTTTTCAGCATTATCAAAGGTGTTTTACTTCACTGTCTAACATACCTTCAAACCAATGGCTTTGACAGTTTTTACGTTAGTACTGTACCATTTAGTGAAAGGCTGTTAATTTTGCATCACAAAAAGACAATTCAATTTCATCTGGACAGATGACTAATGGTAACTTCCCTCTCCAGCATCATCATCAACTCAACCGCAGTTCATAACTATCCCGCTATCAATGGCCATGGCAGCAGCGGCTGGAGGACCTACATCCACGGTCACTAATGGAGGATGCCCGAGCGCCAGCAGTGACGACAGCAGCGAACTACAAGACTTGAGCACTGGGAGAAAATGATGCGACGGATTTAACAGGTAAACTATCATATATTTCTGGTATTGGACGCAATGAGTTTGCTTAAACTATTCTTAAAATGTTTAGATAGAAAGTATATTCATCGGCAGGACTTTAAATCTGATGTCGGTATTGGTGGACCGACTCAGTTTCCGTTGTTAGCACATATCCTTGTTGCACGGCCATAACTTGTTAGGGAATGGCGGTTAAAAACTACTTTTAAAATATTCAGAGCCTTCTTCTTTTTAGGGTCCGTGCACAAAGGTTAAAACGGGAACCTTCTGAGACTAACTGAGACTTCGCTGTCCGTCCGTCCGTCTGTATCTCATGAACGGTGATAGTTAGAAAGTTGAAATTTATACAGACAAGTGGTTCTGTGAACAGTAGACCTCGCTTTATTTTCGCATTTTCCCCCCATTTCTCCCCCATTTTCCCCCCAATTGAAGAATCCCTTCGACAAAGTTGCGCCTTGCAACAAAGAACACATGTGCCAAATTTCATGAAAATCGGCTGAAAAATGCATTTTCCTCCCATTTCTCCCCTATTTTCCCCCCAATCGAAAAATCCCTTCGATAAAAGTTGCACCTTGCAACAAAGAACACTTGTGCCAAATTTCATGAAAATCGGCTCAAAAATGCGGCCTGTAGACCGGAACTGACACACATACCAACAACACCAAATCGGTCAGGCCTCGAACTGAGACGCATCGCTCGCTCGGTCAAATATGTATTTTGGTTGCCTCTTTAACAATAACATCCTTACAGTGTATTCACAGTATATTTATGAAATTTTATTGTATACCCACAAGAACAAAAGTAAATTTGTGAAAAATAGTGATAATCATATTCTAAACTTAAGAAATAAGGATAAACTGGCTGTTCCTAAATTTATAAAGCTTTTTTTTTCTTTTGCGGGGAACTTTATTCGAATGTACAATACATTGCCAACCGAAATAGCAAATTTATCTGTCAATAAATTTAAAAAACTAATAAAAAGTAAATTGTGCCATAAAGCTTATTATTATTATTATATTATTATTATAGTATTAATGATTTCTTAGATGACAAGGCTGCCTGGTTGTAACACGAATTGCTCCTTTCTAAATAACTCTGTATTAGATTTAAGATGAAATATTTTGAAAAAAGCCGAACTGAGTTTCTTGAGGGCTCTTCTCAGTCTCGTTGCATTTTGGAACCCTCGGTAGAGTCACACCAACTTTTGACGAATCTAAATAATTTTCTAAAAATTTCAAACATAATAAACGTTATTTTATTTTATTTTATTTTATTTTATTTTATTTATTTTATTTTACAATAAATACATACTATAAACAGAATAAAATAAATATTTAAGGGGGCTCCTATACAACAAACGTGATTTTTTTGTCGTTTTGTTACGGAATCCTTTGTACGCGAGTCCGACTCGCACTTGGCGTGTATTTTTGAAGTTGTTTAATAATATTCTATTTTTTTCAGGATGGTCATGCGGCTGAAGGAACGGTATTACCAATATTTAATCTTAATATGAAAAATTTATAAAATATGTACCAAAGTGTTATTTGGACTAAGCAATAATTATTGAACTATCTTGTTTGTAGTTAGGTGAACATAATACAAAAAGTTATACAAAATTGTAAACATTATTCATAATAATTACAATACTTTATATTACTGTAAACTATGGTTATACTCGTACTACGACAGACGTAACGAGAGTTTCTCACACATTAAATCAGGCCTATTTGTAAAAAAAGCTCGAGTTATCTTGAAGAAATTAGCTATTGAAATCATGGTGAAATACCCCTATTTGACCCTGTATAATTAAGAAACATGGGTGGAGCCGAGAGAGTCTACTAGTACGTCATGTATTCATTATATTTTAATATATATACATTTCAGCGACTAAAATTGGAATAATGAAATAACAAATATTTGGGCAAAAAATAATTGGTTAGGTACCTTTTTCAATCCATAGCATTTTATTAATTTACATAAACACATGTTATATTTATCGAAGATATGAGCAGGGATATACTGTACGCCGATTTCTCGCCAGTTTTCTTGGTCTTGGCAACTTGTGTTATAATCTAAACCCGTAATAAATTTCATTTACAGCTACCAAGTTTTTCCCTTTAGTAACAGGGACAGAAAGTCCGAGACGCCCAGGACTTTAATTGGCAGTGCCATAGCGGCTGGCACGTAAGATTTTTTTGCCTTTCATCAACATTTCATCGCAAGGCAAAGGGTTTAATTTATTTTTCAAAATTAGAATATAGTTGCTACTTTTAAATAAATTCATTTGGCCGTTTTGGACATAACCCATTACATGTGTGCCCCGTAACGGCAATCGGCTTGCCCCCTATTACGTGGGACCAAAAATACTGGCAAATTGTGGTTGTGTAATGCACCTCTGCCTACGCTTTGGGGGATATAGGCGTGATATGTGTCTGTCTGTCTGTCAGAAATGTTAGTTTTAGTGGCCAAATAGTCCAAACATGTATATCGTACTGTTCTGACTATTCAGTAGCTATGAAGCCAAATGGTACGAACCAATATCCTAAAGTGCTCTTTTATTTATTACTTTGTTACAATTCCTTTGTTGAGCTAGCTAACAGTCACAAACAAAACTATTTTATTCGGCACTGTTCTTTATGAAAATTAATTTTGGCTTTTGAATTATTTTTACAATCTTAGATATCCTAGGTGAGCTTTTATTGAAATGCTGGAGAAGATCCAATTCCTGACACAAGTAGTCCTAGCTTATATGAAGGGGTTAATGGAAATATAAATAAATAAACGGGAACAATAATAATTATCCTTATTTATTATGGTAGGACTTTTCTGAGATAAACCACATCCTTCATTTTTCTAACAAGAAAGGTATTTGACTCTCCCACATTTTGTCAGGCGTTTTGGACTTACTCAATAGGTGTCAAACCCACTGTCATCACTGGGGATTTTTATATTCTAGACCTTAGACGCAAATAAAAAATGTTCGTTACGTAGTATAATCGTAGTCTATTTTTATACTAAACACTGATATTATAAAGCTTTGACTCTGAATTTAAAACGTTTAGCATATTTATCATTACAATGTTAAATTATAATTGTAACTCGTATTAAAATGTGTTAAAATCAAAACATAATTTATTGTATTTAGCTATTAGATATTAATATTGTTACAATAACAAATTATTTGTATTTTTGTACCAAACATTAATTCTTCTATTGCTGTAAATGGATATATAGATTTTGAAGTGGATTTCGTATGTGACGTCATAGTTTTTTTTGTTGTTTTATGGACCTATTTCTTACCAAATTCAATTGAATTGTCTAATTTTTAGTTTTAAAGTTCTAGGGAGAAGGTTGAATTTATCTTAAGTTAAAACAAAGCATATTATTAATACCATTACTGACATAAAGCTAGGGGATACACGACAGCAGTAACATTCGACACAAATATCAATTGCGTCAACGCTAGCATTTTTTTGTGTCGACATCTTCATTTAGTTTCACAACGGTCAGGTATACGTCTTCTTATAACAACTGAAAACTTGTGTCTGACACTGCGCAAGTCCTATCTCCTTTCCTACACCACTAGTGTCGTGATGGTCTACACTGAGTGTCTATTGTCTAGTGTATCCCGGCTATTGGGCCAGGCATACGTCTTTTTATAACAACTGAAAACTTGTGTCTGACACTACGCAAGTCCTATCTCCTTTCCTACGCCACCAGTGTCGCTACTAGTGTCGTGATGGTCTACACTGAGTGTCTATTGTCTAGTGTATCCCGGCTATTAGTGAGACCTCGGCTTTATGGCTTTATACTGATTGTACGTCTTATTCTTACAAAAGCATTTATTACAATTTTGTAATTTTTTTTCAATTCGAATTCTGGACCACGTTTCACTAAATTTCTATTAAGTATGTTTAGTTTTTTAGTGAGTGCAATAACTTAATAAGTTTTTTTTTAAGTTGAACGTATTTGTTTACTCTACTGAGTGAGTTTATGGTCTGTGGTCTAGAATTCCGAATATGGAACACTTAAAATACCATTGTTAAGATATTTGTACTTCAATAAAAGTTCCTTTTTGTTTATTTCTTTTTTTTTAATAATAAAGTGTTTAAATGTATGAACTATTTTCATTTAATACTTGCTAATACTACCATACTAGCTACTGACGTCACTACAAGACCAAACATCCACTGAGCCTTTTGTCAACCCATTTGAGGTTGGATTTCCGATGCCTCGGAGAGCACGTTAAGCCGTCGGTCCCAGTTGTCATACGAACATCTATGGCAGTCGTTAGGGGTAGTTGGAGCCCTAAATCAAAAATCCGACCGGTCTAACTACAGAAGTTCGATATCGCCCATGGGTTGTGGAGGTCAGATGGCAGTCGCTTCACGAAAAATATCGAAGTTCAGCCGAATCTCAGTGAGACTGGAAAGCCGACCCCAACTGAGTTGGGAAAAGGCTCGGTGAATTAATTATGATTGAGGTTGTATTTCCAGTCTAAATACAAAGCGGATAAAGTTCCATATTTGTCGTTAAGCGATTGCCATCTGACCTCCACAACGCATTGGTGATATCAAAGTTCTGTGTCGAATTTCTACCCGTAACCATAGATGTTCGTATTGCAACCGGGACCGACAGCTTAACGTGCTCTCAGAGGCATGGATATAATATCTGCCATCATCATCCATCGAGCCTTTTCCATCTCGGTTGGGGTCGGCTTTCCAATCTAACTGCGATTCGGCTGAACTTCAATATTTTCCGTAAAGTGACTGCCATCTGACCTCCACAACCCATTGGGGGTATCGAAGCTCGGTAGTTAGAATAGTATAGAATATACTATATTGTAGACCAATACAACCTAGACAGCCTCGGTGGCTCAGTGGTATGAGTATGCGAGTGCCGTCCCTGAGGTACCAGGTTCGATTCCGGGTCAAATTAAATATATGTGTGATTCACAAATGTTTGTTTCGGAGTTAGGGTGTTTTTCTATGTATAATATGTATGTATTTATAAACATATAAGTATGTTTATCAGTCGTGCTATGGGATCTGTCGAGTGTGTGTGAGAATGTCCAAAAAATATTTATTGATTTATTTACAAATGCAAAAAAATATACAGTAACTTATTATCAATTTAGTATGTACAAATGGCGGCCTTATCAGCAAGAGTGATCTCTTACAGGCAACCTTAGGATGGAAATAAGTAGATAGAACTTAGACCAGTTGGATTCTGTTGTAGGGCTCCAAATACCCGTAAGTAACGACTGCAATAAAATTCGAATGACAATCGGGACCGTTGGCTTTGTAGCTCTCCAAGGCACAAAGGGTCTTAATGTCTAAAGAAATGGTCACCAATCCTAAGACCGGCCTGGCTAGATGTTGCTTAACCTTTGCAATGTGTTAACCGACTAGGTTACCACATCCCCTCTACATATTATCTACCATGTTCGTCTGTTCGTGTTAATTCCCAAGAAAACTAAAATATAGATAGAGATACAGTTATGTATGTAGTTGTAAATACCTAGTTTATGTACTGTGGTTGTACCTACCTACTGTGATTAACGAGTCCACTTGATTGCTATGCTAGCAGTCGCTGCAGACGATTGAATATATAATGTCCACCATATTGGGATCTTGTCAAATACGGACAGGAAAATATATAGAGTCGTAAGTTTGTATATTTTTTAATTTTTGATTCTGACGCTTATTTACAGTCACTGTTGGTAAATGAAGAGGATCTCTTTAGAGATAAGTGGAGCCTTAGTATACATGTATTTAATATTTCCATTCACAATATTGATTATTAAAAAGTTTGATTATTGAATAGAAATTCAGAAACTACTGAACGGGATCCCTAATTACTATGGGCTATTTTAGACCTGTGAATGAGTAAACTATATCACACAGGTGCAGCCGCGTGATTACGCGGCTGCACCTGTGTGATATTTCTCTATCTAGCTGATTAGCTAGATAGAGAAATATATTTTACGAACAACGTATTCATATTCAAGATAATATTTACCGGTAATCAATCAACGATCAACATTTGACGGTTTAGATCGTATCGCAAAGTTTAAAGCAATCGAAGGACATTTATTTACAATAAGAATAACAATATAAATAACTAGGTATGCAATTCATTCTGCTGTTGCAATAATTGAGCTGAGTTTGTCGATCCGGGTCGAACTCCTAAACGAACGAAAACGAAGACCGGACCGGACCGACTGGACCGATCTTTTTGAAATTAGCACGGTCATAGTGACCGTCACCGTGAGTGCATATATCTGAATTCATAAAGATCGGTCCAGTCGTTTAGGAGGAGTTCGATCACGAACGAAATACACGAGTCGCCTAAGAAAGAGCTTCGTAAACTCAGCTCAATTATGTACTAAAAATATTTACGCTACACAATATCGCAATTTTTTTTTTTTAGTATTCGCATAAAAGAGAACTTGGGATATGTGGGAAGCATGATGATGAGGGGTCGGTGGAGCGACGACATTCGTCGGATAGCGGGCATCGGGTGGATGAAATTGAACCTAGATTGGAGGGGGTGGCGCGTCATTGGAGAGGCTTATTTCCAGCAGTGGACTGATGGGGGCTGATGATGACCATTCACCTGAAAGGGAATTTACGCTTGTTCAGATTGAACCTTAGACTATCGGTTTTGCGACGATTTATATTGTACCTATGTAAAAAGTTATTACAAAAAAAAAAAACATTGTAATTCCTATTAATAAATAAACCGTGCGACTCCACTGCTAAAAACCAGTCGTAGAAAACAAAATAAGTTTTATAGTGTAACTTTTTCCTACTTCATTACTTGTCGTGTATATTACACCACTTATTCGTCTGCGTTCATTGGTTGTCTCTCAACCAATCACTATTCGATCAATATGTTATTAAATAACGAATATCATTGTCCAATGTACATAGCTAAGCCAAATTAACCACCAGTATAATAAGAACTCTGGGTATTAATGCTGTTTAATTAACGGCATAGAATTTATTGGGACTTGAGTAAGTTGGAGGTCAAAATATGCTAGATGACATTGTAGTTTACAATAATGAGTTTTTGCTCTATGTGGCATATTTTTTGTAAGTAAGTATGTATTATAATGAAACTGTTATTATAGTAATTTATAATCGATACAGGGCCGATTACTTTGTATGGAATACAAGAAATCAAGATGTGTGTTACGTTTAAGAACATACGTTAATTTTAAATGACAAAGTTGAGATAACTTAAAGGCTTATTACATTTATAACTCAATACTCATTGGATCAATTTTGACATTTGTAGGATTTTAGTAAAAAAATGTCCTCGGTATTCTGAGTTTTCTTGAGATGGAAGTAATTCCAAGGCCTTGGATTGGGGCGCTACATACATTGAAAATTGACAACAAATTAAAGCACATCTGGATGTGCCGGTGCTGCTGTTGCATTCGGCGGAAGGCCTTAAACGGGCGTAAATACGTTAACTTAGCAGGTGATCACGTATTTGATCCATTTGGAGTTGAGACAAGTCATGGGGAGCATATGAGAAGGAGAGAAGAGAGAAGGCTATAGTTATTACCTGGCTCCGAGAATATCACCAATCAACGTAGCAGCACAGCCAGCTTGCTGTGAATTTTCTCAGTAAGCAATGACGTGGAGGATATCTTTCCACGTGTTTCAACATTGTAGAGACTTATTGTTTTGTTTGTGTAAATCTCATTTTCAACCGACTTCCAAAAAGGAGGAGGTTTTCAATTCACTTGTTTTTTTAGGTTTATTATCTTATATCTTTGAAACGATTCTAATTTATTTTTTAATTTAGACTACTTCCCAAGTGGAGTCATTCCGACTATTATTTGGTCCATCTGTGTTTTAAATATAAATGGATAGTTTCTTTTTTTTTTTTTTTTTTTTTTTTTTTCCCCTGCTATAACGAAAGTTTTTTTATTTGTACGTGTTCTATTTTAATTTATTTAGAAACAAGCACCGTTGTCATTTATTACTGTAGTAATTCATGAAAAATAATAGGCTAGTGTTTACACGTATCTTGGAGGCCCAAACCAACGTCATATGCAACTGGTGCACCTGTGATCACATGGCGAATACTCGTATAAAGTTTTAAAATATCGTGTGAAATTTTATTTATGGTGCAAATGGCGCCGTCGAATTACCCCATTTTATGTTTGATAGAACAAAATCTGGTCAAATAGAGAATCTAGCGAGTTAAGAATGTGGTAAGATGTGAATCTGGTGAAATGAGAATCCTACGTACCTATCTTATCACTCTACGAGCAACTTTCCTGCTAAGTAGGGCAAAGTTCCTATAGCGGGAATCGTATTTCGATTTTTCAAGAAATTGACTGAACGCACAAATTTTGAAATGCTGCATAATTACAGGAGATATAGCACTAATTATACATAAGTACCACTCTTGTTACTCTACGACCAACTTGTAACACACTAAATATCACGGATCGCCGTATCACTACTTTAATAAAACAAACTCAAATGCTACACAACTCAAACTATACATAGAGGGGTTCACAAGGAAGGGCGAAGCCGAGAACTTCCGCTAGTATTATTATGGATCCGCTAGTATTATAGTAATAGTCCGAGACGCCCAGGACTTTAACTGGCTGTGCCATAGCGGCTGGCACGTAAGATTTTGTTGCCTTTCCTCAACATTTTATCGCAAGGGAACGGAATCCATTTTTTTTTCAAAATTATAATATAGCTGCTACCTTTTATTAAATTCACTCTGCCATTTTGGAAATAACATATTATATGTGTGCCCGATGACGGCAATAGGCTTGCTATTACGTGGGACTAAAAATACTGGCCAATTGTGGGTGAGTAATGCACCTCTGCCTACCCTTTCGGGGATATAGGCGCGATATGTGTGTGTGTGTGGGAGCATTATATTTTAAACAGTAGCTTACATAATATATATTTATTACATACAGAAATTAGGTTCGCGAACAAGTATGACTAGTCGATACAAGATAGCCGAGTACGGAGTTGTCCGGTCACTTGTCACATATTTGTAATGTGGAATTGTTCACAAACAACCTCTTAAGTTAAACTTCGATAGGTATACGGTCTCCGTTTTGTATAGACTTCACGATTTTATCTATTTTGTTTTACTACTAGGCCGGCCGCGGCTTACTTACTAGGCCGGCCGCGGCTTTATACGCGTGAAATAGTACCTATTATAGCCTTAAACCTTCCTCAAGAACCACTCTATACATTGGTTAAAACCGCATCAAAATCCGTTGCGTAGTTTTAATAATCTTAGCATACGTACGGACGGAAGCGACTTTGTTTAATAATATGTAGTGAGCCTTTTAACAACTCAGTTAGGGTCGGCTTTCCAGTCTAACTGCGATTTGGCTGAACTTTGATATTTCAGGTGAAGCGACTGCCATCTGACCTCCACAACCCATGGGCACCATGGGCGATATTAATGTTTCGTAGATAGACAGACATACTAGACAGGTCCGATTTTTTATTTAGGGCTCCAACTACCCGTAACGGCTGCCATAGATTTTATTATGACAACTCTTCGAATACTCAATCAATTGTACTTCTTTGGAGTGCGCTTGGTAAATAAACCCTTCGTATGATAATAAGGAGTTCGGTACAAACGTATGTGTCATCACACAAAGTTTGTCCCGACCGGGAACCCACTCTACCGAACACGCCACCGAAGCAGTTAGGAGATAAGAAGATACGTTCATAAGGTCTATATTGATACAAACAAAAAATAATGACCTTCTAGGTACTACAAATTACTACAATATTAATAAAAGTTCGTATAAAAATCCTTCGCGTCGCTTTGGTCCTGAGAAACATCGATCAGACGACCCCATGACCCTAGTGTCTCAACCCTAAACGACTCAAATACATAATCTCCTGCTAGGTTTGAAGTATTCCACTGATGTAGCAGCAGCACTGGGACATCCAGATGTACTTGAAGGGTGTTAAGGGTGATATACACGGAAGAGGTTTGAACTCGGACTGCAGAGATTCTATGAAGTGGTAGGTCTGTCCTGGCGGTTTGAATTATGGTTTGATAAAAAAAAGGCAAAGTGTGGGTGTCTAATGCACCTCTGCATACATATCACTTCAGGGATATACCTAGGTGGGATATATGTCATACATCTAGTCTTGTCCACTCTTCGTTCTTTGTCCAGTCTGTCCTTCTTTTTAATGCCCTTCCTCAGGATATCAGGATGTCCACTACCGTTATAGTTTTAGGAAAAAAGTTCGTCACCACTATCTCAATCTACTGACAGAGCTGTCGCAGTAGTTTTGGAAGTATCTTTATTGTTTAGTATAATGGCTTTATGTAAGTATTATATATGTATACAATTATCTATGTTAGGTTATATATGTAGTTTATTGATAGAATGTATTTTTTTTAAGTATTTCAGATAGTATGTATGACTAAGTATACCGTATATGCACCTACCCAGGACATTCTCTGCATCACCCTAAGGTTGACTGGTAATAAAGCTTTATAAATAAAAATAAATAAATAACGATTGTTAAAATAAATTAGGTATTTTTGTGCTTGTGCTAATCTAATGTACAGTTACTTCTTAACCCTCCGCATGCCTGGTGACCAAAAGTTACACGGTATGCCTTGTAGGGTCTCACGGATCCGGACTATTAGCCTCCTTTAAACATGTAGTAGCTAGTGTATTAAATTAATTGATAAGCTAGCAGTATAATATGCTACAGTATGTAATAAAAATAACCCAGAATCAATATGTTTTGTTATATATTCTTATAATTAAACATAAGCAGCGATTTTAACAAAAACGGAAGCGTAGCGTTTTTACCTTGCATGCATCATGTGTTGTTCTTAAATAACAGGTACAAGCGCACTTAAATCACATCTTTGTTCTAAACAACCGTACCGTGGACTGAAATGACAGGTGTCGGACGTCTAGAGACTAATAACGGTCAGCTACTGAGGACGATTGCGTGCAAAATTCAAATTTGAAAAAACTGCAGCAATTTATGTTTAGTGGTGGGTCTGTGAGACCCTACCAGGCAAACCAAGGGTTAAAGCAAATTTTCAAACAAATAAATACATATAATGTCCATTGTGTCGTGTATTTAAAACTGTTCCACACACAATATGATATCTTTATTCCCAAAGGGGTCAGTCACTGGTGGTCCTACATAGTAGAGGACGAGCATATTACCATTGCCTGTGTGTGTGAGATTTTCACCAATCAAGAGCCGATTATAGTCACGTCTATTTCACCAAAGGGAAAACGCTAAGGCATATATTTATCGTCTACTTTTCACCAGTAAACTCTATTGCCGCTAAACATGCACTTTACAATGAACAGATTACCAGAGCTTCGATCGGCGAATGCACCATTTACAGGTCAGGTTAATTTGGACCTTTAAGATCTTGATAAGACCATTAGGGCTGTTTTACACGGTCGCTGGATAACGGATTGTTGTGTTCACCGGATTCACATGAACCGGACAAAGGTCCGGCAAAAAAATTACGCCGAATGCACCGTGACTTCCCCGCGTGGTCCATTGTCCGGCGAAAAAACCGGCTGTATAAAACAGCCCTGAAGCCCTTAAAAAGTGCTGCGAAAATCCTAAAATTCCTAAGTTTATGGCCACCCTACGATAAATCGTTATGTCTGCGCACGCGCCCGCCTAAATCGTCCGTCCGGTCTGAATATGGCTTGCTCGCATTAGGGTGCTTGGCACGCGCCTCTGAAGGACGGTTTTCACGTGGAAATATTGAACAAAGAACTCATCATGATGTATGTTTTTATGAGTTTGTCCGGAATTTTCCATCTTGGTGGCACTACTACTGGTGGACTAATTGGGATAATGGACAGGCAATACAAATTGACTTATGAGAAACGCGTTCCTTGCCAAAAATAGTAAATGACTACCAAATTTTATGATCTAAATGAATGTAGTAATAAATGAATTTATTTACTATTCGTATAATAAACTAGCGGACGCCCGCGTCTTCGCCCGCTTGTAAAATAATATACACAAAAACCTACCTCGAGAACCACTCTAGCCATTAGTAAAAACCGCATCAAAATCCGTTGCTTAGTTTTAAAGATATTAGCATACATACGGACCGAAGCGATTTTGTTTTATAATGTGTATTAGTAATGATAATGGTATGTCTACGAAACTCCGCCGTAAAACGCACTTAAAATACGGATGGCACTTTAGAGTACTTCAGCTGGGGTCTAATAGGTTAGTTAGTATAGTTAGCTATTGGTCAGACCAATCTCCCTGAAAAGGAACTGACAGTAGGCTAAAATCCAGCCTAAGGACTTTGAATTTCCATTTTTCCAAAGATACAGAGTAAGAGCCAGCGCCACAGCTCCTTAATCACTGATCGTTCTTACCTATATTGCAGATGTTACAAGTTCAAGAGAAAGTATCAGCTTTTAAAAATCGACGTAAGTCTGGTAGTCACTGGCTCTTGGTACAGAAGATCAATTATAAATAGATCACAAAAACTGATGTCATCGGCGGGACTCGAACCCACGGCCTTTCCCTAACAGGGGGAAAGCTCTGACCAACTGAGCTACGATGACCACTACCGACGACATCGAATTTTTGCTTCATATCATATTCATAATTTCTACATCGCGCTATTAAGGTTAGCGTTGGATCCACCTACCGCAGTTCTACCGAACTGACGGTACCAGTGTATCAGAGCATTCCCCCTGTTAGGGAAAGGCCGTGGGTTCGAGTCCCGCCGATGACATCAGTTTTTGTGATCTATTTATAATTTCTTTCTTAATATTTTAAGAATAGTTTAAGCAAACTGATTGCTTTGAAATACAAAAATATACAGAAGATCAATTTCGAAAAAGATTGTCAAATCTAATAAAATTCTAGTCATCAGACAGATCATTCTAGATAAATGAATACTTATATAATAGTACTATGATTATCTTCCAGACAAATCTTCTTATCGACTTGGCTATGTGTAGTATGTTGACGAGATAGGCCGAGACGTAGGTGACATGTCTAGTACCGCTAACTACTGCGTTTAGTTATTTACTCCTCGATTAGATATATTGCCTTTAATTTCTTTAGATGCAAAGGGCCTACTTGTGGAAGGCAAGTGGCAACGTTATGTACAAATACCAGCGGTGAAAGCAGTTCTTGTAATTCTATTACAAAGACAATATCTATAAAAACGCATCTTCGTAAATATTGTAATTGTAAGTTGGTACTTAATTGAGCGGAGCGAAGCGTAGCTCAATCTTAGAAGACAAGTGTAAATCGTTTGTGTGCCAACTCCTCCGAAACGGCTCGACCGATTTTGACCAAATTTGGCATGCTGGTCGACATCATACCCGGGAGTGCATATCTCTGAAATCATGAAAATTCAATATTTGCAATTAGTAGCATGCATTGCATACCTAGTTTTAGATTTAGGTTATTTGATTGTATCAAAAAACCAACCGTCTAAATAACTAATGAAATAATGATCTGATTGTCACAATATTCAAAAATTTAATAATTGTGAAGTTTATAATTTCTATCAATTTTCTAAGATAGCAATAGCAACTGTCAATCAATAACAAGGGACGTAATCGGGGAGTCCCTTAATAAGGCCTGGGCAGGAGACGATATAAAAACGTCTAAAAATTATGAGATGGGACGATCGTGTTACGAGCTGGTGCAAAAACTAAACTGCGTACACGCATCGTAGCGTAAAGATCGACTTAAAAACAGTTTTTAAATGCTACGATTTTGTCTCATTCATCGGATTGATGTCGTATCGCTGCATAACAATGTTTATAAATATTTTAAATTCAAATATCGAACGAATTGACAATCTGTGTGATCCAATGGTTAGTAACAATGCCAAACAAATAACTACAGGGATTGAATGCCACTTAAAAGACAAAGCTTTGTAACGATGATTTTGTCCTGTGTCAGGGTACAGCAAACGAAGTAAAGCTACGATGAACTCTGATCAAAATAAACAAACCACTAAAAGTACTTTGATTTTTTTAAATAATTCTAGGTAATTTGTACATACACTTTGGAAAACGACGCAGACGTTTGCCCTTCTTTCTTATGAAAATAAAAAGTGTGTGTGTCAGCTCCGACGCACGACTGGAGTTTACTCCTTAAGTACGAGTAACTAACCATAACAAATTAGAAAGTTGCGCACTAGAGGTGCGCACCAAAAACGTGACACGATTTTCGTTACTTGTTAGTAGGTTTTACCCCTCGGATTTTTCTCATACCGGGCGCCTTATATATGAAAATCGATTCTTAAGGAGTAAACTCCAATAATAATAATAATAATAAATAATAACAAACAAAATTTAACTGGCAACTCTGAACATCTCATACATCATTTTCATTCTTAAAATATTTTAATATTTTTATTTACATATTATTGCCTAAATTTATACAATTACTTCAGATACCAAATTAATATAAGCAAAAAGTCAATAAATAAAGGATTTGATACTATTTTATAACAATAAACAAAGTCTACAAAATTAACATAGAAGATTTGACACATGTCATATGAATACCTACGAAAATATCAACAATATTATGGCTAAATTCAAAATGAAGTGATTGAGATGCAAACAAGAGCCAGAAGCAGAAATGCGCAACTAACACCCCCGGACTCGTCACTAAACTCCGCCTCGCAGGCACCGGACCGCACATCGCCGACTCAGGTGCTCGCTGAGGCGTCGAGCTCTTCAAGTGACGAGTATTTCTCTCCGCCGACGTCGCCAACACCTGTACGCCGGCGAGGGAGAGGCCGGCCGCCGAGCAGTTTGGGGCCCCGAAGCCTACCAGCTTCGAGTAGGGTCCCCACTACCGGTGGTATTGTGCACCGCATGCGATGGACTTCATCCATCAATGAAAACGTCATGCGGGCATATTATGAGGCCACAGATGGGGAAACCAACCTGACTGCGTACCGTTCAAGGATGCTTCCTTTGTTTCAGGCTCTTGAACCAACAATGACCGTTGCCGTCCAACGGCTATCGGATCAAGTGCGGGCTATCCAACGATGTAAGTTGTTGGATCAATCTGTGCTTGATCGACTACGCCTGGAAGTATTATCTACTCATACAGCTCCAGTGTCAACGAGAGCACCGTCACCTGTGACACAGACGGTTGCTACAAGTGTGACGTTAGCGACGCCCGCACCCGACGCGGGAAATGATACGAGTGATACATCTATCCAGGTAAGCGAGCAATTGAGGAGTACTTTGGAAGATGTGATCTCGCAGTATAGGTTTATACCTAATTCTAGACCGCGGCTACCACGCTTGCCAATGCATAAACGAAATCTGGCGTTGATGGGAGCCCTGAATGCATTGCTAGAGCCGTACTTACGGACTAGCAGTGATTTGCTTGATACTCACTCGATTCTTTATTGTGGAGCCATTGCCGCTTGTCGTGTTGCACGCGTTAAATTCCCCGAAGCTAACCGTGCACCACGACCGGATGGTGTTCCCGTATGGCAGGCAAGAATCGAGCGACGTATCGGCACATTTAGGACTCTCATTGCAAAGCTTATCTCTTTCAGCCGGGGAAATAGCCGTCCCCGGGTCATGCGTTTCGTGACTCAGGCATTTGCTGAGACCAGTATTCGTCCCCAGCAATACTTAGCCAATGTCACGGAACGTATTGACTTTCTGAAACAGAAAGTGTATGCATGGGCAAGCCGTATCCGTCGTTATAGAGAGCGTGTAAATAGATACTGGCAGAATCGCATCTTCCAAAGTGACCAAAGGAAGGTGTACCGAGAGTGGGAGGGAACTGGACAACGTTTGAACGACGGACAACTGCCAGATGCTCACGCCATGAATCAATTTTGGCGTGACTTATGGTCGGTGTCCGTCGAACATTCGGAGGGCGACTGGATCCGTGTCGTCGAGCGTGAATGCAGTATCATCGAACCCATGGAATCTATTACCATAGACTCCGAAGACGTTAATTGTGCAATGCGTACGGCCCCGAACTGGAAATGTCCTGGGCCGGATGGATTGCACAACTTTTGGATAAAGTGGGTTCAGAGCTCGCATGAACGCTTGGCAACACAGTATCAAGAAGCCCTTGAGTCTGGTTCCTTACCCGCTTTCATGACCACTGGCATCACCTTCCTGCTCCATTAATCAGGTAGTACCACGGAACCTAAAAACTATAGACCCATCACTTGCTTACCTACCATCTACAAGCTCCTTACATCTATTCTGAGAAGTAAAATAAACTCGCACATAGTATCTAATAATATCTTAGATAACGCTCAGAATGGATGTAGGGCTGGGTCTCGTGGTACTAAGGAGCTACTCCTCATTGATATGGCCATTAGCCAACAAGTCAAGCGGAGTAGGGGCGCCCTCTCTACTGCCTGGATTGACTACAAGAAGGCCTATGATTCGGTGCCTCATTCATGGCTGAGGAGGATTTTAGAGTTGTATAAAATTAATCCGACTCTTAAATCCTTCTTAGTCTCGTGTATAGGACAGTGGACCACAGTCCTTCGTCAACCAGGTAGTGGTGGGCACGCCTCTGACCCGCAAGGCTTGATAAGGATCGAGCGTGGTATATTCCAGGGCGACAGTTTGAGTCCATTGTGGTTTTGTTTAGCACTGAATCCACTTAGCACATTGCTGAAGGATTCAGGGCTAGGCTATCGGTTTCGTAGAGGGGGTGAGGTTCTATCTCACCTGATGTACATGGATGACCTCAAACTGTTCACACTGAAGCACCAAGATTTAGTGACATTATTAAAAACTACGGAAGTTTTTAGTAATGCCATTAAGATGGAGTTCGGTGTTGATAAGTGTGCGGTTATGCATGTACAACGGGGGAAGGTTGTAAATTCACCGAATTTACAACTTTCTGAGATAATAACTCTCAGATCTCTCTCCGAGACCGAAACATACAAATACCTAGGTATGTCAGAGTCATTGGGTATAGCGGTAGAGGATATCAAGAAATCGGTGAAAGAACGTTTTTTTGGCCGCCTGACAAAAGTTCTTAACAGTTCTTTGTCCGGTGGTAACAAAATGCGGGCTTTCAATGGTTGGGTGATACCTTTATTGTTATACTCCTTTGGCATACTTAGGTGGACTCAAACAGAACTAGACGCCCTGGATAGGCGAGTCCGTCAACAACTCACATTGCATCGAATGTTACACCCACGATCATCCGTCATGAGACTGTACATTCCACGGAAGTGGGGGGGTCGGGGATTTTTGAATGCCAAGAACCTCCACAACCGTGAAGTGTGCAGTCTGAGAGATTACTTTCTACAGAACGGGTGTGACATTCATTGCGATATCGTGATGGTTGACAAGGGCCTAACACCTCTTTCCTTGGCTAACGAGAACTGGCGTAAACCAAAGGTACTAGGTACTGAAGACCGTAGGGACGTATGGAAGAGTAAGGAGCTACACGGGCGGTTCTACCGGGTCTTAACAGGACCCGACGTAGACCTGCTCGCATCGGTGAACTGGCTGCGTTTTGGGGACCTCTTTGGGGAAACTGAAGGTTTTGCCTGTGCAATTGCAGATGAGGTTATCAAGACGAACAACTATCGGAAATACATCATGAAGGACGGAACGGTCGACATTTGTCGAGCATGCCACCGTCCTGGTGAATCACGTCGCCATATTATTTCCGGTTGTTCGTATCTTGCTAACACCGAGTACTTGCATAGGCACAATCAAGTAGCCAAAATCATCCACCAGCAACTTGCTCTTCAATATGGCCTTATTGAGTTTGAAGTACCGTACTATAAGTACACACCAGTGCCAGTTCTTGAGAATGGTCGTGCATTGCTCTACTGGGACCGATCAATCATCACGGACAGGACTATTGTTGCCAATAGGCCCGATATCGTGTTGGTTGATCGGACCCAGCGTCGGGCAGTGCTCGTCGATATCGCCGTCCCGCATGACGAGAATCTCGTGAAGGCAGAGAAGGACAAACTTAGTAAGTACCTCGATCTGTCCTTCAAGATAACCGCCATGTGGGACGTAGACTCGACGATCATTGTCCCGGTGGTCGTTTCGGCAAACGGATTAATAGCGAAGAGTCTCGATCAACATCTCAAGAGACTCTCGTTAGATTGTTGGATCAAGAGTCAGATTCAGAAGGCTGTTATCCTCGACACGTGCCGTATTGTTAGGAGGTTTCTTAGTCTGTAGCCTCCACCGCCGGTAGTTTGGGTCCTACTCCGCTACTGGTGGGTCACTATTTTTTATATTTTTAAATGTATTTGTTTTTTTTTTATAAATGTATTTAAAAATGTATAAAATAATAATGTAAAGGAATAAACGAAATAATAACAATAATAATAATAGGATTTTTAAACGCTAAGAGTCTCCATAACCGTGAGATATGCAACCTTAGAGAGTACTTCTTACAGGTGGATGTGGGTCTGCATCGAGATGTCGTGGCAATTGATAACGGACTGACCCCACTCTCCCTAGCTAAAGAGAACTGGCGCAAACCGGTAATACTAGGTGTATCTGATCGCAAGGAAATATGGAAGAGCAAAGAGCTTCACGGTCGTTTTTATCGGGCTCTACACGGGCCCGATGTTGATTTTACAGCTTCCATATCCTGGTTACGTTTCGGTGATCTCTTTGGAGAAACTGAAGGTTTCATCTGTGCAATCACTGACGAAGTTATGGTGACGAATAACTATCGGAGATTTATTGTCAAAGATGGGACGCTAGACATCTGTCGGGCATGTCATCGTCCCGGAGAATCTTTAAGACATATTATCTCTGGTTGTTCCCGTCTTGCGAACGGTGAGTATTTGCACAGACACAACCAAGTAGCCAGGATTATCCACCAACAACTTGCTCTAAAATATAACCTTGTTGACTTAGAGATACCTTATTACAGGTATGTGCCCGACCCAGTTCTTGAAAATGGCCATGCTACATTGTATTGGGATCGGTCTATTATCACTGATAGGACTATTATAGCCAACAAACCAGATATAGTGATAATAGATCGATTAAAACGCCTTGCAATAATTGTCGATATCACTGTGCCGCATGACGAGAATCTCGTGAAAGCAGAAAAAGATAAACAAATTAAATATTTGGACTTAGCTCACGAGATTGTCGACATGTGGGATGTGGATTCGGCGATTATTGTTCCGATAGTCGTATCTGCCCATGGTTTAATAGCCAAGAGCCTCGACCACCACCTACAGAGGCTCGCGTTAGGCAGCTGGGTCAAGGGCTTGATGCAGAAGGCGGTTCTGTTGGATACGGCCCGTATTGTGCGGAAGTTCCTATCTCTGGAGCCCTAGCCACCGGTAGCTTGGTCACTGTACTCGATACCGGTGGGTCACTATTTTTTATATTTTTAAATATATTTGTGTTTTTTATAAGTTTATTTAAAAATATAGTAAATATGTAATAAAATGTAATAAAGGGAACAATAATAATAATGAAGAAGTAAATGATGCTGCTACATCTGTAAGTATCCAGTGCAATGATGAATTAAGGAGCGTTTTGGAACAAGCGATTGGTGAGTTTAGATCTGTCCCTATTCAGTGTAGACCGCGGCTTCCACGTTTGCCTACGCATAGAAAAAATATAGCGCTAGTGTGTGCCCTAGACTCGATTTTAACATCTTATTTTCTCAATTGTGATGATCTCACTGATGCGCATTCAATCCTGTATTGTGCGGCTGTTACAGTATGTCGAGTAGCTGGTGTTAAATTTAATAAGCAAGAATCAGCTGCTCGACCAAGACCTACAGTACCAGCTTGGCAATGCAGGATTGAACGTCGCATTACCGAGGCTAGGGTGCTCATAGGCAAGCTACACTGCTTCAGGACGGGCAATACACGCCCGAGAGTCATGCGCTTCGTGACCCGGGCATTCGCGGGAACTAACGTGAGTCCCCGTGAATACTCTGTACGGGTCACGGAGCGCATTGATTTCCTGAAGCAGAAAATCTATGCGTGGGCAAACCGTATAAGGCGATATAAAAAGAGAGTAGACAGATATACACAAAATCGCTTGTTCCAAAAAGACGAGAGGTGGGTATACAGAAGGTGGGAGCGACCTGATTCAGATGTGACTGATGGGAGTCTACCTGATGCTGATGCTACAGTTGCCTTTTGGAAAAACATTTGGTCGACACCCGTCAGTCATACGCAGGGTGGGTGGATTGGGGATGTAGAGCGGGCGTGTGAACCAATACAAGCTATGGAACCTATAACCATATCTGAAGATGATATTGGTTGTGCAGTTCGTTCGTTACCAAATTGGAAATCAGCTGGACCGGACGGACTGCACAACTTTTGGCTAAAATGGTTCCGTAGCTCGCACGCCTGCTTGGAATCTTGCTTCCAGTCATCCCTTGAGTTAGCGTCGCTTCCATCTTTTATGACTACCGGAGTTACTCACCTTCTTTATAAATCTGGTGGTACCACAGACCCCAAAAATTACAGACCCATTACTTGTTTACCAACTATATACAAACTTTTTACATCTATTCTGAGAGTCAAAATGTATTCACATATAGAAAACAACAATATATTGTCCATCTCTCAGAATGGATGTAAAAGTGGGGCACGTGGTACTAAAGAGCTCCTTATTCTTGACATGGCTGTTTGTCAGCAGGTACGTCGCAACCGAAAGAACCTTGCGACATGCTGGATTGACTACAAAAAAGCGTATGATTCTGTACCTCATACATGGCATCTAAAGGTGCTGGAGTTGTATAAAATTGATGCAACTCTGTGCACCTTTTTGAGGTCATGTATGAGACAATGGAATACGGTTTTGGTTTATCCAGGATGTCGTCAGATTCTAGGAGGTGGTGTACCAATAGGGATCGAGAGAGGAATATTCCAGGGCGATAGTCTGAGTCCGTTATGGTTTTGCCTAGCACTGAATCCTCTCAGTACGCTACTAGAGGGTTCAGGGTTAGGCTATCGGATGCGGAGGGGGGCTCAAATTTTTTCCCACCTTTTTTACATGGATGACCTAAAGTTATTTGCCCCTAATGGCCCCGAATTGATGGCTTTACTAAAAGTTACTGAAACTTTTAGTAAGGCTATCAGTATGGAGTTCGGGGTAGATAAGTGTGCGGTCATGCATGTGAAAAAGGGCGGGATTGTGGAATCTGAAGGAGTCAGTCTTTCGGATTTCACACAATTTGAGTCGCTCTCCGCAACCGAAACCTACAAATATCTAGGTATGTCCCAAACTCTGTGTATTGCTGAGATTGACATGAAACGGACGTTGCAGGACCGTTTCTTTGGCCGCCTGAAGAAAGTATTGAAAAGTCTCTTGTCAGGCGGTAACAAGGTACGGGCTGTTAACGGCTGGGCCATGCCAGTCTTAGTATACTCTTTTGGCATACTTAGATGGACTCAGACGGAGTTAGAAGCTCTGGATAGGAAGGTGCGTTGTCTATTGACTTCATACCGAATGCACCACCCACGTTCGTCAGTAATGAGGTTGTATATCCCACGGAAATGTGGAGGTCGAGGATTTTTAAACGCTAAGAGTCTCCATAACCGCGAGATATGCAACCTTAGAGAGTACTTCTTACAGGTGGATGTGGGTCTGCATCGAGATGTCGTGGCAATTGATAACGGACTGACCCCACTCTCCCTAGCTAAAGAGAACTCGCGCAAACCGGTAATACTAGGTGTATCTGATCGCAAGGAAATATGGAAGAGCAAAGAGCTTCACGGTCGTTTTTATCGGGCTCTACACGGGCCCGATGTTGATTTTACAGCTTCCATATCCTGGTTACGTTTCGGTGATCTCTTTGGAGAAACTGAAGGTTTCATCTGTGCAATCACTGACGAAGTTATGATGACGAATAACTATCGGAGATTTATTGTCAAAGATGGGACGCTAGACATCTGTCGGGCATGTCATCGTCCCGGAGAATCTTTAAGACATATTATCTCTGGTTGTTCCCGTCTTGCGAACGGTGAGTATTTGCACAGACACAACCAAGTAGCCGGATTATCCACCAACAACTTGCTCTAAAATATAACCTTGTTGACTTAGAGATACCTTATTACAGGTATGTGCCCGACCCAGTTCTTGAAAATGGCCATGCTACATTGTATTGGGATCGGTCTATTATCACTGATAGGACTATTATAGCCAACAAACCAGATATAGTGATAATAGATCGATTAAAACGCCTTGCAATAATTGTCGATATCACTGTGCCGCATGACGAGAATCTCGTGAAAGCAGAAAAAGATAAACAAATTAAATATTTGGACTTAGCTCACGAGATTGTCGACATGTGGGATGTGGATTCGGCGATTATTGTTCCGATAGTCGTATCTGCCCATGGTTTAATAGCCAAGAGCCTCGACCACCACCTACAGAGGCTCGCGTTAGGCAGCTGGGTCAAGGGCTTGATGCAGAAGGCGGTTCTGTTGGATACGGCCCGTATTGTGCGGAAGTTCCTGTCTCTGGAGCCCTAACCACCGGTAGCTTGGTCACTGTACTCGATACCGGTGGGTCACTATTTTTTATATTTTTAAATATATTTGTGTTTTTTATAAGTTTATTTAAAAATATAGTAAATATGTAATAAAATGTAATAAAGGGAATAATAATAATCTTAATACACTCACATCCAAATTAGAAAGTTGCGCACTAAAGGTGCGCACCAAAAACGTGACACGTTTTCGTTACTTGTTAGTAGGTTTTACCCTTCGGATTTTTCTCATACCGGGCGCCTTATATATGAAAATCGATTCTTAAGGAGTTTATTATATTAAACCAATTATATTAAACTGTGCTATAGTTTATTTCATAGATCAGGGCTTTTGTTAACTGCTACGCTAACGTATCCCCTCAGAAAGATAAGAACCCGGGAGTTCGAGTCGTCAAAGGGTTTCAATAATCAAAAAGTATAATCGTGTCGTCATGTCGGGTGATCGTGTCGTATGTAATTAGTAAGTTTGTCAACTGTCGTCGAGTAGACAGTCGCAGTACTAGAGGGTGTAGGACTGTCTCGTGTCGATGCGCATTGAGTCACACGGGGTGATTATTTCGCGTAAGGATTTCAGGAAATTCGTAATTCGGCTATCAGACTTTTGAACACTAATGCTAGATGCCAAATAACACTAATCCTATTAATATTATAATCCCAAACGCGATGGAGGTTTCGCTGTTTGTTACTCTTTCACGTGAAAACAAACGAAGGTTGGAATTTAGGTTTTATATAATGATCGTTGATTTTTTATTGCATTCAGTGGTCGGTAAAGTGTGGTTGTGTAATTTACCTCTACCATTCCCCTCGGAATTATAGGTATGTTAGATAAGATATTAAAACTTTTTAAAATAATTGCATCATTCTCGCCTCTTAACGAAGCATTCTCAAGACAGTCTTGAGAATGCCTCGTTTAGAGGTGAAACATTTGTCGACGTTTTAATATCTTATATTTTTGCGAGAATGATGCAATTATTTTAAAAAGTTTGAACATCTTACTTACCATTACTTTGTCATGGATTTTCGCCAGGTAACGCCTGATTCTATCCAATATAGGTATGTTTATATGAATCTATGTATAGCAGAGAAATACAACAATAAAGTTGGTGCAGTGAGAATGCCCCCGTGTAAGCGCATCCCCGTAGGACGTAGCTTATGATATTCAGCGTACGCTCGCCAACAAAAAGCGGTCACGGCCTTTTCGGTCGGGGCGCGAGCACAGCCAGGTTATTACGGGAAATCTTATGTTAATTACAATTATGTACTCGCCTGTACACCCTCACATACGATACTCGATAAAAAGTAAGATCCTATACAATTTTAATGCGCTCCTTGGTATTTACGGGAGATTCCACGTTGTTCGGAGAAAAACTATGTGTTGTGTATGTGCGGCGAATATTGATATGCCTTCGACCTTAGCGATGCGGTCTGGTGGAGTTGGGTGCTTCGGAAATATTTGAAATGTACGGAAATTGAGACGTATTGGAGGATTTGTCAGTTTGTTTTGGAACGGTGTTAATGTTACTAGTTGTCTCGTTGTCTATGCAATGGAGTAGATGCCTACAACTAAAATAAATAATTTAACACACACACATATATCATGCCTATATCCCCGAAGGGGTAGGCAGAGGTGTATTACACATCCACAATTTACCAGTATTTTTAGTCCCTCCTAATAGGGGGCAAGCAAATTGCCGTCACCGGGCACACATATAATGGGTTATATCCAAAATGGCCGAATTAATTTAATAAAAAAGGAGCAGTCATATTGTAATTTTTAAATAATTTGAAACCCGTTGCCTTGTTATGAAATGTTGATGAAAGGCAACAAAATCTTTCGTGCCAGCCGCTGTGGCACAACCAATTAAAGTCTTGGGCGTCTCGGACTAACTAATTTAAATGTATTTATTAGATAAAGAATCGCAAACTATGTACGTATATTTGTATTCGATCTCATTATTGTTCTTGTATTTATTTTTTAATCATCCATTTAATCATTAATAGTTAGTGATTATGACGTTACAGAATAGTGACGTCATAGTTCAGTTTTTCATACAAATTCCTTTGAAGTCTATCGTTTTTACATAAAAAAACTGTTACAAAAGAGTCAGAAACGTACCGTAACTTACCTATAAGTACCTACTTAGTTAATTCTATTCCATGCGCTCTGAGTTCTGACTCCATGTAAATCTTCCGAGTGTGTACCTGAGAAATTTGGCAATGGACGTAGAGGCGGCCTTGGACCGTGGATTTAAAAAAGACTGAATCGTCATGTCAAATTGCCGAATTTCGGAAGACAATTTTTATTTTAGTTGTTTTTTTATAATTTATCCCAATCCTCTTATGTAGTTAACTATATTATATTTGTATATATAAAATGATCGATTTTTCATTACAAATCTCTTCATCATTTATGATAATTCTGTATGTACGTACCTAAGTGTATCTTGTTAATTAATACAACGTCTCTAGTAATACAAGTTTTTACATGTCGCGAGGTCTAAAGGGGTGGAACAAATTCACCTGCCTTGTCCAGCCCACGCCTATTATTCATTAATATACTTAGATAAGTACTTTTTTTAATGTTAAAGATCTAATTAAGTACCTACTATTCAATATTATTTATTAATTCAAGAGTTATCATCAGTAAATAATAAAATAAAAAGTTTGAATAACATTAACCTATTCGCATTCTTTCATTAATTAACATTGTTTTGAAACATATGGGACTCTATAATAGAAGAAGAATGAAATAAAGAAAGAAATAATTTAAAATTCCACCTTATAGATTATAAAAAAAACATTGTAACTAGCTTAAAAACAAAAAAAATAAAGGTTTTATGATAATAAAAACACAAATGGCTTTTTTTATTAGTAACTACCTACTAATTAGGACTGCTACGTTTTTATAAGTAATTTATCAAAAAAATAGGTCGGTAATATCTAGGTACATACTTAAACTTTTTAATATTTTATAGATTGTATTTTTTGGAATTCCAAATGAATCAAGATTCAAATCATAAAAGTTATAAATACAAAAGACATTTATGCAATTTATTTATTTATATATGCTTTACTGTACGCCAATACGTATTAAATCATAGAAGGAGCTTAAAATTCTAGTAGCAGTAAAATGGACGGCCTTATTGCATAGAGCAATTTCTGCCATCACGCAACATTTACTGCCAGATTCGCAAAGCAACAGGTTAGAGACTACTTATGAGTTAGAATCTCACGGTCACACATTTCAATATTGTCAACAGTACATCTTAATTATACATAAAACAATACAACAGTAAATTATAAATAATAACAATTATGTAAAGGAAGTAATTTTTTTTAATAGATCGAACCGTAGCAGTGACGTCGCTCCAAGTAAACATTGCACAAAAAAATTGTTAAAAGTCACAAATTTTATAAATAAATCACATCGAAACAACAACCAAGTGAGACTGAGTGCTATTAAATAATAAACATCGCATTTCTTGCAGGATTTTTAAGATTTTTTGGAAGAATAACATTGATTTCTTTTCTCAACTACCCGCAAGGTTAGAACATTTTATTTTTCCACTACCTACCTACATCCATAGTCACAGTAGATCTCTGAGTGCTGTCAGTTGACACTGACATTCTACGTCACAATTCGGATACGTTCCATTACACGCAAAACATGGAAGGGCAACCAACTGCTAGGTATTTGAAAAGATGAAAATTGAAATGCAAAAACAATCAACTGAATTAACTAATACAATACTTGATAAAATGAAACTAGTTTTAGAAGAAAACAAAATGTTGAAACTTAAAGTGGAAAATATTGAAAAAAAAATGGAACGATTAGAGAGAGAAAATAGAAGAAACAATATAATTATACATGGGTTGGCAGAAACGGAGAAATCTACAGTGGATTTATTCAAAAATATAAAAAATTGCTTTTTACAAGAATTAGGCATAGCTGTTGAAGAATCTGAAATAAATAAAATTCATCGAATTGGTATGAAAAAAAATGAGAGCCCAAGGCCTACGCTCCTTTCATTAACAAGTGAGTGGAAAAAGAAAGAAGTCATGAGAAACAAAAAGAATTTAAAAGAGGTGTATATAACTGAAGATTACTCAAAAGAAACACTCGAAATAAGAAAATCCCTACAAACCAAACTAATAGAAGAAAGAAATAAGGGAAATTTATCATACATAAATTATGACAAACTGATTGTAAAAGAGAATCCAAAAGTTATAGATACGAGGAAGAGAGAGGTGTCGACGTCAACACAATTTAAACAGCCAAAAAAAACAAAAACAAGGAATAATAAACTCAGCTAACACTAACAGAAAAAATGCTTTCGATATGATGAGGAATCGTTCGAACTCTGTCTCAACAATCCCAACATCATCGAATCATAGCAACAAAAACAACTAGCTACCGAAGACAGTAAAAAAAAAATTTAAAAAAAAAATTAAAAAAAATACAAGGGAAAACATACTAGTAAGAATTAACATTATTATTATTAAAAAGAAACATGCTCCCCCAAGCCGGCTGGTCCCCGTGGGGGAAAGGGACCGTAACCCTCCAGCAAACACAAATAAATCAAGTAATGTACCAAATAGTAACAAAAAATAACACAAATAAGAAAAAAATAAAAAAAAAAACAAAAAGCATACGCTTATGAAGGAAAAATATACTAAAGGAAATGAACGAGGAAAGAAAGGCAGTGAACTTGGAATATGCTGGAGGAGGCCTAGACCCAAGAAGGGGTTCTGATCTGATCAACGAAGCAGTTAGCAACAACGGTGAATGAGACAATGAATTTATATTTAGATTTTTATGGTTTGACAGGTTAATAATAACTTTTATTTTAAGAAGTTTAATGTAAATTTATTATGATAGTAATTACTGAATTTAATCTGCATGTAATACCTACTATTTAATGATTGGAAATAAATGGGCTTTATTAATTTTATTTATTAAAGGAAGTAATTATGTTGTGATTGTATCGATCCAAATTGTTAACAGTAAATAGCTTACTTCCATGTCTCTGTGTCATCCAAAGTATCACTATAGTGTAGTCCTTTCCTAAGAAGTGTGGAGTAGAGCCATGATGTCCTTGGGTTTTTTTTTCTAAAAGGCCCTACACAAATATCCATGAAAGGATTATGAAGATTTATATTAAGTAGGCTTCTGAACGGAAATTCGTGCAGTTTTCTCTGATGAAAACTGCACTGTTCAATAACTCCGGAGATTACCGGGCGCTTATTTTAACAAAAAAATGCGCTTTAAAGTTGTATATCTCGCAAACGGACATCTAAGCTAAGTCAAAAAATTGTCTTACCAACCTTTATTTATTTATTTATATACAGGTTATTACGAAAGGGTTATATCACCCGGAAGCCAGCCCCATCATCTGGTCGACCATAACCCGTTTCGATATATGGCGACCGCCAAAGAAGAAGAAAAAAGTTCATCTAAAAATTTAAAAAGATATTTCAAATCATAACAAACATGTCCCAACGCTACGGCTTGACGTAGCTACAACTAGACAATGAGCGCGTGGTACGTATGTACAATGCCCTTGGCGGTTGTGCGAGCGTCGCGGTGGTGTGGGCGTCCTTAAAGGATTATTTTTGTTTATGTAAATAAAATTTTGACCAACACAACATAGTTATGTTTCCCCAGACCCTCGTCCGTGGTTCGACAGGTGCACCACATGCAAGTGATAGTAAAATCTCTGTCCCCAACTTTAGAAAAATCTTACCTGTTTACAGGAAAGGTTAATTTCTTGTGTAACAGTGCTAAATGCGGCTTCGACCCGACTGCGTACACAGTATTTTTAGGTATCAAAACTCACGGTACAACTCCCGGGCAAATTGCCTTCTGATGCTCCTACACAAAGCATCATCTCGTAATACTCTTCGTTACTCAGAGCCATTACTACACAACACAATCACTATCACACACAACTCACAAATTAACACACTAAACAATTATTTAGCTACCTCACTGCACAAAGCAAAGAATGCAACTGAACTGACCTGTGACCTTGCTAAATGATTTTAAATAAAATTCTAGGAAACTTGGACTTTGGACTCGACCGAGCGCTTCGTGTTCGTGTGGGCGGCATCGCTTGATGCGAAACAGAGACAAAATGTTCCTACCAGGAGTGAGACGGAAGGCTTTTCACAGGCGCGCATTATTTGTACCTATTATTTGTACCTATTTTGATGTCGATGACCGAAGCAGCTGATTTTAGCTGGTGTTGTTTAAACAAGTGTGTATTTTATTCGGTAATAATGTTTTTTTTATGAACTTTTTTTTCTTCTCTGGCGGTCGCCACATATCGAAACGGGTTCTGGTCGACCAGCTGATAGTGCTGGCTTCGGGTTGATATAACCCTTACGTAACACCCGGTATTATTACAGGGTAACCCTTAATGCAACAGACAGAATGCAACCTCCTAATGTTTTAAAAATACCTATCTAAGGATACCCTACACGATATGGTTGACGCAAGAAAAAAAAATCATCCCAACTTTACTTGTAGGGGAGGTACTTACCCCAGAAAAAAATATCATAATTTGATTGCAGCACTTTGTCGGAAAAGCAAATACACATATCCGTGCAAAATTTCATCATTCTAGCACTAACCGTTTTTGAGGAAAGCTGAGGGAAGGACGGATATGTCGAACCTAAGGGTTCCGAGAGTTTTACTACAGAAGCATAAAAAGGAGTACTCTAATTACTCCTTAGTAACTAGGCTACTTTATATTCCAGGAATGTGTTCTTGTGAGTATTGGGAACTAAGTATCAGCAGGTGTTCCACTACTTGCAGACATCTTGCAGGCGCCGCGCCGTTGAGGGCCTTATGTTGATGGGACACTAATTGATACTTAATAAGACTTTCATACCAAAAAGTTTTCAATGTCAATAATAAATTCTATGTGTCTCGTGCCTACGTGTTTAGCAAATTAAATAATGATAACATTTTATTTATTTCGATATCCGGTGTCACAGGAAGGTAGTTGACAGTTACTTTCGCGCCAATTGCATAACAATGCCGCCATTTTGATGTGTTCATAAATTCATATGCTTTGGTATGGTCCTTGTTGGGTTTTTTTCGCAGTGAGGACATTAATATTTTCTTACTATTAGTCCTCGTTTTGTACATTGTTGGTCCACATTTTGAAAGTGCCAGATTCGGTTTGAACTTACTTATATACTTACTAGTATAGGTAGCATTTTTTAATAGCATGCAATTTCAATTAAACGTATCATTACATTGAGTGAATTATCCTAAGTACGGTGATACTTACCTATGTACGGTATATCAACGTAATTTTAAAGATAGTTTTGAACGTCGATAAAACTGAACTAAACTGAATGCTTTAGCGCTTTTTTTCTTTGCCCAAACATAAAAATTATATGAAGTGTATACATAGGTTCATGACTATTCATTTTTTTTGTTTCGCCGGCAAAATTTATATTTGTACCAAAATGGATGATATCCTTTCTTGCAGCAAGGCTTCCACCCTGATACGTTAATTTCTCTGTCTGTTTTAGCCTATTCTTCGACAACCGATTTGTAATCCGAACCTCAATTCCAATAACCACTTCTCTGCAATCTGAACTAATATCACAGAGATCAATTATAACAGAGATCCATAATTTTTGAGTTCACTTGGTCCACACATTGTCACGTACTGCCCTTGCCCTCTTTTTGTTGTTGTAACAAAATCATTGTATTTACTGGCGAATAAAAAGAGTGGCCGTGAGTTTTTCTTGCCAGGTTCTTTCCTCACAGGCTCTACTTATTGCCTTGCGAATCTGGCGGTAAATGTAAATGTAGAAGCATTTTCTTTTTTTGACGTTCATAAGTTACTTTACTACATGAATAAAGATATTTTGATTTTGATTTTTTTGATTTGATTTTAATAATAGTTATACTTAATAAATATTTATGTAGCATTACTGAAATAAAAATAAGAATTGAGATAAGCATGTGTCATTGAAACAACTGCTTCGGTGGCGTGGTCGGTAGTGCGTCGGCTTTCGACTCCGGAGTCACGGGTTCGATACCCGGGTCGAAACAAATATTTGACACAAATATTTGTGTGATCCACAAATGTTTGTTTCGGAGTTTTATCTATGTATAATATGTATCTATTTAGAAATATATATGTATGTTTATCAGTCCTCTAGATCCCATAGCACAAGCTTATACTCGTATTAGCTTAATTTGGGCTAGATGACGTTGTGTGAGACTATTGGTTAGAGAGAGATATTACCAAATACTATCGTTTAAAAAAAACGTATGACAAATGATCATTTTAAAAACAACGTTAGAAAAACTAATCATTTGACAAACTTTCATTTCGCAAACGACACTTTACCACTTTAAAAACAATCATTTCGCAAATCCAGTAAATATTTCAACTGTTAAAATATAATTTTTAAAATTTTCATATGACTAAAGAATTCGTTTGCCAAATTATTGTATTTACAAAATGTCGAAAATAATATTGATGTCAAACCAAAAGTGTGCATATTAGACTTCGTTTCTGGCACTCGCCGGGAAGTTAAATTTTTGCTGAGCGCGTGGCAGGTGGCTTTTTAGGTTACCTCTGGCGATGGCGCTCAACTAGAAAGATTTGATTGTTTGTTCGAATTGAATAAACGGAGCTTATTCAATTCAACTACTGAACCGATTTTGAAAATTCTTTCATTGATATGTAGCTACATTACCCCCGAGTAACATGAGATATTTGTCCCGGTAATGTGTTCCCACGGGAATTCGAAAAAATAAAACCATCTCACGCGTCCGGAGCACGGTGACCAGCTAGTATAATTGATAAAGTGGAACCAATAAACATAATTCCGAAATGGTATCATACCTAGACGCGTACATCCAACGGTATAGACGTATCCGGCGGACGTAGGCGACAAAAGTAAACTAAGCTGATTGCCTAGAGCCTCATAAGGAGAGGGCTCATGCAGGTCACATCGCTCCATGCACACTAAATACATCAGCTGTAGGAAGTCGTACTATGAGACGATCTGGCACCATTCTATTGAAAATAATTATCGGAATTATGTCAAAAAGTTTTTCAAAGCCCGAGGTAATTACTTCCTAACTAATATTATGATATTTTTGTTTGAAACGCGGAAGTTTAAATGCTTTGATTGATGCTTGTGTTACACCTTTATACGTAAATTAATGAATGAATTTTAATGAAACTTACAAGTGTATCTTACTACCTGTCGGAATACTTTTTTTTCGGAATGCCAAATTTTCGATTGATTGGATGTTGGTTATACTTTCTCACGAAAACTAGTGAACAGATTTTAATGAAACTTTACAGTTTAGCTTAACACATTAAGCTAACCAGATTAAGCTACGATCATCAGTTAGCAGTTGGTAAATTATAGTTCTTAATACATTTATATTCTTAAGGGAAAATAAGAACAGCCAACCTGTGACGGATCGATCCAATACAGTCGATATGAGCAACGCGTCGGGGAAGATCCCACGTGAGATACTACTTATTAGTATTCAGGGTGTCTGGTACCAGTTCCTTACGTTAATTTGCTCGAAACACGTTTTCGTATTCCTCCATACATTTCACACAGTTCCCTGACGTTACCACTAGGGGTGCTGGTGTTCCTACTGTCCCTGCGAACTTCGTATTGCCCTAATTTTACCTTTTAGACTTTCCCTGAACCTCCACGAATATAACAAGACCAAAATTAGCCAAATCATTCCAACCGTTTTCGAGTTTTAACGAGACAAACGAACGGCGATTGATTTTTATTTATGATAATATATAGAAGATAGATGAATTAGTTAGTTAGTTTCAATTGTATTGTTTATTGCATACATAATAAATAGATAAAAAAAGTATGAATTAATACCTATTAATATTATTATAATATGGCAACTGAAATGTTTTTTTTTATTTCAACCCCAACGTCTATTGCCGCGCGTTCCGGGTATGCCCTCGAAAGGATTACGTCGGGACACTGGCAAACTTTGCCTGCTTTTGCGGCCCCTGTTAAGGGGGAAATGGTAATTGCTTGGTCTAATTTTAATCAATTACAGACCAATTGTATTTTACTTGTGATCATAATAAGGCCGAATAATCATATAATGTAGCCAGGGGCGGTAGCTATAGTTTGTGATTGGCCTACAATAATCATCCACCGAGCCTTTTTTCTAACCCAGTTGGGGTCGACTTTCCAGTCTAACTGCGATGCGGCTGAACTTCAATATTTTCCATGTAGCGACTGCCATATGACCTCTACAACCCATGGGCGAAATCGAAGCTCTGTAGTTAGACTAGTTGGAGTTTTAGGGCTGGAAACACCCGTAACGGCTGCCATAGATTTGGCATAATGTTCGTATCACAACCGCTACCGACGGCGACGGCTCCGAGGTATTGGCCTACGATATTTAATATCATTCGTTCATAATTCATAATATTTATTTGCAATAATATTTTACCAACTGCCTGGGACTGAGACAGCAGAGATTGTAGGTTTTAGCATCGGTACAGGCTGTAGGAGTTTAGATTTTGAGCCGTTTGGAGTTAAGATACTAGGGTCATGGGATCCGAGCGCTTGCAGCTTTTATACCTATAGAGATATCGTTAAACATCTGATCAATGCTTCTCGGGATCAGATAGCTGCTTTTTTTCTGGCTCAAAGAGTAAGACCACTATCCACCGTGGCAATACAGCCAGCATTCTGGGAGGGTAACCTTCCCAGTCGGCAACGACGCGGAAGATTTTTTACACGATTAAATGTAAATGTTCTAAGTATACATAATGCTTATTGTAGAAGTTATGACTTATTGACTGATTCAGTGAGGTATTCGATTGAGCATAAACCTCCGGTGCTGAAGTCTCGGATTTGATGCCTCGGCCAGCCTACCTACACTAATTGATATGAGCCACAAATATTTGTACCATAATTTGGTTTTGTTGCCAAAATTAAAGGCAAAATGTGAATGTAATAGGTAAAAAGTACGTCTCTGTAGACTATAAGCGTGATATGTATGTATGACACATCACAACATACAAACTTTCCCTACAGACGTACCTATAACTTTACCGATGGGTAATACAATTATCACTGACCATAAAATACGAAAGACAAAACGTAAGCAATCAGGTTCATTCACTCTCTTTAGTTATGTAACACACTAACATTGAACTTCTTCATTTGGAGTTCACTCCAAAAACCAATTCCCGGTGCGCTAAAAGAGAATCTTTACCGATCACCTGTTTAGGCTGCAACATGACTGAGATGGAGAACACTAAATAAGTCGTTTAGTGCGGGGACTTGTGACTCGATATTTTATATTCTTCGATATATTTATACTACCTGAGGAATTTTAAACTAGGTATAGGTTCTTAATCTATTTTTAAGGAAATAAAGTACAAAGAAATTATAAATAGATCACTAAAACTGATTTCATCGGCAGGACTCGAACCTTCGGCCTTTCCCTAACAGGGGGAATGCTAACTGAGCTACGATGACCACTACCGACAACATCGAATTATTCATAATTCGATGTTGTTTTATATATTCGATGTGATCGAATAATTCATATTGTAAATTATTGTAGAAAAATTCAGCGTAGTTCGGTAGAACTGCGGTAGGTGGATCCAACGCTAACCTTAATAGCGCTTAATATTCTACATCGCGCTATTAAGGTTAGCGTTGGATCCACCTACCGCAGTTCTACCGAACTACGCTGAATTTTTCTACAATAATTTACAATATGAATTATTGCAAAAACGATGATCTCAGACTGGTATTAGGTACATGATTACCTCAATGGGCTGGATACGAATCTGCGACAGTTCTTTTCTTGGGGGAATGTATACATCAATGTTCTTACTCAATGTGAATATTCCCCCTCGAAGGAAACTAATAGATACTCGTACTAATCGGGTCTAACGCCGGTTTCCCTCAGACGGTGTTATCACAGACCAAGTCGGATAATGCACCTGTCCGACCACGACAGGAACAGTCGCCAACGCACCTTTGTCCTTACTGTTCCTAATGGATCAGACTAACAACCATAGGCCTCATGCGATCATTCTCATAATCTGTCGGCCTGCTGTCCGGACACGATCATCGATTTGTAAACAAAATTCTCAATTATCGACAATCCATCGAATAGTGATCACATCACTATTTTAACTGGAGTACGCCAGCGTCCCTTGCTTATGGATTGGATCCAAAATTATGGTTCGTGACTGCTAAGGAAATGCACGTGGTGTCTCACCAGTATGTCTGAGTGGTCTGAGTCTGCATTGTTCATATATAAGGTAGGTATACTAGGCTATATACGTATGTCAATGAAAATAAAAGTACTGCCCTATCTGTCTCTTGATGTAAGAATCAGTTTCCTTTGGAGCTTTATTTGATATGGACTTCCTTCGTCGTTCTGTTTACAAACAAATGTCTAACTGAAGTCAGGTGTGTAATAAATACTAAGTAACAGTGAGTCCACACGATCTCCTAGGTTTTGCAAAGGTTAAGGAATATCTTAGGATGGGTCATCATTTCTTAAAACTTTAAAACCCTTCCGTGCCTCGGAGAGCACGTTAAGCTGTCGTTTTTGGATGTCATTAAACATTTATGGCAGTCGTTATGGGTATTTGGAGTCCTAAAACAAAATCCGATTGGTCTTCTTCAGAACTTTAATATGGCTCTTGGGTTTAGAAGGTAAAGGTGGCAGTCACTTTACGGAAGATATCGAAGTTCAATCGCATCGCTGTTAGATTGGAAAGCTGACCTCAACTGGGTTGGAATAAGGTTCGGTGGATGATGAGTCGAGTAGTCCAATCGGTGGCGGCAAGGAGCATGATGAAACAAGGGTCTGTCACTTACTCACTTCTTATTTAAGGAAATGTGTTCTTGACAACCTTTTCTAAGTCATGGACGTAGTGGCTAAGATTTAGACTCACGTCATCCAAACAGAAACTCAAGACTTACCAACAATAGGACACACTTTCCATTAAAGAATTCACTCATATTCCAACTCAAAGTCAAATCGTCACCTAGAACCTTGACATAACGTAACAACAACATAAAACTTAGCGCCTGCCCGCGAATTTTGACCACCATAAAAGACACAATTGTTTGTGGACCCAATTTGTCCAACCCCATATATAGGACACCCATTTTTGAGCGACCATCCTAATTTCACTTGTTGTACTAATTTGTCCACACTTGGTATTTGTATATTTGAGTTGGTTACGTCCGGAACTCAAGGTAAAGTGCATTAGATAATTTAGTTGTAGACTAGTGAACCGCCCCGTCTTGACTTCGACGATGTGGAATAATTTTTACATTCCCAATTCTCACAACCACATTATTGGAATCAAAAGTAGTTATTCTATTCCAATGATTTTGTTATTCTAGGAATATTACCTGTGTGTTTTCATCCACAATATAGTAAGTACTTATATCAGAATCAAAGAATAAATTTCAACCTTACCTAAGGTACTTACTTAACGATAAAGCCATCGAAGAAATAACAAAACGGTAGCAAATAATAGTTTTCCTTCAAAACGTGTCTAGAAGAGGTCGCATCTTACCAATGAGATCGCTATTCCACATTAATTTTAAGGTAATTTTTCTTTTCGCCTTTATGTCCATTGCAATGTATTCTTGGGTACGCCGCCGCGCCCGCTCCTACAGCATGAGAACCTCAGGTATTTGAAAGATTAAAATGTACAATTAAAGAGTATTTATCTTATCTTACCTCTTTAAATGGCCGGGCGTCACTGGAAATAACTTCTGCGTGCATACCAGAGACGGCCGGCAACGGACGTGGAAGCAGCCGCGGCATTGCGTCGCGGAATTAAAAAAAAACCTCGTTCAAAGAATCAAAGAATCAATTTCATTTATTCAGTTTAGGCACATAAAGAGCACATATGAATGTCAAAATTTTACAATTTTGTCAAGTAATATTATAAAAATACTAAATTAAGTAAGTACATAAATAACCATTAGAAAATGATTCTTTCGCTGGTTCGGTAATTTGGTTCTCCTGAGAAGAGACCAGCAAGAAACTCAGGTAGATTATCCATTTTCTTTTTTAATATTGTTTTGTTTACATTGTTACAATTAGTTTCTATTGTATTATACGAGTGGCCAACAACAGAAGATTAGGGTGACCATGCATTTTTATCATTAAGATATTCGTCTACATTATAGTAGCCTTTCATCATCAAACATTTTTTAACTACTATTTTAAACTTATTAAGAGGCATGTCAACCAAATCCTGAGGAATTTTATTATAAATTTTTATACATTTGCCAACAAACGAATTACCAACTTTATGAAGTCTAATTTTTGTCATTGCCAGTTTATTTTTATTTCTTGTATTAAAATTATGGTTATCGGAATTGAAGAGATCTATGTTCTTCCGTACATATAAGATGTTGTCGTAAACATATTGAGAAGCAACTGTTAAAATATTAATTTCTTTAAATAATTCTTTCAGCGAGTCACGGGGTCCGAGTCTATAGATTGCTCGTATAGCTCGTTTCTGTAATATGAATATTGTCTAAATATCGGCAGCTGAGCCCCACAGCAGCAGACCATATGACATAACGCTATGAAAGTAGCTAAAATAAACTAATCGTGCCGTTTTTTCGTCAGTCAGAGACCTTATCTTTCTAACCGCATAGGCAGCTGAGCTAAGTCTTCCTGCCAAGGCTGTGATATGAGGACCCCATTGTAGTTTACTATCTAGAGTTATCCCAAGAAAAACTGTGGTATTGACTATTTGAACTAATTCATTATTCATAGTAATATGAGTACCCACCTGTCTAACATTGGGCATAGTAAATTTTACACATTTTGTTTTCTTCGCATTGAGCAGCAAGTTGTTACTTGTGAACCAATGCAATATTTCCGAAAGGGTATTATTTACATCGTCAAGTGCTACTTTTTGTCTATCACTTTTAAAAATTAATGATGTGTCATCAGCAAATAATACTATCTCACAAAGATTTTTAGTGAAATAAGGAAGATCGTTTACGTATATTAAGAATAAAAGGGGTCCTAATATCGAGCCCTGGGGTACTCCCATGACTAATGAGGCGCCAGAAGAGTCGGTGCCATTAATGTTTACTTTTTGTACTCTACCAGTGAGGTAAGACTCGAGTAAGCCAAGTGAGCTGTTCGAAACACCATAATAACCTAATTTTAGTAGCAAAGTCCCATGATCAACACAATCAAAAGCTTTTGATAGACCACAAAATATACCAATGGCATCCTGCTTTTCCTCCCAAGCATCAAATATATGTTTCACAAGTGCAACTCCTGCATTCGTTGTGTTCCTGCCTTTAGTGAAACCAAACTGTTTGTTATGAAGTAACTTATTGTCTGTAAAATGTGAAAGCAATTGATTAAATTTTATTTTTTCAAAAATTTTACTGAGGATGGGAGTATGGAAATAGGTCGAAAATTTGAAGGATTAATTTTGGTCTCCTGCTTTAAATAAAGGATTGATTTTACTGTACTTCATAAGATGAGGAAACTGATTTTCATCTATACATTTATTGAATATGAATGCAAGGTGAGGCGCTATAGCGGGCACTATTGATTTTATTATATTAGTTGAAATGCCCCAAAGATCCTCGGTATTTTTTATATTTAGTTATTTAAAAGTTTTAAGTATAGTGACAGTCAATATACTGAAAATAAAAGTTAATTCTACATTTATCAACACTAGATTTAAGAAGAGAATTGGCTACGTTTTTTGACGAATTTAACTTATTTGTAGTGGTGATTGGAACATTTGTGAAGAAAGATTCAAATGCATTGGCCACTTCAGAATCAGTTTTAATATGTTTATCATCTATTTTTAACTCGAAGGATCGATCACGTGACCTTGCTTTACAAGTTTCTTTGTTAATAACATTCCATATTGCCTTCGTTTTATTATCAGATTTTTCAATTTTAGCCCGTATATAATTAGATTTAGCTGTTGAACATACTTTTTTGAATAGTTTGGAGTACTTTTTAATCTGTTCAATTACTTGTGGTTCATTAGTAGATGCCTTTGTCTCGTATAATTCATATAATTTCCTTCTACTTTTATAGATTCCAGGCGTAGCCCAATCACTAAATTTTATTTTAAATTGATTTACATTTATTGTTTTTTTAGTGAAAATGTTATCACATTCGTATTTGATTACTCCGAACAAATCTCCGTAATGATCATTCGGGTGTTTATAATTATTCAACTCCAAAAGAGGTACTTTATTCTTAATGTTTTCTTTAAATGTTTCTAATCTATAAGTTGTGATTGGTCTACAAACAATATTTTTTGATAATGGAACATGTTGAAACTTAAATCTAGCTAACTGACCTGCATGATCTGAATTTACAAAATGTATTATAGATTTCTCATCTACATCGCTGTTAGAAAAAATATTATCTAAGCAGGTAGCTGATGTGGCTGTGGTGCGTGTTGGTTCACAAAAAAGATTTTGTAAGTTAAAAGATTTAAAAAGGTTGAGGAACCTTAGCGCGTTCTGAGAGTTTTCTAAAATATTAATATTAAAATCGCCACATACAACTATAGTCTTCTTACATTTACATACCTTTTTTAAGGCTTCCTCCATAATGGACTCAAACAGGTAGTAATCTCCAGAAGGAAGTCTATAGACGCTAATAATAATATATTGTTCTAGCTCTGCACATGATAGTTAAATATTTCGCTCACTTGTGAGTGCTACTACGTCTTTTCGGTCTTTTGATTTTAATTTGTCATTAATTAAAATGAGAGACCCACCTCTTATAGCGGAATCTCTAGTAAACGCACTAATGATTTTATAATTATCAATATTAACTAAGAGTTCATGTTTTTTTAACCAGTGTTCAGTTAAACAAAGTACATGGATACGTTTTTCATTTAAAAATAATTCTAGTTCTAACTCATTGCCAGAAAAGCCTTCAATATTTTGATGAATAATATTCATGAACATAGACTTTTCCTTTGTCCTTAAATTTAATTTGCTAGGGATTTCCTCTATTGTCCTACAACTAAGTTTAAATTATTGTCACCCTTTTCTGGAACAGATTCCAAGGTCACAAGACAAACATTGTCACTTTTCTGCTCAATAAAAGCAGATTGTTTAGCCAAGTTTTTGGCTGAATAACTAATAAAATATGATAGCGAAGATGCTATCTGTCTCCTAAAATATCTATTCAAATAGAATTTATCTTCCGTCAATAACAATTTATTTTCTAAATACATGTTAATGTCAATCAGATGGAATTTATTTGGATTATGAAATGTCAATGTATGTATTGTTTGATTTAGCTTATATCTAAGATTGTTTTCGGCCTGTGACAAGCCACGGCTATAAGGAAGTGTGAATAAAATAATGTTTTTAACATCTAATAAGCTCAGTAATTCTAAACAATCGTTAGATTCGGCACCAACTTAAAAAGTAAATTTCAAAACTCCCGTTATAATGATCTCATCAGAAAACGATATATTCAAACAAAAACAGTTATTTCTCGATCTGATTTCCCAAAATAAGGTTTTCTCTTACCACGCAGTGTAGAAAACAATCGTTTATTACCGAAAATGGATACAAGTGACTATGTAGGTAGTTTAGTCAGGAAATGACAATAAAATGTTTTGATTATAATTTAATCTGTATCTAAAGAAAGTTGATTAGGGTAAATAGGCCGTTTACCGGACATTACAATATTTTGACCACCATTTTGGCTTAGTCCTGTATCAGTATTACACCAGAGAGACGTCTGGTTTGATTCTTGTTTCGAATCAAATGTTTCTTGGTTTGGGTTTTAAATGTCCGCTCAAACTTTCATGGCCCGGGTGTCCCGGGTACGCCCCAGAAGGATAATACCAGGGCGCCAGCTTCGTTTTAGATGAGATAAGATTTAAGTTATGGGTATCTGTGAAAATCGTATCAAAATTCCTTCAGCAACTTTGCAGAGAAACAAACAATAAAACCTATACCGACGATGTTGGCTTGTCTATGAAAATCGCAAGAACATCCGTTCAATAACTAACAGACAGACAACACTGAAAAAGATGCCTTTTTGTGAATTATTAAACTTTTTATATCTTTCCACATTCATGTTTGTTAATTTTAATAACTTATAGACACTATGATTTATAATAATCTCAAGAATCAAAGAATAAATTTCGTTTATTCAGTTTAGGCACATAAAGATGCATGTCAAAGTTTTATAATTTTATGTCAAGCAATATTATAAAAATACTAAATTAAGTACATATATAACCATTTCAGAATGATTCTTTCGCTGTTTCGGTAAGTTGATTCTACTGAGAAGAGAACATCTACTTAGAAAAGGTAGGCTATGAAACCGTGTACTTACCCTACTATTGTCAGCGATTCACCGTTTAATATTATTGTGTTAATAGTTCATTGACCCCTCGTTTGTGCCCACAACCCAGAGCATTACCCCGATCTCTTCCTTTTTCGAATTTGCGTGGTACGCTACTGTTTGTGAATCGGATTAAACAAACGAATAACCGAGTTTGGAATCGATTAGATCGAATCGAGTTTGTAATCGATTTGCTATATCGAAGCTTAAGTTTTCGGAAGAAGAATTCGGAGACTGTTGAAGCACTTAGAGTAATTAATTGTCATCACTATCGAAGCGTTATTTCAGGTTGAAATATTCAGATTTGTGAAGCGGCGGAATTTTTTGTATGTATGTAAGTATATCTTTACCAATCTATCTAATCTTTACAAACAAAAAATCTAAAATAACAAAAAATAAAACATGACGTCAAACTTTGACAGATCAACCGATTTCAAATTCCCGGACCAAATAATTGTCGGAATGGAACAAAATTTAAATGAGCCCACTAGGGAAGTAGTAGCTTTCATTTGATAAAACATCAAAATCGGTTCAGCCAGTCTAAAGACAAGATAACAAACATAAAAAAACATACGGTTGAATTGAAAACCTCCTCCTTTTTATTACAAGCTTTTTATTAGCTTGCAATGTTTGTATGTAAGTAAGTATGTATGTTTATTTGTTCGGGTGGAATCTTGCAAATCAATTTTGAAGCAGATTTCCTTAGCCGATTGAGCTTAAATTTTGTATACACGTTCGGTTTGGAGGACAATTTATGGTTCACACTGTGACGTCTTTCTAAATCCCAAATGGCGGCAGATACAAGATGGCGGACTAATTATATTCAATGCACTCCTACAATATGGGTATCAAATGAAAGGGCTTACTAAGAGTAACTCGAAAAATAAAGTGACATCACTTTAAATTGAATTCAATTTTGAAACAGATTTTAGCCGATTGAGCTGAAATTGTGAGAGATTTGAGTTTAATATAAATTTAAGCGCCAAAAAATAAACTTTAACCTTAAGAGAGACTTTCTTGTGTAGATAAACATTCATGTGATTGATTTTAAATATAACAATTTTTAATCCAAGTAAATCTCGCGACAAGCTTTTATAACACATAAATTGTGTAATGACGTTATAATTTGATCTAAAAGTTTTAAAGTTAAAGTTTATTTTTGTCTTTTTAGGGCATTTAAATAAAAGCTTGTTCTTTAAATTTTTTTTTACTTTTAATTTATTTGATAGTCGGTTGAAAAAGTTAATAAAACACAAATCATTTTTTCATTCTTATCTGTCTGTATGTGCATGCTAATCACCAGACACACGGAACGGATTTTTCAGTAGTTTTAACTGATTCCGTAAGATTAGCTCAGGTCAACATTAAAGGCTTTGTTTCAATCTTAATAGCATGGCAGGATAAAAGATATCAGGGTATCAACCTGACGGATAATTAATCATTTGTTTAGTAAATAAAAATTACAAACCCGTTTTTAGCGGATCCATGCAAGATCTATGGCGGTTGGGGATAAAACCCACGACATCGTAATGCTAACTTTACTTTTTGGCTTTTTGGCCCTGCCCCCTTATTCCCAATTCGCAACTGGCTGCTGGAATAAAGGTGAAAGAATTTTTTTTTAATCACACACAGGACTATATTGAACCTGTGACACCAGTTTTTATCGCTAAAAAGGTGGCGAGAGAATGGAGATATTATGTATTTGGCTCGCATAATTACGCCGGCGCCGTCAGCACTGGACTGCCCGGAGTTGCTTGCTCTCGTTAACATCTATTCACCTAGACACCATCTCCACTCGAGCCCGTTGTTTGCCTCCAACTACTGCCAAAACAGCTTCCTATATCGAGTGTGCGCCAATTACAATAAGGTTGTCCGTGGTTATCCGGAACTAGATATTACGCATTCGATATCTAATAATAATAATTAGAATTGAGACAACTCAATTCTAATTATTATTATCGTCTAATTACAAATTAGAAGGTATAATTAGAATAGGTAATGTACATATTTAGTTAGTTTCAATTGTATTTTTCAAATATTTTTAGTATATAATTATGTATATTGTAATTCTTATTGTAAATAGATATAAGACTTAAAACTTAATCATCAATCAATATTTTTGTAGTATAAATGATGGCTCGAAGGGTATATTTACAACATAATTATATGCTTTAAGGATACATAAAATCAATAATAATACGAGTATAATTTCTAAGACTTCTTTTAGGCGTAAATTAAATAAAATTACACTAAACACTAGCAGGTAAATGTGATTAGACTATTGCTATGTCCGCAGGTTTTAAATTATGTCAAAATTATAGTCAATAGGCCCTATGTTTTAAGTTATATTGTCATAGATAAACTCTTTTGTTATAATATTACTTTGTCGCCACCCGTGGGGACTTATTAATGGCTCAATGTTACTCTTTATGTTACATTCATGTATTTAGCTGATAGTCTTCCTAAAATCCAATAAATAAATAATCGGTTCATTAGTTTCATAAATTACTCCCATCAAAGAAATAACTCCTAACTCCGCCAGAAAGACATGAGGTAGGTTCCGGGATAAAAATTAATCTATAGGTAGGTTTCTTTTTACGATCCGCAGCCCAAGACTGCGGCCACTCCCACGTCCATTGCCGAGCGCCTCTGGTGAGCACACAAGGAATTTCCAGTGGCGTATAGGTAGGTAGGTAGGTACTTATGTGTTGTACGAGTATAAAATGGTTTTTCTATTAAAGGGATAAATACACGATGGCAAACGCGGTTTAAAACGTGGTAGGTATTAAAAACCAACAGTGTTCAATACAATATTTTCGGTTTTAAACAGCCGTTTTAAACCTTGTATTTAGTATTTCAATTTTATCTGTACACGAACTTACACGTTTAAAGTCACCAAAAATCTTTACAAACCTTCGCAATTACATAAAATTACGAGGATGATTGGATATTCAATCTTCACTAGATTAAAGAGAAACTCTACGTGTAGCGACATCTAGTCATCTATTGATAAATTAGTGTAAAAAATTTACCGACCGACATCGTACTCAAGATCTACAATACTGTCGACAGTTATAACCTATACTAATAGATGGCGCTATACACAGTTTATATTTCTGATACTGTTACGATTTTCACATTATTTTATTTTTATTTAGCTCGGTAACACGAATAGGTATCTAAGTCTGGAGGTCAGAGCAACCATCTATTACATTGATAATTGAAATCTCAGAACAATAACTACAAACAAGTTTACCAAAACTAACGAGTTGCACAAATACCTGAAAATGGCTACCATAAAGGAGAAAATAGAACGTAGCTGTAATTCCTACACAGAAAAGATACTATCACATATCAATGTATTGGCATTGTCACCAAAGGACCCTCTGTTTAATTGTATATTAGCATAGAAATAAAAGAATGTTGTTAAAATTTCAAAAAATGTAAAACCTATAGACCTAAGTAATAGTAACTGTTAAATTAGTAAATAGGAATATATATAAGATTGTTAGAGTAAATAGGATAAGAAGTAGATTGTTTAGTGAAAAACATGTTAGACATAAGGAAAATGTTAGTAAAAATGTAAATATTTTGGAAAGTTTAAATAATAAAGAAATAAAGCGCATAGATACTCTCCAAATCCCAAATATAAGAGTGAAAGGAATGGCGTGAAAGTGCGAGAGGAATACAAGAAGAAATGGAATGGTACTAGAGGAACGGAATGAAAGATGATAGACATTAAAAACGACGTATTCGCAGGCGGCGAGATGGAGCGCGCGGGGCTGTGCGATGTCGAAACATACCGTTTCTTCAGCGCATGGCGACCGTGCGCCTCATGGCGTCGCATGCGAATGCGGGTGTAAGTTTAGTTTCAATAAGAATGAGCCCCGAGAGGACTGTCGCTACAACTAGATAGACTAGAATAATAAATAACTTTTTAGAATAGGCTTTGCCATTTGGCAGAGGTGCGCAAAAAAAAAAAATGGCCCTCTGACAACAAGAAGGCTAAAAGAAGCCACACATGGGACAACATATAACAAATTAACCCACAAAGACAGCTCATCACTGGAGGGGTTTGTCTAACAAACATGAAAAATTCAGTTGCAAAAAGCTGCTTATAGTTGCAAGACTGATTGCATGCTCGAAAAAGAATTGACTGCCTCGGTGGCGCAGTGGTATGCCGTCCATGAAGTCCCAGGTTCGATTCCGGGTCGAATCAAATTATTTGTGTGATCCACAAATGTTTGTTTCGGAGTATGGGGGTTTTCTGTGTATAATATGTATATATTTAGAAATATGTAAGTATGTTTATCAGTCATTTAGATCCCATAACACAAGCTTACATTAGCTCAATTTGGGCTAGATGACATTGTGTGCGAATGTCCGAAAATATAGAAAAAAAGGATTAGGAAAAAAACTGCAAACAATAATTAGTTCCAATTTTTACCACACAACAACTTAATCTGGGAAGCTGTAGTGACGATACGTCATCCTTAACCTTGACTGTTTGACTGTTCTAACGTGCAGAGTGGTCGTTAGTGGTTCAGACTGGTATTCAGCGCTCTATTATACGTAGTATAGAGATAGTTGCCCTGAGGCCTGGAGTAATTATTGGAGCACTATTGTTGAATATCGCGGTTGCTACGAATTGAGGCGGCGCGGCGGCGGTAACGTGGCCGTAAATGGATCTTAATTATTCCAGATTGATCCACTGGTGTTGCTGAGCAATATTGATCGACTTCTGGCACGTGTAAGCGCGGCTTTATATTTCCCTTAGACAATTTTGTGTGTCAACTGTTATTCATTCCATGAATAAATTTATAATTTGTCATAACAAATTGTAATTTTGTTGTAAGTTCGAATCTGTTGGAAATGTTCAGTGAATTGTATGAATTAACTGTCCTGGGATAGAAGCGTCCTAAAAACAAATATACCGAACCCTCGGAGAATTTTTTTTTTTTTTTGTTTTAGATTTCACTTCTACATGACCTGAAAGTTTTATAGATTATTGCTATCGAGTTTTGAAATAGATAAGATTCATCTATACACGCCCAGTTATTTTTCAGTGTTTTTATTTTCGCTGTAGCTATTATATTTAAGCTGTTACAAAGGTTTTTATCATCAAGCGCGAAAAGTACTTCTAATAATTTCCGCGCCAGTATAATAGCCAATGGGAGCCCGGACTGCAGACTGACTCGTTACTGATTTCCATGAGAAACTATAATACTTACCTATAAAGTTAGGTATCCCTTCATCAATGTACCAACAAAATCTGTTCAGCCGTTTCAGTTAATAGGGACACGGAACAAACGGACAAATGGCGTAATGTTTCTCTGCCTACACAGCGAAACAGGCACAATATGCATTGCTGTATATCAGACGCCCTCTATACTTACACAAAGGTAAGATACAGATACTTTTTTTTTGCACGTTTAATTACTTACGTCAATAGAATACGACACACGATCATCGTTCACCGAGCCTTTTCCCAACTGCGAGTCGGCTGAACTTCAATATTTTCCGTGAAGCGACTGCCATCTGACCTCCACAATCCATGGGCGATATCGAAGCTCTGTAGTTAGAACGGTCGGATTTTTCATTTAGGGCTCCAACTACCCTTAACGACTGCCATAGATGTTCGTATGACAACCGGGACCGACGCGGACGGCTTAACGTGCTCTCCGAGGCACGGAGGGGTGTCTTAAGAAATGGTCACACATCATAAGACCGGCCTGGCTAGATGTTGTTTAACCTTTGCAATGTGTTAACATTGTCGGTTACCACTAGACCACGAGCCCCTCGATAACGACACACGATATCGTGACGTATCATCTATAATATCGTGACGATATCGTGGATTGTGAAAACGCCCTGTATCTTATTTCAAAAGAAACTTAAGCTCAAAGGTCCGAAGGAAAAATTGTTTTAAGACTCAACCAATGATATTAGGTACATATTAACAACAGACAAATAATCTAACTCTGAAGATTTTTATTTTTCATCTTTAAATATCAATTAGGTAGGTACTTAGATTAGATACCAACCTATTTGTATAAAATGGCGTATAGATTTTATGTTACCTAGTCGTTTTAGAATTGTACAGAATTCAATAAAGATGTCTGCCTTCAGTCTACGATGTTATTGTCAAATAGTAATAAATGGTAAACTACTTGTCCTTCAGCTATATCTACTGTGTTATTGACTGAATAAATAGGTATCATTTCCAACAATGAACACATGCTTATTCTTTCAAATGTAAGTAGTACTAGTCGAAAGGTTTTTGGTGTGGAACGCTTCTTGAGTTGACACCGTCGCATCTTCCAAGCACGTGAGCACTAAGTACTACTTAGGTACCTAGGTAATGCTGTATCGGTGGAGAATCTCAAATGATGTTACGTATTAAACACAATTTCAACCAATCTGTATGATATGATATCTGTATCTCAATAACACAAAATACATTGAGAGATGTATTGGGCTAGCTTCGCGGAAACTAGGAATACTGAACAAGGTAAAGCGATTCTTTACACCGCACCAGAGGTGTCTGCTGTACAAAACGCAGATTAGACCCTGCGTTGAATACTGCTCTCACCTCTGGGACGGCTCCGCGAAGTATTTGCTGGACGCACTCGACGCTATGCAGCGACGCGCTGTTCGCATTATAGACTGTCCGGAGGTAACGGGAAGCCTTGAGCCGCTAGCCCAGCGCCGAACAATTGCTTCCTTGGCCGCGTTCTACCGTATTTACCACGGTGAGTGTTCTGAAGAGCTCTTCAACCTGATCCCACCCTCTCCCTTCCGATCCCGAACAACGCGTGCCGGGCAGAGATGTCACCCTCATACCGTGGAAACCGTCTTCGCGAGAACCGAGCGTTTTAAACGATCGTTTCTCTGCCGAACGATGGTGGCTTGGAACGCCCTGCCTGCGCACGTGTTTCCTCCAACATATAACCCTGGGCTCTTTAAGCGAAGCGTGAAGAGGCACATTACAGGGTCGTCAAGTTGAGGGCCACTCTCTATAGTATTCCTGTGTACTGTGAGAGTCGCCCTCAATTGCCAGACGTCGCCTCAGCTTACCATCAGGCGAGTGGCGTCAATTTGTCGACCTAAATATAATAAAAAAAAAAAAACAAATCCCTCATACCAGCATCCTCACTACCGGGCGCCACTGGAAATACCTTGTGCGTGTGAGCCAGAGACGCTCGGCAACGGACGTGGGAGCGGCTGCGGCCCCGGGACGCGGATTAAAAAAAAAGGCATCCTCCCTTTCATATCTAGGCTTTATTATCATATAACATAGTATAAAACAAAGCCGTTCCGTATGTATGCTTAGATCTTTAAAACTACGCAACGGATTTTGATGCGGTTTTAACCAATGGATAGAGTGGTTCTCGAGGAAGGTTTTTGTCTACATAATTTATCGAGTGGTCGAAGCACCGGGCGTTCACTAGTAATACTAATAAAGCTAAAAAGTTTGTTTTAGTTGAATCCACAAATCTCAGAAACTATTGGTTTGAATTGAACAATTATTTTTGTGTTCAATAATCCACTTATCTCAGAAGGTTTATATAACTCGGCTATATAACATCACGTTACAACTAATAGCAGTGAAGCAGTAACGGAAAATATTGCAAAAACGGGATAGCGAATGAAGTTGCGAGGGTCAATAATATAAGAAACGTCTCTTAATCAAATTATTTGAGAATCCCCTATTTAAAACCCCAAACCAACCGTTTTGTCATCAATGGGTCAAAAACCAAAACCACTTACCCTAAATTGCGCCCAAACCAAGCAAACCCATAATAATATAATTACCTTGTAAAATCGATTGGAAAATTATTAACATGCAAGTTCGTTTCCAACTTACCTTGACCCTTTAATTATTCACGAAATGTTCTATCGTTAGTTTAAGAGAAGGCTCAGTGTTGATTGGTTATGGAATAATTTGAGGTCGGGGAGAATGGACTAAAGGGTACAAGGGGGTGCTATGGGGTGTCTATGCATTATGTAGCGGCAATCAATGGTATATGTAGGTGATTGTTCTGTCTATGAGTGACGAGCTGTCTATGGTGTGGATTACAGCGATGGAGTCGTGGTTGGGTCTAAACATTTTGTAAATACCAATAAAAAAGGTGAAGATTTGAATGTAGGAAATTCTTATTGTCGCGGTCAATATTTAATTGACTGAGCGAGCGAAGCGTCTCAGTTTTAACTCGACGACTGGCCGATTTGGCGTTGTTGGTATGTGTGTCAGTTCCGGTCTACAGGCCGCATTTTTCAGCCGATTTTCATGAAATTTGGCACAAGTGTTCTTTGTTGCAAGGCGCAACTTTTGTCGAAGGGATTTTTCGATTGGGGGGAAAATGGGAGAGAAATGGGGGGAAAATGCATTTTTCAGCCGATTTTCATGAAATTTGGAACAAGTGTTCTTTGTTGCAAGGCGTAACGTTTGTCGAAGGGATTTTTCGATTGGGGGGAAAATGGGGGGAAAATGCGAAAATAACGCGAGGTCACAGGTTCACAGAACCACTAGTGCCTAGAAAATTGTTTATAGCAAACACCAAACGTAATCATTGCAATTAAGTATTCACTGAAATTGTACTTTATGGTTAATTAATTCATAGGTATTTACAATAAGAATTACAATATACATATTTATACTAAAAATATTTACATTACAAAATATCATTTAAAAAATCCTCCGCGTCATTGCCAACTGGGAAGGTTCCCGAATGCTGGCTGTGTTGCCACGTTGGATGGCGATACTTATTCTTTAGGCCAGAAAATAGCCAATATTCATAGGTTAAAATAATAATATCTAGCCAAACATTTATACAAAACTATGAACACCAAACTAGCTATTGGTTGTTAATTTCCAGAAACCAACTGAAAACCCTTGAAACCGTGATGGCCACCAATTCAGCTTTAAGGGGTATAAGAACCTTTACGTTCCTACTCTCCAGTCTTCGAACATGTCGAGTGAAATTATTTTAGATTTCTCCAAACTAATCTCAGCCTATCATTAGCTTGCAGCTTGCCAGCGTCGACTTCAGTCAACCAGATTCAACCAATGATATAGCAGTAACTTCGGTGACGTCACCGAATTACCTATATCAGACCGGAAAATGAACTGTGGGGAGCTGAGAGCACAAGTGTTTAAATGATGTAAATTTCAAAACTAAACCGCCAAACTATAGATTGAATGTTTGGTTAGTAATGTTTGAACTATTAAGTCTCGGCTCAATGGTTTGCTGTATTGAATATTGAGGGGGTTCAGTACCAGCCCCATAGGTGAAGGTAATTTCTATGTAAGCGTTGTTAAAATCCTGAACATACGCCGCTACACTCTACTTGATACTTTACTTGTGGTTTGGCAATTATTTATTAGGTAGCTATCTATTTGAATTTAAACTTAGAACTGGTCTGCGAACGGTCACCTACCTTTTCTCGAAGCGTTTCGTCGTATTCTTCTAAGCGAGACTAGAGCAAGCGCAAATGTTAGACCAACTTCGGTTGTGTACCTAGAATTAGCATTCCCTTGATACGACAGAATTGACACTGATTCGAGTCTCACCTATTATCATATCGTTTTTTGTACTTAATGTATTTTTGTAAACGTAGTGAATATAGAGTTTCAATCATCTAACCTGCTCTTAACCCAATTATTTATCGGAATATGTTTTTCTTATATACCCATACCAGTCATACGTCACCGCCTTAGACACAGGGAGTTTCTGAGTGATCTTGATTCCCTCTCTTTCACGGATGTCATCCTTGATTTTTGATCCTACCTCTTCTTCTAAAGCCACATTCATACTTTGGACCTTTCTTATCAGTTTAATTTCCTCTCTTTTCTTAATATGCACATATTAAGAAAAGAGAGGAAATCAATGACAGACGCGTTTGTTTTTAACAGAACTTTAATCCAAAGTATCAAAACTGTTTGTTCCTTTTATAAAACCTACATTATATTGGAAAAATGGTAGTGAAAATAGAATTGTATTAATCGTAGGCGATAGTTGTGTCTACGATGCGATCGCGGCCACACGAGTCACATGTTCGATACCTGGACAGGGACGATTTATATTCGTGTTGAAATAGATTATTTTGTGGATTATACGAGCTATATTGATCAGTGTCTTGTGAAATACATAATTTGAGTGATATATCAATGCGGCGACACGGTGAGGATTTTGTTTTTTGTTACAATAGCTACGACACCTTCCTTGCTGGACCTACACTTCCATACTCCACTTGAGGGTTTTCACTTGACGGAATACTCCTCCTGAACGGCTGAACCGATCTTCCTCAAACTTTGCATGGTGGCAGTAACCATGCTCGTGAGTGCATATATCTGAAATCAGAAACATCGAAGTGACCTCGGAGGAATAATCACCGAAAAACCTGTTCCAGGAGGACTTAGACAGTTCTACCGAGAGAATTACACATAATGCGCGCGCCATACATATGACCTTAAAAGAGGTCAAATAGACCATCAGTTAAAAAAAAGTAACCAGAAAATAAAATAAAAATTACAAAAGAAAATAAAAAAAAACGATTGAGTTATACATGGGGCACACTAAAAGTTTTGCACTTCTAGCTAATCGGAACTATTTGAATATCGAATGTTATATTTTTTTAAACGTTGCAACCTTCTTAGTAATAAAAAAAAACAATTGGCGGGAAATAATTTGTCAATTGTTTTTTATCACACATCAACGTTCTACGTATGCAACGAAAATGGAATTAAGTCGAAAAGATTTTAGAGCGATGATTTTTTATGACTTTAAAAGTTCTCTCTGTCTCGTCCGTAAGACTGTGCCGCTCGTCTTCAAAATGCTTTTGGTAGAGAAGCACCTTGTTTGAGCACCGTGAGGCGATGGTTTGCTGAATTTGAGAGAGGTCGAGTTTCTTTACATGACGAATTTCGTGAAGGGCGGCCTTCAACTGCCGTCAACGATAAGAAGGTGGCTACTGTTAAGCGGTTAATTGAAGAAAACCCGCGGATTACCTATCAAACAATTCGAGGACTATTGGGGATTGGTATGTGTCAAATCCAGAAAGTTTTACACGAAAAATTGAAAGTTCGGAAACTTTGTTGTCGTTGGATCCCTCATGAACTGACAGCGGAGCAGAAGCGGGCTCGCGTGGAATGGTGCTCACAGATGCTACTGAAGTACGACCACGGACATTCTAATACTGTTTATGACATTGTCACAGGAGTCGAAACGAGGATTTATTGTTTTGAACCCGAAAAAAAAACAGCAATCTTGTAAATGGGTGTTTGAAAATGAGAACAAGCCAACAAAAGTGAGGCAGGCGAGAAACGTTGGTAAAAAAGTGATCGCGTTTTTTTTCTCAGCTACGGGTCCCATCTGTACAATTCCAGTTGAAGATCAAAAGAGTGTTAATGCCGAGTGGCATTCTACCATTTGTTTACCCAGGGTGTTAGAAAAAGTTCGCGAAAGACGACCCAAAAGCCGCGTTGTCCTACATCATGACAACGCTTCTTCACACACGGCCAACAAAACAAAGTCATTTTTAGCTTCCGAAAAAGTACAAGTCGTCACCCATCCTGCGCATAGCCCCGACCTAGCCCCTGTGATTTCTGTATTTGCCCCAAAATCAAAGATTTGATGAGAGGTTTCACATTTACCAACTCCGAAGAGGCAGTGATAGCGTTCAATCAGCACGTAGAAAACATGAATTCAGATCTGTGGTCCTCCTGTTTTAAAAAATGGTTCGATCGCATGAAAAAATTTTTAAAATGTAAAGGAGAGTATTTTGAAAAGCAATAAACATAATATTATGGTTTTAACATGTTGTTTTTTTAAGTTACGCAACACTTATAGTGTGACCTACGTATACCGCAATAGAAAGTCTCGCTTCAATTTTGCACCGCGACCCGCCGCGCCGTGCACACTTAGTTATTTCAAAAGATCAAAATGAGCCAAATCGGTCCCGCCCTTGTTGAGTTTTAGTGAGACAGGCGAAGAGAAATTTAATGAATATAAGTACCTACCTATACTGAACTACCTATAGAAACAACCTACTATTATTATGATGTTAAGATCTTAGAATGGATCTTCAGTACCTACTTTCACGAAAAATCTACGGAAGAAACTTTACAATAATATTGCTCAAAGAGACTTTGAATATCATAGAGAACAGTACCTACTCTCTCTATTTATCTCTACCTATTGCTGATTAACTATATCCACCTTATACATAGGTACCTTATAGGTACCTATGTAGCCGAACTGAGTTTCTTGAGGGCTCTTCTCAGTCTCGTTGCATTTTGGAACCCTCGGTAGAGTCACACCAACTTTTGACGAATCTAAATAATTTTCTAAAAATTTCAAAGATAATAAACGTTATTTTATTTTATTTTCCTACTGTAGTCTGTATGTACCTATAAACCCGTACCGAGGTACTTAAATCCTTCGCTATCATCAAAAACATTCTCAAACATCTTCAAATATTAATGTAAAATAATACGCCATTCCAAGAAAGCAAACAAAGATGGAGGAAAATATGTCAAAAATTTCAGCTGTCTTCATAAATCAACAGTATCTCACTCCATCGTTAAAATTTAGGCGCGTAAATACAAAATCTTCACAGATTACAAATTGATATAAAAAAATACGGTTATAGATTTTTTTCCAACGCAAAGGTAACAAGGCCATACAGCCTTTATCCGCGAACCGGATGAAGGATAATCAGGAAATATTGCCGCAATTCATTCAATTTCCCCTGTTTTCCGTGTTTATGAGATCGGAGTTGGGTATACAGATTGAAAAATAGCAAGACATCTGTCGAGTTTTCTTGTTTTTGGAACGTTTTTGCAAATAAAAGTAATAGTGATTAATGAATATAGAGAAAAGAAAACATAATCTACCTAAACCTATATAAATAAAATTGAAGTGCCTGTTAAATTATCTAAATGCATAGGGATGAAAGCATTGGTACTCACTTAAAAAAAACTAAAATAAAAAAATATATTTCCTTATTTCTTTCTGTTTGTTCCGACTAATATCTGAAACGGCTGGACCGATGTTAACGGGACTTTGACTGGTGCATAGCTAATGCACCAGAAACTACTTATTACCCTGGAAATGTTTTCCCATGGTAATGGGAATCAGAAAACTACTATGTACCTATGAGTCACTGCTCCCGCACAATGCAGTCTGAATGCATATGCGGCGCACGGCTTTTTATTAAGTAGGTAGGTTTTATTAACTATAAGGTTAGCTAAGGTACCTTTTATTTGTTAGGTATATAGTTTTGCTTTTATGTTATGTATGGTGTGTTGTGTTTAATAAACTCATTTTCTTTCTTTCTTTCTTTCTTATTTCACGCGGGATTTTGCCATTCGCAATTCAAAGCAATAGGAATTAATGAATATGTATAATGAAAAGTAATCTACATAAAAATATGGTGCCTATATATATGCTACACACATTTAGTTAGCTACCTACAAAATTGTTGATATTTTATTAGGTACTAGCTGATCGCCGCAGCTCCGCCCGCGTGATTTAGTTTACTCGTTCCCGTGGGAACACATTATTGGGATAAAAAGTAGCCTATGTTACTCAGGGTGAATGTAGCTTTCCAATGGTGAAAGAATTTTTGAAATCGTTACAGTAAGTTTTTGAGTTTATTCATTACAAACATACAAATCTTTCACCTTTATAATAGTAGTATAGATATAGATAAAGAGGCGTTTACACCCAATTTTGAAGTCGGCCAAAGGTTAGTAACTTAAGGTGTGTGCTAAATGGTACTGTAATTTCTTAGGGTAAGTTCACACTATTGTACGAAACGAGGGTATGACTGTGACTTGCAAAAGGAAAGTATCTAGTGCAAAATATTAAGCTTGAAACACACTGGACTTCACATTCGACGTATGCCAAGCGACGGCGACGTGGGAAAAGCGACACAGTGGTACTACGTCTTACGACGTCTGACGTTTACGTTATCTTCGCGCTATGACACTTAAAACGTGTGTGACAGCGTAGTACGCGTGGGATAGCATGGGGACACGCGAATCTGGCGCGGTGACGCGTAAGTCAGCGTGGTGAATGACCAGCGTGTTTGTTACCATACAAATTGTTTAAGCCAGATCCGGTTCAAATGTCATAATGCGTGTTACGTCGCATGTGAAGGACGAGTATGCGCGTACGTTTAACGTGTTTCTATAAAATTAGAGGACTGGTTTTACAATGTGCATCTTTACATAATTACATAGTCATATCATTTGTATCCCTGAAGGGATAGGCAAGGGTGTATTACACACCCACACTTTATCAATAACTAGCGTACGCCCGCGACTTCACCCGATTGACAAATTACACAAAAACCTTACTCGAAAACCACTCTATCCAATGGTGAAAATCACATCAAAATCCGTTGCGTAGTTTTAAAGATTTTCATACATAGGAAACGAAAGCGACTTTGTTTTAAATTACCTACGTTATAATGATTATGTTGGCTCCTCAAATCAACCATCTATAGATAGATGGTGAAAGTCACCCGTTTTCTTCGTGGTGACTACTAACTAGCTCTGATACAGGTTGCCCAGTATATGTTTGCGTTCCACTAGTGGCACCACATTACATTGAAACACGTCAAAAAACAGGATCTCAGAACAATAACTACAAACAATAATTAGTTCTATTTCTTGCCACGTAACAATTTTAACTGGGAAGCTGACGTCATCCTCGACTGTTTGACTGTACTGACATGCAGAGTGGTTGTTAGTGGTTCAGACCGGTTATCAGCGCTCTATATGCAGGATGTTACATAAGGGTTATATCAACCTGAAGACACCCCCATCAGCTGATCGCCCAGAACGCCTTTCGATATGAGTCGACCGACAAACAAGAAAAAAAAAATCATCAAATCAAACGGCGACCTTGATGCGGAACAGAGACAAAATGTTCCTACCAGGAGAGAGAGAGGTTATTCACAGGCGCGCATTATTTGTACTACCTACTTGTCGATGACCGAATCAGCTGATTTTAGCTAGTGTTGTTCATTCGGTAATAATGTTTTTTTTTTGATGATTTTTTTTTCTTGTTTGGCGGTCGACACATATCGAAACGGGTTCTGGTCGACCAGCTGATGGGGGTGTCTTCGGGTTGATATAACCCTCATGTAACATCCTGTATACATAGTATAGAGATAGTTGCCCTGAGGTTGGCTCCAAGTCTTATGTAGTAGGTAGCAAGCCTATTGCCGTCAGAGGGCTCACAAAATTATGATCTAAATCATGCACAGTTGCTGTCAGCTATTTTAATCATAATTATGTAGAAAAGAAAAGATATTCCTTACACATTCCAGAATTTCGCTGTAGTATTAAGTTCTTAAACAGTAAAATGGGTTTTATGTAACCCTTTGTAAGAAAATACAGTGGGTATGTGAAACTTTTATCCTGATAGATCATCGTACAAGTCGTGGTAGAAAGGGCGGTAGGTATGATTCGATTACTTGCCCGGGCCCTTCTAATCGATTCTAGAAATGAGGTCAAACGGATCTTACTCTGTAGGTATACCTTCTGTATAATCTATTGTCATTGAGTTGAATGTTTTTTTGCATTGTTATGTAAGCTCTTCTTTCTGTTTTTTTGACTAACTATAATTGATTGCTAATGAATTGAATTGAATTTTTCTAAGCGACAAAATTTTATTTATTAAGTATAAATTAAAATTTTATATAATTATATTGACCATTGTTAAATGATTAATAAGCGACTGTAAAACTTTTTATTTACCTATGTGATATGTGGTTAAAAATATCTTTTTATTTTTTATTTTTGTAGCCTACTCCACAACACAGACAGTATTACATTATATAAGTACTTATTACGCTATTTACTTTTATCTATTTTATTTACACACTATACACAATACACGAAACATCTATAATATATTTATTTCATATGTACTGTATTCACATTAACACACGACACCTCTGCCAGCCCCGCTATCACGACTCGTGTCAGCGGAGGCCTACGAGAAGCGCCAGCGCAGCCGCGGTCAACGCGGCCGCGCAGAGACACACACCACACAATATACTTACCTACTTACGTGCGCGTGCGATCGACGTTGCGCGCGCCTCCTCACAGTCGGCCACGAACTCTCGTACACTAAACCCGCGTCACCCGTCCGGCTAAACGTGCCGCTCACTACTCACGCGTTACGTATTCTCACTCTTTTAATAATCGTCCGTTAATATTAATTGTATGTGCTGTATTATTCTATTTCTCCTTCTTTCTAATGGTTTGACTGTCTTCGTGTATGTGTATGTGAACTATTCTACGTAATAAAAACTATTTGTGCTTCGTACCTACCAAATTCACTTTTTATTTCGTCGTACAACTTTCCGTACCTACGTACTGGAGCCATCCCATATTTTTTTCTAGTTATTATTAAGTATTATTATTTGGTTGGTCGGACCTGGTTTTGCTTTACAAAACTCTTTTATTTCTTAAATAAATGTACCACAAATTACCTACTCCATAGAACATAAGCTATGCCAGTGAACGTGCCGTCAAAATCGGTCACGCCGTTTCAGAAATTTTCCGGAACAAACAGAATAGCGACAAAAAATTTAAAAACTGTTTAATGTGTACAAAGTTGAAAATTTTGTTTGTTTGTTTGAACGTGCTAATCTAACACTGGTTCGAATTGGAAAAGTCTTTTTATGTATTTATTTATTTTTGTACACACACACAGTAAATAAAACAGTAAATGGATACAAACTAAACATGTATACAATGGCGCCACTTATCTCTAAAGAGATCTCGTCCAGTGGGCCTAAGAGAGGAGATCATGATGCAAACAGGTCCTGATGTGTGTGCAGGTTAATAAACTTACATAAACTATAACTACATAAATACACAAATACATACATAAAAAGTTATATAAACATACATAGACGTACAATAATTAAGGTAAAGAAGAGAGATTGTGTTCCTTCACTCTCTTCCTGAAGCCAGACACTTTTTTTTTTTTAATATTTGGTTCGCCAAATTGACGCCGCCCGCCTGGTGGTAAGTCGTGACGACGTCTAGCGATTGTGGGCCACTCTCACAGCACACATTACTATTGAGAGTGGCCCTCAACTTGACGACCTACTGATGTGCCTCTTCACGCTCCGCTTAAAGAACCCAGGATTATATGTGGGAGGAAACACGTGCACAGGCAGGGCGTTCGAGGCCACTATCGTTGCATGCCAGACCCTATCGAAGGCTTTGGCGATGTCCAGGCTAATAGCCAAGGACTCGCCGTGCCTTTCCATAGCCCCACCCCAGACATGCCGACTGTTTTTGTCGAACAGCTTTGGCACAATCTCGCCCGAACCAGGGACGGGCTCTGCGGATACTGGCGACATCAGTGAAAGGGATGTAATAATCCATCCCTAAACTGATCTCGCCAGCAATAGCAGAAGCACTATCCGAAGGAGCCTTTCCTACAAAGCAGCGCTGGCTCCAGGGGACGGACGCATAATAATCGCGTAGACCGTCCCAATCCGCTGACGAGTAGTGACATAGTCGTCGTGACGTTTGTACAGGACGTGCAGGAGGTGACACCTTCATGCCAGCGTGAACAACACAGTGGTCGGAACTACCCAGTGGGGCTCCTACCGAAACACTGTACTGGGCTGGGCGACTCGTCAGCAGTAGATCCAGCAGAGCGGGCGCGTGATCTGACCTGTCTGGTATCCGGGTGATCCCGCATACCATCTGGGTCAGACCGTGGGAGAGAGCGAACGCATGGGCGGCTCTACCCGCATGATCAGTCTTGAGGGACCCCAGCCATTCAATGTGATGGCCATTGAAGTCCCCCAGAAATACTAGGTCAGCGTTCGGGTATCGCACCTGCGCTTCATCAGTCGTCTCGCTGAGGTACTGGAAGAGCTTTGTTGTCTCAGAATCCCCTGTGTGGGATCGGTAGACGCACACGTAGATCTGGCTCATAGAGCCATGGTCTACGTGCAGCCAAAGGACGGAATTGGAGGTGTTCTCTAGGCAGCGCAACCGGCGGCAGCAAACATCCGCCCTAACGAACACGCACACCCCGGCTTTGTCTCGAAATTGTTCCTCGATGACATAGCCGGGGTAACACAGGTAAGACGTGTCGTCAGGGCGGCGTATTTGTTTCTCCGTGAGGAACATCACAGCGGGCCGTGCCGTCTCAAGGTGGTGGTGGACGGTATCGAGGTTCGCATGGAGTCCACGGACGTTAGTGAACTCCACCTCGAAATGTGAAGTTGTGGGGTTTCCTAGGGCCGCTGTGTAACGTTTATTTCTTTTTTGTTGCACTGCCATTGTAGATTTTGAAGAAGAAGCGTGAAGACAGGGCGACATTTGGTGCAGCAGTAAGTGACAAAGCGCAGGGGCTAGCTTTGTCTAGAACCGTGTGGTTAGGTCGGAGCCGACTCGCCGGACGGAAGGGCTCCCAAACCCCCCTGATGCAAGGCCGCCGCTACCCCACACCGGTTACCACCCGGAGCGGCGATCCCACATCAGGATTATGCGCAACATGTGGGGCAGCCTCCTGGGGTGGTTGGCCCCAGGCGGGCCCCATGACTGTGTTGCGGGCGGCCGCGGCAACGCCGTTGCTAAGGGTCTCCCTGGCCGGCGAATCGACCCACACCACCCACACTAGACTCCGTTTCGCCCCCACTGGTCCCATGCCTGCTGCACCATACATCGCCCCGGGCCCGGCGGTGCAGCTGCTGAACCCCTAACGCAACCCAGCCTGGACTGGGTTACTTGGGGGGCTTTAGCACAGCTGCACGGTGGTACCCCCCCGGACCAACACTGTTGTACCACCTGGTACCCACGTAGGGGCCGAAGCCACTCCATAGGTACCGTAAATTAACGAGCCTCGTCCGTTTATCAGCAGGTGCGCCACTAGCAGGTGAGGTCGCTGGGGCCCTATAGATGTTGGTAGAGCCCCTTTGCACCCAAAAACACACAGTTCTGCAATTCCTTATATCGGTTGGAAGAGCGTTCCACAGTCTGTTTTATGTTCAATTAGCCACTTATCGAGGAAGACTTAGGGTAAAAGTAACTTATTAGGCTGCATCCGGTCAGTAAATAAAAGTTAAATTAGTGGAAAGTTAAACCTATGTGTATTTGTAAATAATATTTGTTAAAAAAAAATTGTAAAATTGTATTCGACATCATTATTATTAGACACCAGTATTATTAGACATCATCCAGCTTCCATCGATTTTGGACTAATTTTAAAGTGTTGGCCAACAAAGAAACAGAACTAACTTGCTGACATAAACTTGACTTTGTAGAAGTATAATTTGACATAATAGCCATTGACATTTATTTCTAATAATGTTGTATAATTTAATTTTTTTCCTTGTTTTTTGCTTGTATTTTTCACTTTCTTGGTATTTTTGATATGTCTTTTCTGGGATATAAAGCACCCGAAGAGGCCACACTGGTGGCCAAAGTCCGCCGGGCGCCACTGGAAATGCCTTCAGTGTCACCAGAGACGCCCGCAGCAATGGACATGGGAGAGGACGCGGTCTCGCGGAATAAAAAAAATAAAAAATCATATTAAGCAGCGCACTATAAAACTGTTTTGGACACCTGTACTACACCTGTTTTATGCAAATAAATGCTTACTTACTCACTTAAAAACATAAACTCACGATTAAAATAGATTATATAGAAAAATAATCATTATTATTACTACACTGAAGTTCTAGTCTGTTTTTGGAATTCAGGTTAAAAATTTCATAATTTTTGGAAAAAAATCTTCTGTTTATTCTCTTTATTTCAAGGTCCAAAATGGGTTGCGGATCATCAGGGACAGTGGGCGCAGTGACTGAAGAGGCGACCAATAGTGTCCCTAAGGCGGCAAATGGAGCTGGCATGAATGGACACCACCATGATGATGGAGATGATTTACCGACTGTGGTGTTGCCTGAGACACCTGTCCAATCAAAACCTCGTAAGTTACATATAGATGTACCCACAAAAACCACGTCAAAAACTTAAACGTAACCAAATAATTGTTGGAATGGTACCAACTCGAAATTGGACCACACGAGAAATTGCTGCTTCGGTGGCTTGGTAGTGCATCCGCTTTCGACCCCGGAGTCTCGGGTTCGATTCCCGGTCGGGACAAACTTTGTGTGAAGTATGTTTGTACCGAAGTCTGGATGTTTCCTATGTATAATATATATGTATTTACAAAAAAAAAGTATATAAGTATTTATATCAGTTTATTGAATGGAATCAGGCGTGACCTGGCGAAAGTCCATGACAAAACAATGGGGTAATATGAGGATTTTTTATATAATTGCACTAATTTCGCTAAATAGAAGACATTATAAACGTCGACATATGTTTGACCTACTCACGAGGCATTCTCAAGACTGTCTTTGTCTTGTTCTCTTTGACTCATTCCATCCATCATTTTTTGGGCCTACCTTGACTTCTCAAACCCCCTACAGTCATACTTTGCACCTATCTTACCAGGGTACTTTCCTCTCTTCTCATAACATGTCCATACCATGAAAACCGTTCGCTTCTCACTTTTTCGTTTACTGGTGCAACTTTCAAACTTCCTCTAATATACTCGTTCCACATAGTAACTTTTGATTAAAAGAAAATCTATTAAAGATCCGAGGTTATAAACATTAAAAAAATACCTTTTTTCAAGTCGTCTGTTGCCTGTTTGCACCTAATTCCAAGTAAATAGATTTTCACTATGCATATGCATTTGTTTACTTTTTTAATTATTTTTGAAATACAACGTAAAGTTGACCTTATTTTTTAAAAACTTTTTTTTACCTTTGAAGGTCAATCTTTGTTTCTAGCTTCAAAAGATCAAGATTTACTTAAAAAAAAATTTAAGTACCTATTAATAAAATTCCAAAAAAGCAAAAAAAATGTCCAGAACAATAATTTTGAGTGCTAAAACAAACACACAAACAAACATCCTCTAACCCCAAACGAATAAACCGTCTCCGTTCCGTCGTGGGTAAAAATACAATACGTCTGGGTCAAGCTTTGGACTGAGTAGGTAGGATTCATATCCTAGGTAGGGTCATCTCCCCAGTGCCTCCCATGTTCGTTTAGACAATGTTCTGCCGAGTTAGTTGTTTAATACCTAACTATTTATAACTGACCTTTTACGGAACTGTAAAGTATTGATTAGTTTATTATTAGTAAACGAACACAGCGGTACTTTGCATAGATAATTTTGTGAACATCACAAGATACAGAGTTGAGTCGGGAAAAATTAACTAATACACACACATATTCATACTATACTACATAGGTAAATACTATAATACTAGAGAAAGAAAACTCGACACTAAAACCCTTAGGTATAGGTACCAACTCGTCTAGCCATGCAGCGTGGTATAATGTAGGCTAAATTTCCCCCTCTTCGGGAGAGATCTATGCCCGGTAGCGGGTGTCAAATGAGCTGAGATTATGATGATACATATTTAAGTACATAGTAATCACACCTATATCCTTGAGGGGGTAAGCTGAGTTTACATTAACACACATTAAATATGCCAGTACTTTCTTAGGCCAGTCGTAAAAGGGCGCAAGCCTATTTGACATTTCATGGAAGGATATAGTGAAATGTGGATGTAGTTGTTACATGCGCATAGAGGTACAACTACAATTGTAAACGATACATTGTTTAAGGCCCTAGGAGCATGGCAGTGACGACTAAAGTAATTGACTCATTCAACCACATGATATCGCAGAAATTATAGGTCAAAGTAACACATTTATTTTTGAAAAATTGTCTGCGATATCATGGGTTATCGAAGTCAAGTTGGATGTGGCGTTATTTTTGTGTGTGTGATAGTAACAACGGTCGGACTGCAGATATTATATTGTGGTATATAACAACTGTCCTGACTGTTGGAAATTTGGTTTGAATTACTGAATATGGTTATGAACTTTCTATAATGCCCTGTAACGGCAATAAGCTTGCCCCCTATAACGTGGGACCAACAAAATTGCTGGCAAAGAGTGGGTGTGTAAAGCACCTCTGCATAACCCTTCGGGGATACAGGTGTGATTAAAGTCTGTCTGTCTGATAGTACCAAAATCTCGGTGGTCAGAGAAATCGGGCTTCAGAGATAGACTCCGTTCCCCTCTGTTTTAGATGAATAAAATGATTGAATTCCTCAGTATTTGTTTGTGACAGCAGTGGCTTTCGAGATCCCTATAGAAGTGATAGATGGCTTTAAGCGGCAAATGACCCCACCGCCTCATATACAGAGGCTACTCCAACCCACGCAGCCAGAAATCAGCTTGCCAGATATTGAAGAAAAGTTGGCAGAAGCGGAGCAAAGGAGACTATCTGTAAGTAATTCTTGTTATAATAGATGCCTTCGAGAAAGTTCTAATAGCCTACGACGACGTCTTCACCGAGGTAGTAAAAAACTGTCGCTACCAGCCATGGAACGTCGGATTAGGATGGCTGGTAGCGAAAGATCCACTCTAAGTGTTGCGGTGAGTTCACGGCGCGGCACATCACAGGCCGGACAATCCTCGAGAGTGTGCTGTGCAGAATCCACACCGCAATCGCTGTGATGACAGGCGAGACTTGATTCCCTCATGACTAGGGATCCTTACATAACACAACTGAGCTTATTTTGTGCTAGATAGCGCTGTGTAAACAATGTCCTAAATATTAATTTAGTATTTTACTAACGATAAGAATTGCATATACATTATTATGTAATAAAAATATTTACAGTACAAAATATCGTTTAAAACATCCTCCGCGTCGTTGCCAACTAGGAAAGTTCCCAGAATGCTGGCTGTTATGCCACGTTGTATGGCTAAACTTATTCTTTGGGCCATAAAATAGCCAGCCTTCTGGTCCTGAGAAGCATAGTTAGATATCGAATAATATTTTTTTTTTATATTGAATGGAATCAGGCGTTACCTGGCGAAAGTCCATGATAAAACAATGGGGTAAGATGTTGATTTTTTTATATAATTGCACTAATTACGCTAATGTCTTCTATTTAGCGAAATTAGTGCAATTATATACAAAATTCAACATCTTACTCCATTGTTTTAATTTTTTTTAAATATTATATTCTTATTTACAGATACTTCAAGCCCGAGCTGCGTCGGCGCAGAAAAGGACCCAGAAAATAATGAGATCCGTTCACGAGATGGACATTCTTGATTCTGAACATGTTGGTATAATATTTATTTAGGCATATATTTACTGATATAGGCGAAAAGTGGGTTACCAATACACTCTACCTACCCCTACGTAGAAAATTATGTAGGTATCTTTTAATAAGCAGTTAAAAATATTTCAACATTTAAGCACAAAGTGGGGCGCGTTAGGTTGGATAGAAATCTCGTTAAATTAATTAACACAGACTCTCAAGCTTCTAACTATAATTGCTTTAACTGTTCCCTAGACTATAGCGGTAATGCAATATTGAGGTTTTTATTTGCCAAGAACTAGTACTTAAGTGGGTATAATTTTCGTATTTTCTGCATTCGGAAAAGCTTTTCAAAGTATACCGACCTTTTTTGTCCCGCACAATTTGATACAATGCATAATTTAAAAAAATCTTGCTTCTGTCTAGGACTCCCTGTTTCACATATTTATTTTAGTTTAGTTTTAGACAGTATAAATAACTAACTAATTAAAACATGTCAGAACAATTCACCCACGCCATCTAGTCTCAAACTAAAGCAGGGCGCTGACGAAGAAATTGGTTTTCTTTTTAAAGATAAAGCTTCACCATAGAGTAAAAAGAATAGTTTTCAACCGTAATTCATACTACTTCCATGTGCATGTTTTTCACATTAACCGTCCACTAATAAACGCATGGATTTCACTAACTTAATAACTTACTAATTTTATAACTAACTATCTACGTTCGTGATTTTATAGTTATCTATGGACATCAATCTATTTGGGAATCCAAATGTTTCGACAACCATCGAAAATGGGAGATTGGTCCGTCAATTTTGACAAATGATGGTTGCGAAAGCCAAATGGTTTCATCGTGAATGTGGACCTTAAGCAGAGCTTGTGATATGAGTACTAAGTATATAAGATAAACTGATATAAATACTTATATACATTTGTTTTTTGTAAATAAAATAAAATATCAATTTGAGAACCTTTTCCTTTTTTTGGTTAAAAAATATATTGTTTCCATTAGGATTAAGTAGGTAGTATTGTATTCTCTTTGGGTACAGATACATATTCTTATATTCTAAACTTTTTCTTCTACTATAGGTACTTCATAGATAGGTACCTATTCTTCTATTAGCTTGCTATTTTTTTTTTTTTTTTTTTTTTTTTTCTTTTTTTTTTTTTTTAGTTCCGCGACCAAGGCCGCGGCCGCTCTAAAGTCCGTTGCCGGGCGTCTCTGGTTACAAGCAGAACGTATTTCCAGTGGCGCCCGGCGATTAGCTTGCTTTGGGCTAGATGCATCTGTAAATAAAGTTCTTTTCGTTTTTATTTCGCTCTTAATAGTTTTTTTAAGTAGGTAAGTAGTTTAAGTGTATATTCAAGTCATTTACTAATACACGAACTTATTTAACTTTCAGGAACACATGGAGACGAAACACCTCAGAAAGTCCTTAACCATCACTCCAGATCCTCCTGGAATGTGCGAGGATAAGAATATTTGAAAATATAAAAACACTTCTAATTTTTTTTTCTTTTTTAATTTCGCGAGCCCGCAGCCTCTTCTATGTCCATTGCCGCGGGCGTCTCTGGTACACACCAGAAGGTACAGACCAGTGACGTCACCTGTGTGGCCTCTGCGCTGGGGTTTGGTCGGGTTTTATCCCGCGTCGTTGGGGTCGGGTTTCATCCCGCGTAGGTGAAAGTTTTATGTATCCCATATAAATTTCACAGACGTGAAAGATTGCATGGATGGAGGTTTCGGTGTTAGTTAGTCTTTCACGCAAAACGAATGAACAGATTTTAATGAGTTTTTTACAATATTAGACGAGTGCAGAGTCGCTGGCATCAGTTTTTTTTTTGTAACTAGGTGCTTACCAGTACATACTACCTAGCCAATAGTAACTAAAGGTTTAATTTTAATCCAGATAAGTTTACTGTCATGCCATGACATATTATTATGGATGAATATTATATCAATAAGTACTAAATATTATAAGTTCAGCTCGAGGATAAAGGAACCTACGTAACTTTATTTTATTTTTTTATTTGCTTTATTTATTTCTCATAACTTAACACTATCATTACAGGTACTGGTTTAAACTGGTTTAAATCCTGTCAAAGATCTATCATTATTGCGCTAAATTGTAAAAAAATATGTTAACGGCAATGCCAGTGGCTCGTATATTTGCGATTGCTAGTATCCAATTTATACAATATTTATTACCTAATAGCTCCTCACTGTGCGCAAATGTACAGGCATCTATTGCTGAGATTAAAATGTAAATATTTTATGTCTTATGTCCGATATCAATCCATACATCCTCCATACATACATATACAATGCATACAGATAAATAAAATTGAAGTGTATGTGTGTAGTTTCAAATTACCAGCTTTTTACTCAATGCTATACACGATACTGACATAAAAAATGCAATTCTTTAAATTTTTGTCTGTCTGTATGTTTGTTTCCGTTAATCTCTGTAACGGCTGGACCGATTTTAACGGGACCTCCACAGGCAGATAGCTAATGTAATAAGGTGTAATATAGGCAGCTTTTTATCCCGGGAATATGTTCCCGCGGGAATTGAGAACAATAAAACTATATCACGCGGGCGAAGCCGCGGGTGTCCGAAATGGGGAATGTCCCCCTTAGCTCGTAAGAACTGCTTATGCTCCAATGATGGTTGATCCTATGGATGGTCCTATGGATAGCCGTCGATTGGAGCCAAGCCAAAAAATCGAAAATTTGACCTAGCCCTAAGGGGTCAAAAGTTATAGGCCAAAACCTATGGCGTGGTGCGGTGCGAAGCACCGAGCAAGACACCGTACATAAGAAAGAAATGTTTAGCTGTGTTGTAACATACACTCAGAATCTTAATTCTTCCCCCTCATTAATGAAATGAAAATGCACTTATGATCACGTTACGTAACCCCTAAGGAGGGTAACGTAGAGATTAGATTATTGTTAACAAAAGATTACCAAAAAGTAGAAAGATACCTTACCTAAGTATTAACTTTTAGTAATATAAGTACTATTTATCTGTGTCCCGGTTGTCATTAGAACATCTATGGCAGTCGTTACGGGCAGTTGAAGCCCTAAAAGTAAAAATCCGACTGGTCTAAACTACAGAGTTTCGATATCACCCATGGGTTGTGGGGGTCAGGTTGAGAAAAGGCTCGGTGGATGACAAAGTAAATTTCTAAAATATAGATAGATGTAAATACCTACACCTCACAGATTCGAAATATCTCGTCAAAAAAATGCTGATTTTTGATACTACTCGTACTACGACAAATCAAAATTAGAAAGTCATCACCCACCTGCCCTTAACCCAATTATTTGGGGTCGGCGCAACAAGTCATTCTCGTCAGACGTCATCTCTTCAGTCACTCCTCTCCTTGTCATATCCTCTTTCACACACATTCCATCCATCTTTTCTTTGGCCTACCTCTACTTCTTAAACCCTCTACAGTCATTTTCATTTATTCTTTATTGTACACATACAAAAAAAAAAAAATAACACAGATCGGTAATATTATGAATAATATGCACAAAGGCGTGCTTAAGTAAATCGATGACTTTTCTTCCAGCAGACTCAGAGTTTATAGAAAAAAGATTTAACATGGGAGAGAGGAGACGCAAACACCGCGTTACATACTAACTTAGAAGAGAAAATACAAATACAAATAATAAATAAATACGTAAAATACAGTCTAACTAAACAAATACACAAAAAAACACACACTTAACACTAAAAGAGAATCGTTTCGAAGTCATACTTTTCACCTTTCTAACGAAATTGCTTTCCTCTCTTCTCATACCATGTCCATACCATGTCAGCCGCCCGCTTCTCAATATTTCGTTCACTGGTGCAACTTTCAAACTTTCTCTAATGTCTCATTCCTTACCCTATCCACTATTGTCGCACCACACATCCATCTTAACATTCGCAATCAAAATTAGAAAGTATCACTGGCTTTTAATATTTTCCTCAACGTTCCCATGGGATATTCCAGAGGAAAATGATACTGAAAGCCTCGTTGTTTGTCATCCCCAGCTATCCCAACAGAGTGGATCGAAAGTTTGTCGTAACTGTCAGTACAAGACACGAGACACGGGCTAAGTCTCAAGAGGTATTATGGGTTTGTGGTCTCATCAACGCCTTTGTTGGTTTCCTTACGTTTTCCTAAGGGAGTTTCCGCGTTTTGATATAACGGAATATGGGAATTGTACACTCTAGAACTATATAAATGAGAATTAATGAGATAGTACTGTACTATGAGTGTTTGGTTTCGTTTTGTAAATTTCTACTTAAGTAATTTGGACCAGATACATTTCTGTGTAATTAGTTAATAATTTGCGAAATGTAATTTTGCTTCAAATCATCGATAAGGAAGTCTCAAAGTTTAAGTAAGTATAATTTATTCTTTCGATTGTCAGCACTTAGTGGAACGTGCAGTACTACATTTTGAAAGAAAAACAAAACACTAATACACTATGCCACATATATTTTATCAATAATTTTTTTTTTTCAAAATGTAAGTAGGTAAATACTTATATTTTTTAAGATATGATAAGTACATATGGTACGTAAGTAGTTACATCCTTCCTTATTCTGTGCTTGTTTGCAGGAAATAAGTAATAGGTTTAACTCGTGCAGAAACCTCTAATAATAATCTCCTGATAAAAAATGATGAAAATAAGATGTGAACATAGACAAGGGTTATTTATAACTAGCGGACGCCGCGGCTTCGTCCGCTTGACAAATTATAAACTAAAAACCTTCCTCGAAAACCACTCTATCCATTGGTGAAAACCGCATCAAAATCCGTTTCGTAATTTTAAAGATATACGCACACATACAGCACGGGAGACTTTTGTGTTATAATATGTAGTGATAGTGATAGGTGCAGATGAAACCATTTTTATTGGCATTCAAAATCAAGCCACAAAATACATTATTAATAGGTAAAAGATGTGTCATTCATATTTCTTAAAATTCGTAATTTAAGTATAACAAAATCATTATTATAAATATTAATTACTTAGTAAAATAATCATTAAATCAGCTTTTAATATAAATATTTAGTGTGTTAATATGTAGTAATATCCTTTAAATGTTAGTTTTCTGTTTTGTGTACCTATCTAATAAATTTTCTGTATTAAACGTTCTAAACTATATATATGTTTGTACCCCAAGTAGACTATTATATAAGGAAAGGTTTGCACTGGAGGGTTGATGCTGCAAGTCCCGCAGAACAAGTTTTCAGCAAGATAGATAATATATTTAAAAGTTAAATAATTTATTATACAATTAAATCGTTATCTAAGTAAACTAAGCAAGTATTGTATAATTACAAAATGTATAATTAAAATAAGTTACGACTATACCTAAACGCCTGCGCTAAGCTATGTGTAATTTTTTTAAATAAATTTTTTGCATTGACTATTTTTGTATTTTTTTTTAAATCACTCTAACTCCTTTGGTATTTATTAACAGTTGCTACCTTACCCGGGCAATTTTTAGAGCACTAATTGCCGAGAAACACACATTGGTCAGTATGGAGCAATTTTTTCGGGCAATTCAGGCTTAGTGATAGGAGGGTACCCTAAAAACATTCGAATTAAGTATACCTTCTTTTTATGACATGAAGTCCATCATCTATTCTCTCTTTAAATATTTTAAAACTGACACAGACAGACACATATTACGCCTATATCCCGGAAGGGGTAGGCAGAGGTGCATTACACACCCACAATTTGCCAGTGTTTTTGGTCCCACGTAATAGGGCGCAAGCCTATTGCCGTGTGAATGGCCGAATGAATGAATAAAATAGCAGCTATATTGTAATATTGAAAAAAAAATTAAACCCGTTGCCTTGCAATGAAATGTTGATGAAAGGCAACAAAATCTTACGTGCCAGCCGCTATTTCAAAACATGACCTAAAATCTACACAAGTAAAAGTTTGAAACGGTTCACCACAATAATCCTTACCAACTTTACCGGTTTTCATTCCAGGAAAAGTTTAACAGCCGGACGTGACTGAGACAGACCAGTGAATAATAAATGTATCAATTGTAAAATTCCACGTCTAAAGATACAGCAGCAAGCAGTTAAATAATTGTAGGAAAGGGTTGCGTGAGTGAACCTACCTGTTATAAAAACGTTTTTACAACGCTTTTATTAGCTTCACTTGTATGTATGTTTGTAAACGACTCTTTTGGGTTCGATTTTGCCCTACTTTGAACGATCAGATTTAATTCAAATTTTGCACACCTGTCAAAGACCGATGACAATGCAATAATTCAATTGAAAATTTAAAAAAAAATGAAAATAAAAACTAAAAAATGAAAAATAAATAATAGCTTAAAAAACTAAAAAAACACGCTATTATAGAGAATCCAACTACTGTAAAAAAGCGTGAGGATGCATTTTAAGATATTATCAAAATGATAAATCTTCTACTCATATCTGTCAATAAAATATTTATAACTATTGACACTATGCACCTCACGCTTTTTTTACAATAATATACATTTATTTCTTATTTACATGTTTCCATTTACGTGTTTCCTCCTACATATAACCCTGGGCTCTTTAAGCGAAGCGTGAAGAGGCACATTACAGGGTCGTCAAGTTGAGGGCCACTCTCTATAGTATTCCTGTGTACTGTGAGAGTCGCCCTCAATTGCCAGACGTCGCCTCAGCTTACCATCAGGCGAGTGGCGTCAATTTGTCGACCTAAATATAAAAAAAAAAAAAAAAAAAAAAAAAACACTATTCTTAATTCAAACTTATTAAAATTTATTTTCTACTTTTTAGTTGGATTCTCTATAAAAGCGTGTTTTTTTAGTTATTTTAAACTATTATTTATTAAAACTACGGTTACTAAGGGTCCCTACAGAAAAACGATCAACAATTCATTTTTATATACCTGTATTTATACTTACGAATATTATGCAGAGAAAAAATGCATAGTTTGTTTGTTTGTATGTACAACTATTTTTCTATTTTTTTTATTCCGGTAATGGGCGTTTCCACATTGCACGATATCGTGACATCATCGTGACAACGTCGTGACATACATTCTTAACTTAAATTTACTGCTGCTACTTACGATATCGTCACGATATTACACACGATATCGTGTGTCGTTATCGTGCGATGTGAAAACACCCAATGTGTTCCTGTGGGGATGGAGAACGAGAAAACAATATCACGCAAGCGACGCAGCGGTAAACAGCTAGTTTAAAAAAGAGATTAATTATTATATTACAGTTATTATCTATATATAGAAATGGGGAATGTCCCCCTTAGCTCTGGAGAACTGTTTATGCTCCAATGATGGCTGACCCCTCTATGGATAGCCCTCGATCTGGAGGCAAGCCAAAAAATCGAAAATTTAACCTAGCCCTAAGGGGTCAAAAGTTATAGGCCAAAACCTATGTACTAGTATTTTATGTTAGAGCATTATTATAGTGAACAGTATAAAATATATGCAAGCAATAAATATAATACCAGATTGTCTAATGTCCGTAAGAGAGCAAAGACTTGTCCAACCAAAAGTGACAAATTACTATGGGGAAAGAATATGTCGAAATCTTTAGACATACTCGTAAAATATTTAATTGTGAGGTGCTAAGAAGTAGTCCTAAGTGTACTAGAGGTGTCGAAATTAAAGACCTCACGATAAAGTATTAGGTCACCGTACTTTTAGAGTAAAAATAAAAATAGTTAGTTATAATAATTTAATTCATAGGTACCAACGTTGTATGTAAGTTTAGTTTTTTAAAGTCAGGTGCTATGTACCTAACAAAACAAATGAGCGTGTCTCGCATCAAACGTCAAAGTTTGGCGAGATATATAACTTTATAAACAAATAAAAATAAAAACAAATAAGAAGACATTATCCTATCCTACTAATATTATAAACGCGAAAGTTTGTGAGTATGTAAGTATGTACTTAAGTATATATGTATGTATGGATGGATGGATGTTTGTTACTCTTTCACGTAAAAACTACTGAATGGATTTTAATGAAACTTTACAATAATATAGCTTATACATCAGAATAACACATAGGCTACAATTTATAAAGATATTGTGTGAATAGTTCAAAATATGACGCGGCGCGACGGGAACGGGAAAAATTCCAAATTACCACGCGGACGAAGTCGCGGGCGACCACTAGTATGTATATATATTAGTATACATGAAAATTATCAAATGGACATTCTTTAACAGCTCACCATCCATGGAAGGAGTCCAAATGGATGAATAGTCAGTGAGAGTACATTATTACGAAATTTTGTAGACCACTACTGTCACTCCCATACATTTTAGAACTTTCTATTAGCGTTGTCGCTAATCGAATGTGACTTTGTCTAGGCGCCCTGTCGTACAAACGAACTTGTCCACGATCATAGTGTAGCGATTTGGTGCCGAAAAGTTGATCAGAAAAAGCACGGATTTTTTTAAAAGTTATGTGCACGATCGTGTTCTAGCGGCCTAAAAGGAATAAATAGCTCTGGTTTAATACAAGCATATAGATATACGCCTATTACCTGCGTCATTTATTATTATTATATATACTATTACTACAGCCAAATATGGTTAAGTAATGCACCTCTGCCTACCCGCTCTGGGATGTAGGCGTGATTGTAAATATAATAATAGGTCTTTACCTATGAAATTGCCGTTTTGTATGAAAAAATTAAACGAATTTTTTTTCATGTATTTTTTATCTGTATTAATTACCCATGCAATCAATGCATCTTTGCCAACGCAGCGGCAGTTTATTGATGCCCTTCTTAAAGAAATCAGCTGGGCGGTAGGCAACAAATTCTTCAAAGGCATTTTGTACTGCCTCTCGGGTATTGAATTTCTTTCCCGCCAAGAAGTTATTTCGATTCTGGAAAAAGTAGTAGTCTGTAGGCGCAAGATCTGGTGAGTATGGCGAATGACGGAGAGCTTCCAACCCCAGTTCTTGCAACTTGGAGACCATCTGCTGTGCAGTATGAGGTCACGCATTGTCGTGCAGGAGCAGCGGAGACGAGTCATTGACCAATGCTGGTTGGAAATGTGCCAGCTTCTCCATCATTGTGTTCAGTTCTTCACAGTACACATCTGCAGTAATGCTCACCCCGTTTGGTAAGAAGCTGTGATGAATCACACCGGCGCTAGACCACCAAACAGTGACCATCACTTTTCTAGGGGTAAGTTTTCGTTTAGAGCATTGTTTAGGTGCTGAACCAGGATCCAACCAACTTGCTGAGCGCTTGCGGTTATCAAACAGAATCCATTTTTCATCGCAAGTAACAATGCGGTTCAAAATTCCTTCATTTGTGTGTCTCATGGGCAATGCAAGGCATGTCTCGACGCGTACTTCGCGCTGGCGATCACTAACTCAGTGGGGCACCCATTTGTCAAGCTTTTTTACCTTGCCAATTTGACTCAAATGGACCAATATTGTTTTGACGCTAACGTCGAAAGCTGCTGCTAATTCAGCCGTAGATTGTGTATCATCGGCTTCCACAATCATCTTTAATTCGTAATTGTCGACTAAAATCAAAACGGCAATTGCATAGGTAAAGACCTAATAATTATGTGAGTTTATTACGGTACCTCATCACGGCCCTGACCCAAATAAACCACGCTGTTCTCTCTGAGACAGTCTTGATAATGCCTCGTTTAGAGGCGAAACAATTGTCGACGTTTTGTTGTCCTTTTGATTCTGCGAAAAATTAATGCTATTAATTAATGCTAAAAAGTTTTTTCTTAAAAAAATTTTTACTTACCATTGTTTTTCCAAATAAACCAATCATTCAAACATGTAATTGTCTTATTTCTGCGAATCTCCTCAAACCCAAGTATTAATCAATTTATCGTACCGTTAAATAGGTACTTGATGAGGTATATAATTTAATGAGCCAATATTAACACGGTGAACTGGCTACTATAGTCAATAATCAGTACATATTATAAAACAAAGTCGCTTCCGTCCGTATGTATGCTTAGATCTTTAAAACTACGCAACGGATTTTGATGCGGTTTTCACCAATGGATAGAGTGGTTCTTGAGGAAGGTTTTTGTGTATAAAATTCAAGCGGGTGAAGCCGGGGGCGGACACTAGTCTACTATAATAAAAGAGAAGAATGATGTGTGTCTTGTGTGTGTTTGTGTTTGGTTTCAATTTTTTTTTTAAATTACAATATAGCTGCTACATTTTATTATTCATTAGGCCATTTTAGACATACCCATTATAAATGTGCCCGGTGACGGCAATAGGCTTGACCCCCATTACATGGAACTAAAAATACTGGCAAATTGTGGTGTGTCTGCCTACGCTTTCGGGGATATAGACGTGATATGTGTGTGTGTGTGTGTGCGTGTGTGTCAGTATGGTACCCGCTAATCTCAGAATATACTAATATACTTGTCAGTGTCTTCTATGGAGGCTTATTTAAGGATATACAGGGTGACTTTTATTTACAATAAGAATTAGAATATACATAATTATATACTAAAAATATTTACATTACAAAATATCATTTATAAAATCCTCCGCGCCATTGCCGACTGGGAAGGTTCCCAGAATGCTGGCTGTGTTGCCACGTTGGATGGCGATACTTATTCTTTGGGCCAGATAATAGCCAGCCTTCTGGTCCTGAGAAGCATCGATTAAGCGTTTAGAAATGTCTCTATCTTTATAGAGAGCGGCGAGCACTCGGACCCCATGACCCCAGTGTCTCAACCCCAAACGGCTCAAATATGCAATCACCTGCTAGGTTAGCATATTAACGCCGTTTGAGGCCTTCAGCCGATGCAGCAGCAGCGCCGGCACATCCGGATGTGCTTGGAAGGTGTGAAGGTGCTAAGGTGTCAACGCATGTAGCGTCCCACTCCAGAGGCCTTCCCATCTTCCACGGTAGCTACGACATACCGTCCGGTCTCTTTCCATCGCTAAGTATATATTATAATATACTTACTTAAAATGAGGCAAGTACATGATATTGATATGTTATTTAATTGAAACATAAAGTTAAACGAATAAGCCTTGTTCTTAACTTAAAATATGTTACGCGTCTATTTACATAAATTATTGAATGAATTGATTAACTATTAGGTGAGATGCGTGTGAACCGCATCCGCCGTAGTTTATAATGCTACACGTTAACAATCGTATATAAATACTGCGAAACCTAATTACACAATCATCTTGTGTTTGAAAACACCACAATGAACATATACATAATTGTAAGTAGTTTATTGCTTCTATTTGTTTCTTTTTAATCACGAAGTTTCGACCATATTTCACAAGCTATCCATTAGGCTATCCTGTAAAAGCAACCTAGTAAGTAAGTCATAAACTCGTAAAGAATAGGACTTTTTCACGTAGACGCAGTAAGTACTTCGATATCGGCCATGGGTTGTGGAGGTCAGATGGTAGTTGCTTCAATAAAAATATTGCCGACCCCAATTGGGTTGGGAAAAGGCTCGGTGGATAATGAGATTTAAATATTGTAGGTACTTCCATATTCAATCTAATTATCTTTATTTTACGAGGTTTTATTTAACTTACATTCTTGCCTATGTTTGTTCGGGTGGAATCTTGCAACTCAATTTTGAAGCAGATTTCATTTACCGATTGAGCTGAAATTTTATATACACATTAGGTTTGGATGGCAATGCATGGTTAACCTTGTGACGTCATTCTAAATCCCACAAGGCGGCACCTACCTTAATATCAACTTTTACTAAAACGTTACTATAAAATTTTGTCGCTGTTCAGTCCAGTAAATACGAGTAGGTACCTACTTAAATCTCACGACAAGCTTTAACCATCATTTAAATCACTAACACTACAAAATAAATAGTACATAGTATAAAACGAATGGTACAAATAGTGTAAGAGAACCCTCTTTAAGAAGAAGCGAAGATACTACAGTCCATTTGTGACCATGACTTGTGAAACTTTGCTGAAACGTCGACAACGCGACGTTAAGTGGTAAATTAAACCTATGTGCAAATTAGAAACTGTTGCTTATCTATACTTATAATAAATCTGTAGAAGTGAAAATTCTGTACATTGAAAATATAAAAAAAAATAAATGGCAGGGGGAGTTACTAGACCGACACCGAACCCAAATATGTGATTAAAAAAATTTTTGTCTGTCTGTCTGTCTGTTCAGGCATCACGCAAAAACTACCGGTTCGATTACGATGAAACTTGGTATAATTATTCTTTAATATCCTGGGCACCACGCTGGGTACTTTTTATCCCGGAAAAGTATATACAATAAAAAACAAACTTAATTTAACAAAATAATAAGTTTGTCGTAGGTTTTAGGTGATTTTTTTCGTAACTTAAGATGAATTTTTATAGTATAATAGAAAATATAATAGAATATATAATAGATAAACTGGTGTAGGGGGGAGGGGGCTATATGAACGCAATATAACCCAAAATAATGGTTTTTAGAACTTTTGTCTCTTTGTCTGATTGTTTGAACACGCTAATCTCAGAAACGATTTGATTTTTTAATAAAAATGTTATGTATATCTAAAGTAACACGCAGGCGGAGCTGCGGGCAACAGCTAGTTGTGAATATGTGTATTCTTAAGCGAATAGAAGCAACTGGTTCCTCCTGAAAAGGGAACAGCTGGTGCCGCGGTGGTTCAAGTCCGCTCCAGGAGTTTCGTTTTAGAATTCATATTAAAAACATATTTTAAAAAGTAAAAAGTTTTTTTTATTTGCAGTTGACTTGTCTGATTGCGATCTTTGGTTTGGTCCAAAGTTCACGTAGTCATCGCGAAGGTAATTTAAACCATAATTATTAAATAATTTGTATGGTAATGCTACAGCGGTTGGCACGTAAGGTTTTGTTGCATCAACATTTCATCGCAAGGCAACGGGTTTCAAATTTAGTTTTCAAAATTATAATATAGCTGCTATTATTATTATTTTATTAAATTATTTCGGACATTTTGGATATCACCCACTTTCTAGAGTGCCCGGTGACGGCAATAGGCTTGCCCCCTATTACGTGGGACTAAAAATTGTGGCCCTTTCGGGGATACTAATTTTGACGGCCCCTTATAATACGAGTATAAAGAGGTAAAATAAGGGTAAAATAAAAATTAATTTTGCCGCTTAGAGAGCAAGGACAATATCCTTTATATTAATTTTCTTTTTTTCTCAAGTAATGTAGTTACAGTTTTTGGGTGCAAAGGGGCCCTTCTTACATCTATCGGGCCCCAGCGACCTCACCTGCTAGTGGCGCACCTGCTGATTAACGGACGAGGTTCGTATATTACGGTACCCATGTGGTGGCTTTGGCCCCTACGTGGATACCAGGTGGTACAACAGTGTTGGTCCGGGGGGGTACCACCGTGCAGCTGTGCTAAAGCCCCCCAAGTAACCCAGCCCAGGCTGGGTTGCGTTAGGGGTTCAGCAGCTGCACTGCCGGGCCCGGGGCGGTGTATGGTGCGGCAGGCAGGGGTCCAGTGGGGGCGAAGCGGAGTCTAGTGTGGGTGGTGTGGGTCGATTCGCCGGCCAGGGAGACCCTTAGCAACGGCGTTGCCGCGGCCGCCCGCAACATAGTCATGGGGCCCGCCTGGGACCAACCACCCCAGTAGGCTGCCCCACATGTTGCGCATAATCCTGTTGTGGGGTCGCCGCTCCGGGTGGTAACCGGTGTGGGGTAGCGGCGGCCTTGCATCAGGGGGGTTTGGGAGCCCTTCCGTCCGGCGGGTCGGCTCCGACCTAACCACACGGTTCTAGACGAAGCTAGCCTCTGCACTTTGTCACTTACTGCCGCACCAAATATCGCCCTGTCTTCACGCTTCCCCATATTTCACAATGACAGTGCAACAAGATAATAGACGGTACACAGCGGCCCCTAGAAACCCCACAAAGTTGACTTCGTTTGAGGTGGAGTTCGCGAATATCCGCGGACTCCATGCAAACCTCGATACCGTCCACCATCACCTGGAGTCGGCACGGCCTTCTGTGATGTTCCTAACGGAGACACAGATACGCCGCCCGGACGACACGTCGTACCTCTGTTACCCGGGCTATATCATTGAGGAACAATTCCGCGATAAAGCCGGGGTGTGCGTGTTCGTTAGGGCGGATGTTTGCTGCCGCCGGTTGCGCTGTCTGGAGAACCCCTCCTACTCCGTCCTTTGGCTGCACGTGGATCATGGCTCCATGAGCCAGATCTACGTGTGCGTCTACCGCTCCCACACAGGGGACACTGGAACAACAAGGCTTTTCGAATACCTCAGCGAGATGGCTGACGATGCGCAGGTGCGGTTCCCGAACGCTGACCTGGTTTTCTTGGGGGACTTTAACGGTCATCACGTTGAGTGGCTGGGGTCCCTTAGGACCGATCATGCGGGACGAACCGCCCATGCATTCGCTCTCTCCCACGGGCTGACCCAGATGGTACGGGGGATCACCCGGATACCTGACAGGTCAGACCACACGCCCGCCTTGCTGGATCTACTGCTGACGAGTCGCCCAGCCGAGTACAGTGTGTCGGTACGCGCCCCACTGGGCACTTCCGACCACTGTGTGGTGCACGCCAGCTTCCAAGTGCCACCGCCTGCTCGTGCTGAACAAATGACTCGACGACTATGGCACTACTCGTCGGCAGACTGGGACGGTCTCCGCGATTACTTTGCGTCCGTCCCGTGGAGCCAGCGCTGCTTTGTAGGGAAGGCGCCTTCGGATAGCGCTGCTGCCATTGCTGGCGAGATCAGTCTAGGGATAGAATATTATATCCCTTTCACTGATGTCGCCAGCATCCGCAAAGCTCGCCCCTGGTTCGGGCGTGAATGTGCCGAGGCTGTCCAGAAAAAACAGTCGGCATATCGCGCCTGGGTCAGGGCTCGGGCGGCACGTGACCCGAACGTGAACCGCCTCAAAGCAGCGTACAATCGGGCCACTAGGTTCAGCAAGAGGGCCTTCAAGAGAGCGGATGCCCAGCGCGTCGCGCGGCTTAGTCAGGAGCTCACATCCCATCCCACGGGCAGCCGTGGATACTGGCAACTGGCCAAAGCCGTACAGTCAAATTTTTGTCAACCCTCGCTGCCACCACTGCGTTTTCCTGATGGATCACTGGCTCACAAAGCCCAAGAGAAGGCGGACATGCTCGCAGACCTCTTTGCGGCTCTTTGTGGCCTGCAGCCCCCCGCCATCGCCAACTGTGGCCACACTATGCCTGATATTGTTATCAGGCAATGTGATGTACGGGCAGTGCTGCGGTCACTCGACACGCGGAAAGCCAGTGGCCCTGACGGCATTCCGGCGGTGGTGCTACGAAAATGTGCTGCTGAGTTGTCTCCAGTATTAACGCGTCTGTACCGCCTGTCATACTCTACAGGCCTCGTGCCGGAGGCCTGGAAGGAGGCGAACGTACAACCGATCCCCAAGAAAGGGGATCGATCCGATCCAGGCAACTATCGACCCATAGCTGTCACCTCAGTCATTTGCAAGGTGCTCGAGCTTCTTATTAATAAACAGCTCATACGATACCTGGAGGATCACTCGCTAATCAATGATCGGCAATATGGCTTCAGGCCAAAACGATCAACGGGTGACCTCCTGGCATTCGTCACGCATGTATGGGGTGAGGCTATGGAAAAGTTCGGCGAGTCCTTGGCTATTAGCCTGGACATCGCCAAAGCTTTCGATAGGGTCTGGCATGCTTCGCTCCTTTCCAAGCTTCCGGCATATGGTCTACCTCCTCAACTGTGCAGCTGGATTGCCAGTTTTTTAAACGAGCGCCGAGTGCGGGTCCTCTGCGATGGCCAGGCTTCTCGCTTCTTGCAAGTGAATGCCGGGGTACCGCAGGGGTCCGTACTGTCACCAACTCTCTTTCTTCTGCATATCAATGATATGCTTTCCCTCGGGAACATTCATTGCTATGCAGATGACAGTACATTGCACGGGAGTTACTCGGTTCGTCCGACGGCGGGGCGATCTGTGATAGAGGAGGAGAGACGACATCTCGTGGGTGATCTCGACCGAAACCTTGACAGTATCTCCCAATGGGGTGCCGAGAACTTGGTCGAGTTCAATGCCCACAAAACACAGGCGTGTGCATTTACAGCGAAAAAATCCCCTTTCCTTCCCCTACCCACTCTTCAGAATGCAATATTACCAATGAAGGACAATCTAGACATCCTATCCATCCACCCTCTCCCTTCCGATCCCGAACAACGCGTGCCGGCCAGAGATGTCACCCTCATACATGACGTCATTTTTGTATTATGGTTTATAAATATTTACAGGATATGCCTACGTTCACGTTCCGGGGGCCCAATCCTTCACCAGACATGGTTCAGCAGCTCTAGTAACCGGTCATTATGAGCCAAACAGACGACATCGCGAGCACCCTGAACGACATCGCCAGCACCCTGAACCACATCGCCAGTACCCTGAACCACATCGCCAGCACCGTGAACCACATCGCCAGCACACTGAACCACATCGCCAGCACTCTGAACCAGGAAGGGATACATGGCAACAGGGTCGACAGGATCCACATGAACGATTTTGGCGAAGGGACCCCATTAGGCCATCCTATTGGTCTTAGACTTAGTCATTTACAGTATACAGATGACGCGAAGTTCTGAATCGCACTAGCGTTTCGTCCGTACTATGTAATATTTTATGTAATATTTTGTATTTAATATAGGTCCTACACCAATACAATCAAGATGTTATCATTTGATTATTAAAAAAAAAAAAAAATCTTAAATGTAATGACTTTTGTTTGTTTTTTATTGAGTGCCCGTCTTAACGTCCCATTCGGGCGTCCCAGGTACGCCCGCCTAAGAATAACCCCAGGGCGCTGGCGGACTTTGGCCACAGGTAGTGTTTGGTATTATCCCGCATCTAAGGGGTCGGGTTTTATCCCTAATGTTGAAACCTACTATTAAAACGCCGCTACTGTGAATACTTCCAAGTGTGCAACAGGAACGGCGTTTTCACATTGCACGATAGCGATATCGTTACGATATCGTGGCGACATTGTCACGATATAGTAAGTAGCAGCAGTAAGATAATTTAATAAAAATTAAATTTACTATCACTTTTATGCAAACCTAATATGTAGTACCTTTGAATATTAATACAAACTATTATTTGTATGTGCTACCTATTCATGTTTCAAATTGGTGCCAAGCCAAATGTTTGCGTACACTCGCCGCACGTGACTTTGAGCGCCATACGCCATACTATATATATTTTTTGTTTTACATACATCATTCACCGAGCCTTTTCCCAACTTAGTTGGGGTCAGCTTTCCAGTCTAACTGTGATTCGGCTGAACTTCGATATTTTCCGTGAAGCGACTGCCATCTGACCTTCACAACCCATGGGCGATATCGAGTTCTGTAGTTAGACCGGTTGGATTTTTAAGAGCTCCAACTACCCCTAACGACTGCCATAGATGTTCGTATGACAACCGGGACCGACGGCTTAACGTGCTCTCCGAGGCACGGAGGGGTCTCAGTGTCTTAAGAAATGGTCACCCATCTTAAGACCGGCCTTACTAGATGTTGCTTAACCTTTGCAATGTATTAATATTGTCGGTTACCACTAGACCACGAGCCCCTCTTTGTAAATACATACCCCATTTTGTAAATACATACATATTATATATTTACAACTTTATACATTTGGTCGCGTTTTAGCGCAAAATTTGAATTGAAACAATTAATTTGCATTTTTTTCTTAGTAGACCTTTAATTTCTGCAGAAATATGTTTCTCTCTATAAACTTAAGACTAACGGGTCTTTTACGCGATTATTGAGATATATACATACCTCTTTATTACCCGACGTTTCGGCCCTGTTACAAGAGCCGTGGTCACGGGTGGACTGAAACGTCGGGTAATAAAGAGGTATGTATATATCTCAATAATCGCGTAAAATACCCGTTAGTCTTAAGTTTATAATGTGTACAAAACGCGAAAGTTTAAAGAAGTAATATGTTTCTCCTCGTAAATAATATGTGTGGTTAAGCAATTTAAGAAATGTTTAAATTGTCATTATGCAGGTGGGTACTGCAGTACCCACCTCATCAGGTCAGGGGCCTAAGTCGCGTAAATGAACGTTGCAACTGTAATTGGTCAATAAATCGGTGGTCTGCTAAACTCACAAGCAACGCGCCAGGATGGCGCCAGAAAGGCACCAAACCGAATTACTGCAGAGTACAATATCATTAGGTTAAGTTGAATTTAGTTACTCCCGACATTACCAACTTCCCAGCCCCTATATCCCGGGAACCGAGCTTCCCACCTAATTCCTGGGCAAATTTTTGTTCCCCCTGCATCCCTCCCATCACAAGTTCCATTCGCCGGCAATAAAATCCCAGGAATTCTCATCCCGCTAAAATACCCAAGATTCCCAAAAAAAAGAGAACTATTAAAACACGAAAGTTTCTATGGATGGATGTTTGTTACTCTTTTACGCTAAAACTACTGAAGGGATTATAATGAAACTTTACAACAACATAGCTGATATATACGAGTACAACAGAATAACACATACGAGTTATTTTATCCATGCACATACTTGACTGCCTCGGTGGCGCAGTGGTATGCGACTGCCGTCCCTGAGGTCCCAGGTTCGATTCCGGGTCGAATCAAATTATTTGTGCGATCCACAAATATTTATTTCGGAGTTTGGGTATTTTCTACGTATAATATGTAAGTATTTAGAAATATATACTTAAGTATGTTTATCAGTCGTCTAGATCCCATAGCACAAGCTTATATTAACTTAATTTGGGCTAGGTGAGGCGTTGTGTGAGAATGTCAAAATAAAAACAGGTAACCTTTTATCCCGATATACTGTGTCCCCGTGTGGATACAATCATAAGCAAATTTTTAATTTACCTTCCATTCCTGTCTTTCTAAACCTTGTGTCTCCTTCATTATGTGGGTGCCTTAGCTGGATCATAAGTTTATGTTTTTGAAAGCATACCGTACAATACAATACAATACAAATACTCTTTATTGTACACAAAAAAGAAAACATACAATTAGGAGACTTAACTTAAAGATAGTACAAAAGGCGGCCTTATCGCTAAAAGCGATTTCTTCCAGACAACCTTTGGATGGATAGCGAGTTAAAGAAATTAAAAGGGTAGTGTACAAAACGTGAAAGAGAAAAGAAAAATAAAGCTTAGTAAATAAAAAAAAAATAAAGATAAGAAAGAGTAGGATAACAATATAAATGAACTAATAAACTTACCCAGGTAGTAATAATATCATAGGAAAAGAAAGAATACTTACATAAATACTTAAAATACACAAAATACATAAACATTCTAAATATTGGTTAGAGAAAGGTAGTAAACAGTTAACATATTTTTGAAAGAAGTAAGAGACTGCGCACGTCTGATGTGAAGTGGCAAAGCATTCCACAAACGAACCGCCCTGACCGTGAAAGATTTGTCTGCGTAAGTAGACGAGTGTGCTGGCATTTCCAGCATCAAATTTGCCGATGACCTCAAAGATCTTGAATGTGTGTCATGAAGGAACCTAAACCGTTCTTTAAGATATTGGGGAGTGCGAGGATTGAAGAGTATACTATATAGCAGTGAAAGAATGTGTGTATTTCGGCGAAGGCGAATTGGGAGCCACTTGAGCGTTTTCCGAAACTCAGACACATGATCATACTTGCGTAGGCCAAATATAAATCTAATACAGACATTTTGAAGGCGCTCAAGCTTATCAAGGTGCTCCTCCGTAAGGTCAAGATAGCTGACGTCGGCATAATCGAGAAGTGGGAGCAATAGAGACTGTGCCAGCGTAACTTTAGTAGCTGTTGGAAGGAGATTTCGCAGCCTGCGCAGTGAGCCATTTGATGCAAAGATTTTGCGTCCAACCTCCTGCACTTGACGATCCCAAGACATCGTACTATCCAAGTAAATACCCAAGTTCTTTACACTGTTACTCACTTCGATTGGAGTTCCGTTGAAGATAACTTGGGGCAACTGTGACAAGTCGATACGTGACATCGTCCTAGGGCCACCTATTAGAATCACCTGGGTCTTTGCGGGGTTCACTTGAAGCCCATGTCGAATGCTCCAATCACATATTATCTCCAGATCCAGGTTGATCGTAGTAAATGCTTCGTGTAAATTCTCCAGTGGCGCTTGTGTGTAAATTTGGAGATCATCTGCATAAAGGTGGTAGGATGAAACTAATTGTACAGAAATAGAATTTATAAAAATTGTGAAGAGAAGTGGAGATAGAATGCCTTTGTGGTCCCTGTAAAATTGGACGAAGAGGAGAAATGCAAGTTGAGTGCTTCAAGGTTGACGGTTTTAGGAGATATCCCTACTTTTTTAAATCGTATCTTCTACCTGGGATGTCTTTTCCCTCTTTCATCTCAGCAGTTGTTTTTTTTTTAGTTTTGTTGAACAATTTAAGGGAAGTAAAAAGGAAGTCGAGGATCACTTGTACTCGTTTTTCCATTAAAAATTAACAGAAAAAATAATAAATAAAAAAGTAAAGGTGCATTTTTACTGCGTTGTCAAAGTGGAGTTAACGAAAAAAATTAACTAAGCCACTAAACAAATAATAAATAATACAAAATTTTAGTTAAATTTTTATTGTCTTTGGTTATACAAAAACATTGATTAATTTTTAAAATAACTTACAAAAGACCACATTTATTTATTTATTATTAATAAATACACAGTGAATTTCTAATCTTGTACATTGATAATAATAAACCCTAATATTTTTAAAGTGGGACTTCACATTTATTCATACAATTCTTTGTCTATATAACGACTCATCACATAAACAACAAAATTAAAATACTTTGATTTAATTAAAATATAACATGTTTACACAAAAAAAAACATAACACTTGTTTTTTGTAAATTTTCGTTATTTTTATGTAACTTTTACAGTTGTATCGTATTCAATACATTAGTATCCGGGAATAATACACGGTTGAAAGGTACTAAGTTTTAAACTGTGTATTTCTCCCTTTAGTGATGTTCGTCTAATTGATGATGAGATCCAAAAAAAGGCTTTTAAAATATTAAACTGCATAATATCACAAAATAACGCTAATGTTTCAAATATTTGCCACAATACGTAACTACTATCTAAGTAGTTATTACATTCACTAGTTCACAATAAGACAATAAATAGTAGCTAAATTCACATGCTTTACTGTAACTCTATGGCGTAATATAAAGCATCCAGTCACCAGTTACTGAATGATTTTTTTTAAACATTCAATAGAGTCGAATACTCTTTCTTGTCTAGGTTATCTTAATGAGTAGACTTTTCTTGACAAAGATCACAGCCTGGTCAACCCGAATTGCAATCATTTAAGGTTATAATTATTCATTACTGAATTTAAAAACTGAATCGTGAAAAAAAAACAGCATGTTTCCTTTTTTTTACCCATCAGTTTACGGACGGACTACGGAATATTTGGCCAAAATATAATGAATAACTAAAGTGCAACATTTAAATGTTGTATGTTACGTAACATAATTAATATTAAAAATAAGTAATTAAAAAGAAACGACTACATTCACTTCATACAAAATTCCATTGGATATCTATCATACCTAACTTTTGAATTAATTTGCCTTTATTTTTTTTCATTAATATTACAATACTACAAATACACATGAGAAACTTTATTTAATTTAAATCAGTTCATTTTGTCATTATTTTACTCCCTTGTTGTTTTATTAGTAATGATTAAAATGATTTCTTAAAAAATGGTTTACATTCCATTTTTTTTAATATCTATAAAAAGGTTTTTTTTTTTAAATCCGCGCCTTGGGGCCGCGGCCGCAATCTATAAAAAGGTGAATTAAATTATTAATTTACGAGTATAGAAGTACTTATATTAATTAATTTTGATTTCATGAAATATTGAATTAATCACATTATAAGGGAAATTAATAGATATGCACTGTAATGTGTACAAAACTTTGAAGTTTGCTAGCTATGTACTCTTTATTATAAGTAATTTTAATTATCTAAATAGTCCTCATTAAATAAATCAACTACACGATTTTATTATATTTCATGATTTGAGCTGCGTATATTGGCACACGTTTATTCAAAAATGTGTTACATTAAAATTCTGTAATAATATATTTACAAGACAGTGGTATTATTTAAAATACAAAAGGTCAAATCTTTAGAATATTGTGAATCACTAATTACTAACATTGATTTACACTCTAAATGGTAGATTTATTATTGAAATAAAAAAAAAAGAAAATTAATTGTCAATGAAGTTCAATATAACATAAAATAATGTTCAAAACATTATGTATTTAATTATTATATTGTATAGTTAACAAAAAACAACACGTCAGACATAGACACAAAAACCAACTTCAAATTACCGCAATGGGTAATCTAACTAAAAAAAAATTAGACGAATTGAAAACATCCTCCTTTTTTAAAAATAACATCAAAATAAAATAAAATAATTAAAATAAATATAGTTACAAAGCACTTAGTTATTTTCAATCCATAATTTAGCAATTTATGTGATAGGTACTACTTAAGTGATAACAGGTACTTGCGAGTTGCGACTATGCTTGTATACTTGTCAATATAAATATTTTAATAGAACGGTTAGGGTATTTGCTGTATATTATATTCTGTAAGTATGTTTTTCAGTCGTCTAGATCATAGCACAAGCTGATAGCACGGTACAAGAAATACTGAAAGATCAAATGCGACGGCAACAAAGCACAAACGGCCATCTACAAAATCACTAGTTTAAGGAGAGCGTTTTTAAGCTTTGATAACTTTTACAAAAAGAATGTTAGCTAGAATTGTAATTCTAAAATGTAAAAAAAAAAGAATTTCGATAAAATTCAGATGTCTTTATGTGCTTTGTTGCCGTCGAAATGATATCTAACAAAACCTGAATATACCTACCCAGGGCCGGATTAGCCATATCAGGGGCTCTATATGCAATGCGATTCTTAGAGCCCCTATTCTTTACCCTTTTCTTACTATCCTATGTGTATGTATTGCAAAAACACGATCATTCAAATAATTTTAATTAGGGAAAAAAATAATGTTGAAGAACTATACAAATTAAAAAAAATGTTTGATGAATTGTTTTTTTGCGGAACCATGCACGGGGCCCTGCAACTTGTATTGCTCTATAGTCTATAACTACATTAGGGATACTCACAAAATTAAGTTAAAACTAATTTTACTGTGCGCTTCGACGATAGGTTTAAGATTGTTTGCATTATTATGACAAATACAGTTGGTACGTTTTTAAATTACGACATCTTCTACATTAATTTATTTTATTTTACATTAAGGTTGGTTATTAAATGTTATTTCTAACGATTAGACACTCATTCATAAGACTGCTTTACGATTAAGGAAAAGTAAAAAAAAAAAAAGAAAATCACATGATGTTATTTTAATATGAAACGATTTCTAAGCTTCGTTGATACAGTTTAAACCATATTGTTGGAATTACTTATTTCATGAACGTAATATTTTTATTACTTTCCGACCTACTAAGGTAGGAAAGTAACGAAAATATGAAAGAAGAAAGAAAGAAATCTTTAAAATTCCACGTAAGCATAAACTAAACAAACACTGAAGTATATAATTAACAAAAATACAAAGACTAAAAAATTAAATAGAAATTGGACCAATGTTTTACGTACTGACAATAATATGTGTATGTTCTATTATAATATTCTTTTACAACCCTCTATGGGTTTGTAATCATCATCATAAGTGAGATTTAGGGATGGTATTTAGGGATAGTGGGAATTTGTAATGATTTTTAATGACGCTGGTTTGTATTATTGCTTAAATTTTTTATTTGCTTATTATTATTGCTTTAAATTTATTATTTTATTTATTTAGGTTTAATAAATTTACTATCTACTAAATATTACGAGTATTAGGTAGATTTTAGGCATCATCTAGGTAGGTATGTACTTGTTTTTACTTATATTTATATAAAGAATTGTTATATGTACTTACTACAATGCGGCTTAAGACTATACTAACTATGCATATTTTTAGTAAAGTTTTTTGGGACCAGATTTTAGAACATTTTTAATTAATTCATGTAACCGATTCTGATTTTAGTTGCATTACAATATTAAAATGTGTAGCAACTGTATTTGAAATATATTTAATGCCTAGATTAGAGATTGTGAATGAACTATGTATGCATTTTACAAATCTGTGATTTATTAAAAATAATATGTCAGTGAAGGTTTAATAAAGTAGTAAATATTAGAACCAAACAGACCAAATTATTAATTTTAAGTTCTTGAAACTTGGTAGGTAAAAGGAAAATGTAATTTCTATAAAAAGTTTTCTACTCACCTAAATAAGAAAATATATTGCAAAATATTCATTTAAACTCTACATATACTGTTAAATATGTAAATAAAAAATACACGTCAAAAATTGACACAACAACCGACTTCAAAACTCAAAACCGACCAAAAAATTGTCGGAATGGGACCAAATTGAAATGGGACCATTTGAAAAGTAGTAGCTTTAATTTCAAAATTATTCAAAATCATTTCACGCAGTCTAAAGTTATGAGGTAACAAACATAAATAAAAAAAAACAGTCGTTTTGACACCTTGAAGTCGGTTGAAAATGAATCGCCGTTCGTTGGTCTTACTAAAACTTGGGAATGGCTAGATGGATTTGGCTAATTTCGGTCTTGAAATATTCGTGGAGGTTAAGGAAAGGTTTAAAAGGCGGTATAAAGTTCGTCGGGACAGCAAGTCACTTATATTTATTTTGATCAAATTACAACCCATATTCATGGCAGTTTGATCGAACATGTTTGAACAAGTCATCGGAACGTGTCTATCGGACATTCATCCACCGAGCCTTTTAGCAACTCAGTTGAGGTTGGCTTCCAACTGCTCGCGGCTGAACTTCAATATTTTCTGTGAAGCAACTGCCATAGGATAAAATCAATAGAGTATTTAAATTTTATTCTTGCATTGAAATGTTGAAGATTTTATTTTCAATATTTTCTTCGTTATAAACTTAAGACAAACGGGTCTTTTACGCGATTATTGAACCCGACGTTTCGACACAAGAGCCGCCGTGGTCACGGGTGGACTGGCTTCAGCTCATCGTCGTCTTCGTGAAGTGAGGGTTTGTTCAACTACTTTCACTTCGTCGTCACTAAATATTTTTTTTTTTTTTTTTTTTTTTTATATTTGGTTCGCCAAATTGACGCCGCCCGCCTGGTGGTAAGTCGTGACGACGTCTAGCGATTGTGGGCCACTCTCACAGCACACATTACTATTGAGAGTGGCCCTCAACTTGACGACCTACTGATGTGCCTCTTCACGCTCCGCTTAAAGAACCCAGGATTATATGTGGGAGGAAACACGTGCACAGGCAGGGCGTTCCAGGCCACTATCGTTCGGCAGAGAAACGAACGTTTAAAACGTTCGGTTCTCGCGAACATGCTATCCACTGTGTGGGGGTGGCATCTCTGCCCGGCACGAGTCGTTCGGGATCGGAAGGAAGAGGGTGGGATCAGATTGAAGAGCTCTTCAGAACACTCGCCGTGGTAAATACGGTAGAATGCGGCCAAGGAAGCTATTGTTCGGCGCTGAGCTAGCGGCTCAAGGCTTCCCGTTACCTCCGGACAACCAATAATACGGATAGCCCGTCGCTGCATAGCGTCGAGAGCGTCCAGCAGATACTTCGCGGAGCCGTCCCAGAGGTGAGAGCAGTATTCGACGCAGGGTCTAATCTGCGTCTTGTACAGCAGACACCTCTGGTCCGGTGTAAAGAATCTCTTTACCTTATTCAGTATTCCTAGTTTCCGCGAAGCTAGCCCTATACATCTTTCGATGTAGTTTTTATTATTGAGCTCTCGACGAACGTCTATGCCAAGGATATCAAGGTTGTCCTTCATTGGTAATAATGCATTCTGAAGAGAGGGTAGGGGAAGGAAAGGGGATTTCTTCGCAGTAAATGCACACGCCTGTGTTTTGCGGGCATTGAACTCGACCAGGTTCTCGGTACCCCATTGAGAGATACTGTCGAGGTTACGGTCGAGATCAGCCACGAGTCGTCGTCTCTCCTCCTCAATCTCAGATCGCCCCGCCGTCGGACGAACCGAGTAACTCCCGTGCAGTGTGCTGTCATCTGCATAGCAATGAATGTTCCCGAGGGATAGCATATCATTGATATGCAGAAGAAAGAGAGTTGGTGATAGTACGGACCCCTGCGGTACCCCGGCATTCACTTGCAAGAAGCGAGAAGCCTGGCCATCGCAGAGGACCCGCACTCGGCGCTCGTTTAAAAAGCTGGCAATCCAGCTGCACAGTTGAGGAGGTAGACCATATGCCGGAAGCTTGGAAAGGAGCGAAGCATGCCAGACCCTATCGAAGGCTTTGGCGATGTCCAGGCTAATAGCCAAGGACTCGCCGTGCCTTTCCATAGCCCCACCCCAGACATGCGTTACGAATGCCAGAAGATCACCCGTCGATCGCTTTGGCCTGAAGCCGTATTGTCGATCATTGATTAGCGAGTGATCCTCTAGGAATTGCATGAGCTGCTTATTTATAAGGAGCTCAAGCACCTTGCAAATGACTGAGGTGACAGCTATGGGTCGATAGTTGCCTGGATCAGACCGATCCCCTTTCTTGGGGATCGGTTGTACGTTCGCCTCCTTCCAGACCTCCGGCACGAGCCCTGAAGAGTATGACAGGCGGTACAGACGCGTTAATACTGGAGACAACTCAGCTGCACATTTTCGTAGCACCACCGCCGGAATGCCGTCAGGGCCACTGGCTTTCCGCGTGTCGAGTGACCGCAGCACTGCCCGTACATCACATTGCCTGATAACAATATCAGGCATTGTGTGGCCACAGTTGGCGATGGCGGGGGGCTGCAGGCCACGGTCGTCGACCCGGGAATTAGCCGCAAAGAGGTCTGCGAGCATATCCGCTTTCTCTTGGGCTTCGTGAGCCAGTGTTCCATCTGGGTAACGCAGCGGTGGCAGCGAGGGCTGACAAAAGTTAGATTGCACGGCTTTGGCCAGTTGCCAGAATCCACGGCTGCCCGTGGGATGGGAAGTGAGCTCCTGACCAAGCCGCGCGACGCGCTGGGCATCCGCTCTCTTAAAGGCCCTCTTACTCGACTTTGTGGCCCGGTTGTACGCTGCTTTGAGGTGGCCCACGTTTGGGTCGCGCACAGCCCGGGCCCTGATCCAGGCGCGATATACCGACTGTTTTTGTCGAACAGCTTTGGCACAATCTCGCCCGAACCAGGGACGGGCTCTGCGGATACTGGCGACATCAGTGAAAGGGATGTAATAATCCATCCCTAAACTGATCTCGCCAGCAATAGCAGAAGCACTATCCGAAGGAGCCTTTCCTACAAAGCAGCGCTGGCTCCAGGGGACGGACGCAAAATAATCGCGTAGACCGTCCCAATCCGCTGACGAGTAGTGCCATAGTCGTCGTGACGTTTGCACAGGACGTGCAGGAGGTGACACCTTCATGCCAGCGTGAACAACACAGTGGTCGGAACTACCCAGTGGGGCTCCTACCGAAACACTGTACTGGGCTGGGCGACTCGTCAGCAGTAGATCCAGCAGAGCGGGCGCGTGATCTGACCTGTCTGGTATCCGGGTGATCCCGCATACCATCTGGGTCAGACCGTGGGAGAGAGCGAACGCATGGGCGGCTCTACCCGCATGATCAGTCTTGAGGGACCCCAGCCATTCAATGTGATGGCCATTGAAGTCCCCCAGAAACACTAGGTCAGCGTTCGGGAACCGCACCTGCGCTTCATCAGCCGTCTCGCTGAGGTACTGGAAGAGCTTTGTTGTCTCAGAATCCCCTGTGTGGGATCGGTAGACGCACACGTAGATCTGGCTCATAGAGCCATGGTCTACGTGCAGCCAAAGGACGGAATTGGAGGGGTTCTCTAGGCAGCGCAACCGGCGGCAGCAAACATCCGCCCTAACGAACACGCACACCCCGGCTTTGTCTCGAAATTGTTCCTCGATGACATAGCCGGGGTAACACAGGTAAGACGTGTCGTCAGGGCGGCGTATTTGTGTCTCCGTGAGGAACATCACAGCGGGCCGTGCCGTCTCAAGGTGGTGGTGGACGGTATCGAGGTTCGCATGGAGTCCACGGACGTTAGTGAACTCCACCTCGAAATGTGAAGTTGTGGGGTTTCCTAGGGCCGCTGTGTAACGTTTATTTCTTTTTTGTTGCACTGCCATTGTAGATTTTGAAGAAGAAGCGTGACGACAGGGCGACATTTGGTGCAGCAGTAAGTGACAAAGCGCAGGGGCTAGCTTTGTCTAGAACCGTGTGGTTAGGTCGGAGCCGACCCGCCGGACGGAAGGGCTCCCAAACCCCCCTGATGCAAGGCCGCCGCTACCCCACACCGGTTACCACCCGGAGCGGCGATCCCACATCAGGATTATACGCAACATGTGGGGCAGCCTCCTGGGGTTGGTTGGCCCCAGGCGGGCCCCATGACTGTGTTGCGGGCGGCCGCGGCAACGCCGTTGCTAAGGGTCTCCCTGGCCGGCGAATCGACCCACACCACCCACACTAGACTCCGTTTCGCCCCCACTGGTCCCAAAACTACAATATTGTGTACGGAGTGCTTCTCTTGTCTTAAATTTATAATGTGTACAAAACGCGAAAGTTTAAAAACGTAATATTTTCTTCGTTTAGGTGTAGCAGAACCCCTTTTGTACAAGTTACAATTTTCCCGTATTTTATAAGTAATATCCAAGAAATTACGTAAAATGCGTAATACAATAAGTTTCGTAAAATGACCATTATGTGGTGAATATTTAATAGTAATGCTTAATTTAATTGTCAGTTTTATTTTATATTATAATACTTATAAATTATCTAACTCTACACATCCATATTTCATAATAAATTGGTTAATAAAACCTTACACACAACAAAAAGGAACGTTGTACGACATTCACAGATTACCTAATATACTATATTATTTACGAAACGCACATTATTTTATTGTATAATATAGATATATTATATAGATTTATAATAATTTCGATTCAACGGCAAGGGTCTTAATACAAATAAGTAAATATTTTTTATAAATTAAAATTTATATATTTTTAAATATTTTGGTACACATATTTAGAACTTTATCATGACTATACCTACATATTCAATTCAGCTTTTCCTACATTTATCTATTATCTTATTTTGATTAACGATTAATTAAAATTATATCGTTTGACACCTATTACTTATATTAATCTTTATAATTTGTTACAATAGTGACATAATATTATAGGATGAAAATGAATTAGGTACAATTTCCATAATATTGCAGGAAAAACGGTATTCTAAACGGTACTAATGATAGGTAAAAGTGATTTGTGATCGTTGTATGAATATCTATATGTAGGTGCGACACAATATAAATATCATACGCCACTAAAAATATTATATATTATACTTATATTATCTAGATATTATAAACTGTACACAGAGCTATCAACCAATGAAAGCACACAACAAATACCTATATTAGACACATACCTAGTTGTTGTAAATAATAATTTGAGCAGGTATTGCTTATTTTTTTTAATAATAATTGGAATGTTGTAGTGTGTTTTGGGAGACTTACCTAAAATTAGAATAAATAAATAATTGCAGTATTGCAGTGGAACACCAGTAGATAAATGAAACAGATAGGAACCTTCATACAGACGCGCAAATCTGTTGCAACATTACGTCGCACACAAGGCATGGGCGAGTGTCCACTGGTCACATACACGGATTAGTGCGAAACACGTTGTTTATTTTCTTAGTTGCAAGTTTTGTATGTTCCTATAAAGCTTTGTCTCTGTTTCGTCTAATTACTTGAGTTAATACCATCAAATTGTATAATTATGTTATAGGGACCCTAAAGTCCAAAGTGATGGCTTTAGATGCAATCGACAAAAGATCAAATACTTTAGATTTTTGTAACTTAACATCACGTTTGAACGTATATTACACGTAATATTTCAATTTTAACGCTATTATTTCGAGTTATTCAGTCACACATTGACGGTTTTAATAATTACTATTTTAATTTTTTTCTTTACCGATAGTTGTTTTATTTTTTTTTTTTGATTAGTTCAAGAAGTTGTCCATTTTGGCAATATTGCTCATAAATAAATCAGTCTGGTGGAAATGTATTAATTAATGTGTAAAACTTAAAGTGTAAGTGTAAGTTTTATTTTGATACTTTTTATGACTATATTATACTTAACTAGGTGTCACAAAAATTCTTTAAAGCGTAATACAGAGATTTAAATATTAATATTTTTTTTTGTATAGTCTATGTCGTTAAGTTGGATTTAGTATTGTATTTAGGAGTACGTGCTTTAGTTCCCATAAAGTTCAGTTATTTGTACAACTTATTAGGCACCTAGTTTTAGTTTTGGCCCAGTCTTCTGACACAGTTACCACGTATTACAGCTAAATATTACAATTAGTAATATCAGGGTATTATTTTGTCTCATTTTTTCAAATAATCTGCATCCAATAGATTTTAATCGAATAAGTGTTAAAAATTGTAGGTAACGAATAAGTAACCAAAAGTTGTGCGTGTTAATTTTTCGTCTTTACAAAAAATGACACATAGTACACACATACAAAACTATATATTAAATAATTAAAAGGACTACGTAATCACTAAAAAACTAAATATTACGTACAACAAAGAATACAACTATGTAGATGGGACGGACAACTCACTACTCAAAATTAACATTAAACTACATAATTTCATTGGACTAAATTAATTTGGTTTTGGCACAATTGTATGGTGTATTGATCACTTGGTAAAACGTTGCTCCTGGAATAGGAACAGTCGCTGGTTCAATTCCAAGCCAAGATTATAGTTTTTGCGATTTATATTGTTATATTATTTGACACATTTCAAATTACTATGTGCTATAAAGACACATTATAAAATAAAAAAAAAGGTGATTACAACTTTTCCATCGAACTCTAAAGCTTAAAACACACTGGTCCTTCTCATACGACGTATGCCACGCGACGTGGGAAACAGCGACACACTGGCCCTACGTCTTTCGACGTCTGACGTTTACGTTGTCTACGCGCTATGACACTTTAAACGTGTGTGACAGCGTCGTACGCGTGGGATAGCATGGGAACACGCGAATCTGGCGCGGTGACGCATAAGACAGCGTGGAGAATGACCAGCGTGTTTGTTACTATACAAATTGTATAGGCCAGATCAGGTTCACGTGTACGTCGCATGTGAAAGACGAGTTTGCCTGTACCTTTAAAGTACCATCCCAATTTAGGTATTTAAACTGTCATGGTCGTTTTCATAAGGTAGTATTAAAATTATATGGATATATACTATGTGACGTTAGTCTTTAATACACAGGGTTATTATAATAAGTATCTCAGACTCTGGCGAAATGTGGCCTCTGTCTAACCCTCCAAGGATAAAGATGTGCTTTGTGTGTGTGTGTAAACACGCGTAATTAATGTTTGTTATTGTGTTGGCTCGAAATTGTATAGCTATGGTGGGGGGTTCGCGACTGCTTAAATGAACGTTTGAAGTACTTACAGGTGCAATCCAAAACATGAAATGAATGAATGAATGGAATACATACGCCCACGGAAAGTCTTACATACTCTTAAAATAACCCTGTATACTATGTAACGTTGGTTTGTAGTTAAGTATAAACAGTTAGTGATCTTACGATACATGGTAAATATCCCGATAATTCTAATACCAATACTATCTCAATATTTACATACACTGATCGACCGCACGCTTTTAGATAAATTATTTTGGACTAGGTGCATTAGCTTAAGGGAAGGGATGGGACATAAAACCATACGCTAATCTAAATCTAGGTACCAAAACGGGGCAATAAACATTTTGGCACCTAATTTAAAAAAAAAATCACTAAAATAATCATGACTCAGTTGTATACACCTCTAATCATTGCTTCTCTATTCCTATTGTGCCACTTACATGTTAATATTCTTACATAAGTTCTCCTAAACGTAGCATTACATAAAGCGTAACACATAGGATTTATCGTTGAATTCACATAACAGAGTGCATAGAAAAATGACCACAATATATCTGGGATACCTGTATCTTTATCGCCTGACGTCAGAGGTTTCAATAACACTAGAATATTATAAGGTGTCCAAGTAATAATAAAAGATAAGAGAATGGCAGACAATGTTTTTGCTGCTTTGCTCTCTTGTTTCTTTTCTTGAGTCTTTTTTTTCTTTGCCGGTTTCGTTAAACCTTTCCCAGCTAATTGTTTCGGAATTATTTTCGCGTTAAGAGGAATTCGTACATCTTGTATATGAGATGTTCTTCTTGTCAACGCTTGGTGTCCTGCTGGGTGAAGATTAAATTCGGAATCTCCCCTTGCCGGTCTAAAATGAGGTCTTACTGCGTTTGAAGGTGGTGAATCTTCAGTAATCATTTTAATAGTTGCTCTGTCTGCGTCACCGTCGGGTAATCGAATAAGGATTGTGTAAACTGAGTCTGCAGAAGCTGATTTAGGTGCTGGTGATGAAGTGGCGTTAATTCTAGTATTAGGAGGTAAGGATCTACTGTCGCGACCCATTGATGAAGGTGGTTCGTAGTTGCGACGAAGGGGAGATGTTCCTCCATCGCCACCAGACCCACTGGAGCATCCTCGATTGGCAAACGGATCTCTGATCACATTGAGTGATGTGCATCTGTTAAGAAAAAATATGTTGTTTGAAAACCCTAGTTATATCAAGAATTAGGTCGGACCTGACCTGGTTTTTTATTTTGTGACCTTAAATACATAATAAATAATTACAATATTTCTTCACAACGTCACAGCTGTTCAATGCTGTTAATCGACGGTCTGTCATTCCTTTGACAGCCGTATATCGTGTCAATTCCCATGTTTTGATTTTTTTTATTTCGCTTTCAATTCCCGTGTTAAAGTTTAATATATACATAACTAGCGGACGCCCACTTGACAAATTACATACACAAAAACCTTCCTCGAGAACCACTCTATCCATTGGTGAAAACCACATCAAAATCCGTTGCGTAGTTTTAAAGATCTAAGCATACATAGAAAACGGAAGCGACTTTATTTTATACTATGATAAAAAGCGAAAGCTTATAAGTTAGGACTAACTTATGAACTACCATCCAAATGAGACCTCTTACCTGGACACAGAACTTTGCAGTGGAGTCTCAACAGACACTGGCGTGGCATACCCAGGGTCGGAAGGCTCCTCTTCAGGCTCCGTATCCTCAATATCCTCACGACCTGAATGCGCCCACGCGACACACCAGGCTCCTACCGCACCCCAGCCTCGTTTTGGTCGCCGGGCGTTTGAAGACTAAAGGAAAGATATTGTTTTGTAAGAATATTATAAATTCAAAGGTTAGTATGGATGTTAGGAGGTTTTTTCTCGTGAAAGAGCATTTTCAGGTGCAAATTCCAGATTGCTTCGGTGGCGTGGTCGGTAGTGCATCCGCTTTCGACGCCGGAGTCTCGGGTTCGATTCCCGGTCACAACAAACTTTGTGTGAAGACAGATACGTTTGTAGCGAAGTCCGGACGTTTCCTATGTATAATATGTATGGATTTACAAAAAAAAAATTATATAAGTATTTATATCAGTTTATCTAGTACTCATATCACAAGCTCTGATTAGTTTGAGACTAGATGGGGCGTTGTTTGAATTGCCCTAACATATTTATTTATTTATTATTAATTTGTAGACGGATTTATTGACTTTACAATAATTTGGCTCATACAATCACATTACATCAAAATAGTACATAGTCTAATTGTACCCTGTAATGTGTTCCCTTAGTGAGCCCCGCGAGGGAAGCCGCGGGCGTGAGCTAGTATACATATTTCTACACTAGTCAATGCACGCGGCTCTGTCCAATATTTTTACCTGTCATCAGTTATTATGACGTCATTAAGTTCCTTCTTGAATGACTGAAGGTTTGAACTGAATGGCTATATTTTTTTCAATTCAATTCAATTCAATTCTTTATTTTTTTGCGAAATACAGGTAAGTACAGAGGTATAATAATAGTTTTAGTTCCACCATATTTCCGCCAACTGGCATGCAAAATTAGCAGGCATAATGAAGTAAGTAATTACAATGTCTGATTAGTCTAATCTGATGAGTCAACATTATGATTAATTAATTTGTAAGTATAATTCAAATAAAACAAAATTTTAAATGTCAGATAAGCAGACATCATAATTATGTGATTAGGTACACAACAAAATAAATCTAAATTTTAATGTCAAATTAGGGTGTTTTATGATAAAATATAGGATAATAGCACTTCAGTCAAGTTTTTGCGTTAGTGTTTTTAATAAATAAAACATGAATTGGCGAAATGTGGGTGTCATAAGCGCTTCTGTCTACCCCTTCGGTACGATATCAATATTCCTTATTCTGTGCCTTCGGGGATAAGGACGTAAATAAAGCAAAGTTGACAGACTTGATAACCCTTGCTAACACAGTCGGGTAATTAAATACAATACTTACTACATTTTTATACCATTGCACAAGTACCAATTACAACGCTCCTTTTTAGGGTACCGTACACATAGGGTAAAACGGGAACCCTATTACTAGAACTCCGCTGTCCGTCCCTCTGTCTGTCACTAGGTATCTCATGAACCGTGATAGTTAGAAAGTTGAAATTATAACAAATATCTACTAAAAAAGAAGAGTACAACAGATATTTGAGGAGGTTCCATGGGGTAAAAACCAAACGGTAAAATTGCGTTGGTTGTAGGGACAACAAACGCGATTTTGCCGTTTTTATAGATATTAATACGAAACCATTCGTGCGCGATTCCGAGATGCACTTGTTAATATTTCACTTACAAACTTTTCCTTTATAGATCTTTACGGCGCTATCAAAGGTATTCTACACTAAAGCGTAGTGAAAAACTTTAAACTAAAATCAGAACATCATCAATATTTAAGGAGGCTCCCATACATCAATTGGTTTGCCGGTTTGGTACGAAATCCTTTGTTTTCATAATTTACAAAATCGTTGTATTGTTACGCTGTAACCACTCAGCCGTCCATGGGACCAAAGCGTCCCAAAAACAAGTTTATACTGAACCTTCGAGTGGGTAATGCTAGCTTTATTATTGGTTAAATGTAATTTAAGCTCGCCGCCTTTATAGAGACATTGCTATACGTTTAATCGATGCTTCTCAGGACCAGAAGACTGGCTATTTTCTGGCCCAAAGAATAAGTATCGCCATCCAACGTGGCAACACAGCCAGCATTCTGGGAACCTTCCCAGTCGGCAATGACGCGGAGGATTTTTTAAACGATATTTCGTAATGTAAATATTTTTAGTATTATAATTATGTATATTGTAATTCTCATTGTAAATAAAACTTTGAAAATTTTAAATGTACATAATCTACAAAGTAAACTATATTTTGTGTGAGTTTTACATTTTACACCCTCGGTGTACTTACTTTCAATCGACTTCCAAAAAAGGAGGAGATTCTCAATTTGACTGTACGTTTATTTTGTTTGTTACCTCATATCTTCAAACTGGTAGAACAGATTTTGAATTGTTTTTTAAATGAAAGCTACTACTTCCCAAGTGGTGGGACCACTTGACAATTATTTGGTCCCATTTCGGTAATTTGAAGTCTGTTGTTGTGTTAATTTTTGACGTGTATTTTTACAATCTTCTGTGCGAATGTTATGTAGGTATGTTACGTTTATTAATTGCACTGTTTTCGCTTTGTAATAAGCGTTTTCTGGAGGAGTTCGATTTTTGCTGAGCGCGTGGAAGGTGGCTTTTTTTAGATTAACTTAAATAAATCTAACTACTTTGCAATATTCCGCCACATGCAAATTACCCAGCTCTCGTTTTTATTCACGCACATGACCGCCCTCCAAACCCACTTAAAATTTGGCCGAAAGAATAGAGAAATAATTTTGAAAATAAAATAAAGATAAGAGTTGTGTTATCGTGCAAAAAATAATAAAAAACCTCGACACGTGTTTCGCCCCCAACCAAGGGTATCATCAGATGTCGATGGCTCGGCGCACGGCGACCGAATGGGTTATAGGTTACCTCTGGCGCTCCGCACAAATCGGGTTCCCAGACACTCACATACCGAACAACGTTTCTTGTCCTGCACCTGGAGCTAGTTAGGAATAACTAGTTCTTCTGTGCGGGACTATCAACTAATCAAGCATTACCTTGACATTGGCGAAATCATCGATAAACATCAATGGAGCCACGTTTTTAAAATAATAAGAAGAAGAAGCGTTTTCTGTGAGTACGAATAATATAATATAATAATATTTCTGTTTTGCATGTTTGTTGAACTGCACAGAACTGTTTGAAGGTAGATTTGAATTACAGAGTGGTTTACAGATTTTCTATAAGGGTTAACGGCAATAAGCTTGCCGCTTATGACGTGGGATCAATCACTGGCTAAATATGGGTGTGTAATGCAGTTCTACCTACCCCTTCGGGGATATAGGCGTATGTATGTCTATCACGCTCAATACATAAATATAAAGTTCTCACCTGATTGTCTCTCCACCGCCCGTCATGTATGGCTCCCCTGACGTGGTACACGGAGTCAGCATCACCAGACTCCGAACGGAGACGTCCATCTATCTCTTTGGTCTCGTCACTGAAACAACATTCTAATGTTAGTTTATATATAAGAGGATTTTAAGGGCATCTTTATCATTTACTAGCGGACGGCTTGACAAATTATATGCACAAAAACCTGGTGAAAACCGCATCAAAATCCGTTGTGTAGTTTTATAGATCTAAGCACACATACGGACGGATATTGTTGTGTCAGTCACAATACCTTATCAGGTAGTACCCCATTGTATTTACGTAGCGTACGTAATTACGTACCTACCCCTTCGGGATATAGGCGTGATATATGTGAGTGTGTGTGTGTATATATAATAATATATGTAGATGTCATAAGTTATGATACAGTTTGGGACATTGCACCCTGGCTCCTCGCCAGTATTTCAAGCTCCAGTACCATTTATGTTGTTTTGATAGCCTCTTTGAACATCCCTTAGCATTATTATCATGAACATTGTCAATAATAATAAATGATTACAGTAATAACGACTCATGCGCTCGATAAATAGATTTAGTTCTCTTTTTATCATATCCTACTAGCGTACGACCGTGACTGCGCTCGTGTGATTCAAATTTTCACTTTGATTTTCCCCCCGAACATAATTTAAGATTAAAATTTTTACCTAATAACTCTGTAAAAATCTCAAATAAAATAATACCATAGGTACTAGGTAGATCTCATACAGATTACTTATAGCTGTTAATTCTGTTAATGCTGCTAATTCCGTAACCAATAGTTATAGTCGTTTAACGGTCTTCACGGGCATGGATGCTTCGGTAACTATGTGTTTCACATCCATCGTGAGGTCACACCTCGGTGCTGCGAGGCCTCCGACGAGACACTGCACGAGTTAGCGCTAGAACCTGGTAGTGTATCCACGCTGGTAACCATGCTTCAGGCCATGGTCTCCAGCGGGAGTAGGTGGAACACTGCCGTGTCCTTCTGCGAGGTCATGCTCGCGAAGGAGGCGGCCGAGAGAGTGAGGGAGCGTACCCTCCCCGCTGAGTTCCATCGACCTCCATGATCACGGGCCTGAGGACGGCGGGATGCCCACCCGCCGTCCTTACAGAAGCGGGTTAGAATAGTCGCGTGCTACAGCAACCAGATTCACTCACTGACGCGGCATAAAACCCAACCCAACGACGCGGGATGAAACCCGACCAAACCCCCTAACAGGCCAGACAGGTGGCCAAAGTCCGCCGGGCGCCACTGGAAATTACTTGCGAGTTCACCAGAGGTGGCAGTTGGTAATGGACGTACGAGCGGCCGCGGCCTTATACAGCGGAAATTAATAAAAAAACCATATGTGATTTTACCGACATTATGTTTACAATTTTCTGACATATAGATGCACAGAATAGGGAATAGTACTACGTAGAGGGGTCGATGAAACAGCCATTCAGGTCACTGGGTCACATTCAACAGCTATTTGAACTGAACTCAGTTTATTTTGCAAGATTTTCCTACTAACCTACATACTACACACATATGTCATACATAACTATATACTTCACTAGTGTATTCGGTAGTGCATACGCCATCTTTCTCTTAATTTAATCTGTTTTTTTAGAGTCCCGTACCTAAATGGTAAAAACGGGAACCCTATTACTGAGACTTCGCTGTCTGTCCGTCGGTCTCTAGGCTGTATCTAAAGAACCACGATAGTTTTATAGTTAAAATTTTCACGGATGATGTATTTCTGTTGCCTCTATAACAGCAAATACAAAATAAAATAAAATACAACAAACGTAATTTGTTTTGTCATTATGTAGTACACAAAAACCTACCTCGAGAACCACTCTATTCCTTGAAAACCACATCAAAATCCGTTTTTAGATCGTGTAGTTTTAAAGATCTAAGCATACATACGGACTTTTTTTACAAATTGGTTGTAAACCTATTTTCATCTTCTATCTAAAACGAGTTGCTGTTCATTGATCTCGTTAAAATTCGAGAATAACCACTCGACTTATCTAATTTGTGTTAAAATAATAATAGGTATTCGTAGAAGTTCAGAGAAGCTTTAAAAGGGAAGTTCATTGTTCAAACAGACAGGTATTTGGGTAAGATCCCTTGATTACCTAGAAAGTCAGCTGATGATCCTCATATTTTATAGCTCAGAACTATCTTGATCATATCCATTTCCGAACAAAACATATTATATAAAGATAAAAGCCTTAAGCCTTTAGAACTTTTAATGTTCCATTATACATCGATTACATTTTCATAATAAATAAATTAATATTCTAATTTCAAAACATCGTTTAAAAAAGTCCTCCGCGTCATTGCCAACGTGCCACGTTGGATGGCTATACTTACTATATTATACTCGTAATATAGTCACAATATAATCAATTGCAAATACACTGATTCTCTAAATTTCCAAGAGCTAAACCGATTGCAAATCTATTATGCTTTTCAAAAACGATTTTCTATTTGAAAAGAAAAAACAAAATAACGAAAATCATTACAATACCGCTTTGCTGAAAACAGATTCAGTGAATATGATACCCTCGAGTGCGAGAAAAGGCCAGTACTTATACTCAGCAAAATAACCATAAAACCATAGGTATACGATTGCAATTCGCTTGCGTATGAAGAAACAAAGGTAAATGTGAAAATACAAACTTCATAATATGAACCCAAGCTGATTTAAGTTTAACTGCAGGTTCCAAAATGTAAAAACCACACAGAGCGCGCCAAGCGATCATGAATTTTATTCCGTTCAAGTTAAACTGATATTTGACTGCTGCTATCTGGAAAAAATCGAGAGAGATGATTCTAACACAGTAGAGAAAATATTTCGGCATTAAAAGGTGGTAGCTTATACATTTCCCATAGGCAGGGGGGGACGGACTGGAGTGAGAGGTAACATGTGACTGCCGATTCAAGTAATTGGTTCGGTATTGCACTGAGATATAAATTAATAAAGTTGACACGTGACGAGGCAATTCTATGTTTAGATTGTCCTCCTGAATCCGTAAAATGAAGTTAGTTTGTAGGATTCAAGCAATCACGTTGTATGGAGAGTAATTTGGTAAGAATTAAAGCGATTAATTCTTATCTCGTCGTCTGTCGGTGATTTGTTTTTGTTTAATGAAAATATTCCTTAACCTATTTCTTTACTGAAAATATCGATACTAGACCAGAAAATTCTGAGTTAAACTTTTTTATATACTTATTTAAAAACTTGGAAGGTTTTGATGGACTTAGAATGGTACAGGTCGCGTGGCGTATCCTGAGCTTTGCATTTGTGTAAGGGACCATGAAAAGTAGTACAAACTCTTTTGTAGCTGTGTGTACAACACATGTGTGTGTAAAAGAGGTCAGATATACGTTCACGTACACTGCACTCACACAAATTCAAAACTCCGCTTACGCCTCGCGACCTGTATCGTAGTTATTGAAACTCAAATATTAGCCTTCATACTTTATACATTGAATTCAGAATTAAATAAAAAATTCACGTATGACTACATAGAAGGGTTTTATTTAACCACAAAGGATACGGTAAATATTTTTTATTGTCATCCACTGATCCGTTTCCCAAGCCAGTTGGGATCAACTTTCCACTCTAAATTGCTATCTGATCTCCTCAACAATGAACGAAATTGAAGTTCTGTTGTTAGACCAATCCGATTTTAGGGCTCCAACTACCCGTAACGTCTACCATAAATTTTCGTATGACAACCGGAACCGACGGCGACGGCTTAACTTGCTCTATGACGCACGGAGAATTCTCAATGTGTTAAGAAATAGTCACCCATCTTAAGACCAGCCTGGCTAGGCGTTATTTAACCTTTACAATGGGTACCTAGTCGGTTACCATTTAGCCACAAGCACAAGTAACTAATTTCCTAACATTAATCTTCAACAAATAGACAACAAAAGGTACAGCCACGTAACTCTTTCCAATTACGTGTGTGGTTCCAAAGATACGAATTCGGGAATAGAATTTTACTCTTGCACATAAAATTTACTGGCGCGTTTATTTGTATTTTTTAGTATCGTTCAAGAAATATTGTATCAATTTTCCCCGATCTCCTCCACAGTAGGGTAGATGTTTTCATTTCCCGCGTCTTTATTGAGTCGGACGCGTTCAGTAACGATCCATTCCGTATTGTATATCTAGTTAACACTTCGATAATTTTACGAGTTTGCCAAATAGTTTGATAGTTGATTTTTTAGGGCAGGCCTTAGTATTTTGATCATACCGCCTTGTCATTAGTTATATTTTCCATACAAACTAGTTTTTCAATTTCTTCAGTTAATTTTTTTACGCACATATTTTTTTGAAGCGTATATCAGATAAGCAATGACCCACTTTCAGAGTATGAGAGATGAAAATATAATATTTGAAATTACTACAAGGACACAACCGAATCTATCACATATTTCATTAAAATCTATTTAGTAGTTTTCGCGTCCGTCCATCCATACAAACTCTCGCGTTTGAAGAGTTCTACCAATTGCGGACAATCGAAAGTATAAACTAAGCATACTAAATAGTAGATTGTTGAAAGCCTCCCATTTCTGACGAGATATTTTGGCCAATAGTTCGAGGCCGAAATGGGTGTTTTCGCCCGAGTTAAACACTCTACATTTCATTTCGAATGCGAGGAAAGCAAATAAAAGTCAAATAAAAAAATTAACAGTTTTAACAATAGAGATTGATCACGTATCAAGTATTGTACTTCCCGCCTTTTTTTTAATTTTTGTTTTTCATTCGCACATTTTTCAGGGCAGGCAAGTCTTTTGGTCATACCGCCTTGTCATTAGTTATATTTTTCCATACAAAATGGTCTTCAGTTTTTTTAATTACTTCAGTTATTTTCTTACGCACATATTTTAGGATGCGCTATAGAGTATTTTTTATGATTTGACGCGTTACGGCGGTCGATTTAGTCTCAATCTTAAAATTCTGAGTAAAATACTCAGTATTTTAAGGTATACTGTACAAATAATTATTGTTTGTGCTATTTACGTTTTATTTTATTGTAACCCCAACTCTTTTTTTGTTTATGATCATTCATAAACCAGAATGTTGTATTATGTTGACTATCGAACTTTGGCTGTATACGTTTTATGCCATCGCCTCAAGATATGCTGATGATGATTTTTTTTTACTTTTCCGCCCTAGGGCCGAAATGTATCACTTTCAACCCGCATATTAGGTAAGTAATGACCCACTTTCAGAGCATGAGAGATGAAAAATACTTAACAGACGTCACAGAAAGAGGAAGCTCTTTCTGTGACGTCTGTTAACATACTTCAAAGTCTATAATATGAAAATGAATCGCTGAATGTGTTGCTAAGCGCAAATCTCGAGAGCATCTAAAACATTTCGCTAATTCTTTTTTTGTTGTGATCGTTACTATCATGAGAAAGTTCTTATGGAACAAAAAAAAATTTTAGCGGAACAGTAGAAAAATGTATGCGGTACGAAGTTCGCCGGGACAGCTAGTATGTAATAAAATACATCGTTTTAAATAAATAATTCCAACATGACCCATCTGCTGTTAGCTCTTGAACCTAAAATAGCCTGAATTATTCATGGCCATTTTTCACAAGCACGTCCCTAAAACGTTCCTTGTTCCCAACAGATAATGTTTACTTTTTTTTAATATTAGATATGTGATAGCATTTGGCTGAAGTCGACGCTAGTTGAGCTGAGCTTGCTGGGAAAACAAGTAGCCCTACAATCTAATGTATGTAAAGGTATCATTGTAAAGTGTCATTAAAATCCGTTCGGTTGTTTTTAAGTGAGAGTAAGTAGCAAAGATACAATCATCAATCCGTACAAACTTCAGTCTTTGGCATAGGATATTTACAGTTAATTTTACAACAAAAAAACAAGAAAAACAGAATGAAACACTATCGAGACAACAAGTCTGAATACCAGGCTCACATACATTGAAGTAGCTTACTTGCTGCATACAAAGTTACAACAATCGAAGCGCAACACAATGATAGATGTCTCTCTCCCTCACTACCGTTAGACACTAGTATAATACTGTCACTTGCGGACACATCCTTCCTGAAGTCTGAACACATAATGGACATAGCACGGAGTTACGGACTCTATGACAGATAGTATCGGGTCTTGTCAGAGGTATTCTACGCTTCATGAATAGATTGTCACACAATAGATTTCTAGTTTGTATGAGAGGTAACACTAGATACTGTGGGTATAGCCTTGGAAGTATCATTATGACTACGTCACTGATTGAGATCGTAGCTTCCTTAGGTAGGTAGGTATTGTCGACTTGTGTCGTTTGATAAATGAATAAATAAAGGGCTCTTTAGAAACCCAGTAGTTCCAAGTGTTATGGTAGATAACTACTTACCATGAGATAGGCCACTTTAATTGGCTGTGCGATAGCGGCTGCCACGTAAGGTTTTGTTGCCTTGTATCAACATTTCATCGCAAGGCTACAATTTTTTTTTCAAAATTACAATATAGCTGCTACTTTTAAACATTTGGCTATTTTGGACATAACCCATTATAAATGTGCCCGGTGACGGCAATACGCTATTACGGCTATTACGTGGGACTAAAAATACTGGTAAATTGTGGCTGTTTAATGCACCTCTGCCTACGGATATCGGGGATATAGGCGTGATATGTGTGTGTGTGTGTATTATAAACTACGGACAGTAGACATTTTTAGGCTTTTTACCTCATGTCCTTTTCCAATCAAAAGAGCTCAGGATATTTTTTTTTTTAAACAAAGAAACACATCTTTTAATAAAGGACCGTTTCGTAGAGATCTGATGAAAAATGTAGCCGACTCTACAACGACATACATACAGTCAGACAGTTAGACGAAAGCAAAATTGCCTAGATAATCTCGAAATGCTCTCTTTACTCGCTCGTTTAAAGAATACAGGAAAAAAAAATTGAGAAATTGTGTAACACGTATCCATTATTACATTTATAACAAATGATTGAATTTAGTTGACTGTCGCCATTTTCAAATTTATTCCTTTCCAAAGATACGAGAATACCTGCGAGTTAACTTTACCGTTTTACCGAGACGAATTTTACTCATATACTAGATCTTACCCGCGGCTTCGCTCGCATGATAAAGGTTTTTCCTTCCCCGAGATCACATTACTGGCTTACAAAGGAGCCCTAAGTAGGTATGTATACCCGTATAGTAAGTTTAAGTTTAGTATTTTATATTGTTACTCCTTTTCCATCCTAAGCCGCCCTTTGTACTAGTCATTTGTATCAAAGTTGTTTTGTAATGTGGTGTACAATAAAGAATATTTATGTTTTATGTTATGTACGAGTATGTTAACTTTACATGGTATAATAAAAGTTGCTCAAGTTGTCTGTACGCTTACGTCTTTTTAACTGCGAAACAGATTGCAATTTCTAGCAATATTATATAGAGTTATAGAAGAGAAAGAAATAAAAATAATTATTTTTGGACATTCTCACACGACGTCATCTAGCCCAAATTAAGCTAATATAAGCTTGTGCTATGGGATCTAGACAACTGATAAACATACTTATATAAGTATATTGAATGGAATCAGGCGTTACCTGGCGAAAGTCCATGATAAAACAATGGGGTAAGATATTTTTTTTTTATATAATTGCACTAATTTCTCTAAATAGAAGACATTATAAACGTCGACATATGTTTCACTTACTCACGAGGCATTCTCAAGACTGTCTCAAAGAGAACAGTACATAAAAAATTCAACATCTTACCCCATTGTTTTATACTTATATATTTCTAAATATATAGAAAACACCCAAACTCCGAAACGAATATTTTGTGGGTCACACAAATATCTGGCTCGGAACTTGGGACCTCAGGTACGGCAGTCGCATATACATACCACTGCGCCAACGAGGCAGTCAGTTCAAAAACTTTTATCATCGAAATACCGTAATCCACAATAACTCTTCAGAGCCCGGCTTACAAATAAATGGGTCTGAATCCACAACCTCTAAATCGAGAAAGGTTCAGGATCAACAACATAATGATAAAATGTCTCGAGACGTATTCAGATCCACTTTCAATGGTACATTACCTCTTTTCGACTGGTTTTTGGAGTATAGCCTTATTTTAGGATTTCAATGATCCGTTTCTTAATGATTTTCGGTCAAGTGCGAGTCGGGATCGCGCATAGATTTGATTGCTCGGTCAATCACGCCTGTTTATTGCAGAGACTTATTATACGCTCACTGTGAGTAACTTCTAACTTTAACTTCTTAACTAGGTTAAGTAAACTTAGACTTCTTCTGCAAGGGACTTCTTCTTAAGCAACATCTAGTCAGGCCGGTCTTAGGATGGGTGACCATTTCTTAGGACACTGAGACCCCTCCGTACCTCGGAAAGCACGTTAAGCCGTCGGTCCCGGTTGTCATACGAACATCTATGGCAGTCGTTAGGGGTAGTTGAAGCCCTTAATCAAAAATCCGACTGGTCTAACTATAGAACCTTGATATCGCCCATGGGTTGTGGAGATCAGATGGCAGTCGCTTCACGGAAAATTCAGAAGTTCAGCCGTATCGCAGTTAGACTGGAAAGCCGACCCCAACTGAGTTGGGAAAAGGCTCGGTGAATGATGATGTGAGTAACTTCTTAAACGCACTACGCTTCCGTTAGTTTTACATAATATAGTCAATGACGGTTTTATAATACAGTACCTAATTATCGGAAGCTTGTCCACTAATATTCGTACTAAACTAAAAACTAGTGGTTCTGTGAACCGTAGACTTCGGGAGCGGCTTTGTTTAGAAAATTTCTTCTTAAATTTTCTTTATTACTCTTTCATTTGTCATCCAATCCAAAAAATATCATTCAAATGTTCATTCAAATTCATTGTAAGCAAGGAGTGTGTGTGTAAAGTTTCATGCAAATCGGTTGATAAATACGGCCTCAAACATGATCTGACAGAACCCGTAGATGTAGAGATGTAGAGGTACAGACGAAAGAAATTCTTCCCAGTCTGCAAGTTGAAACGAAGACTTCGGTCGCTTCGCTCCCTCAGTCAATAAAACTAGCCAAGTGCAATTCGGACTCGCTCACAAAGAGTTCTTAAGTAATTGTTGTCATCATCTTTGAAAATTTCAACTTTATAACGATGACGGTTCATGAGATACAGCCTTGTGACAGACAGACGGGCGGACGCACAGCAGAGTCTTAGTAATAGGGTTCCCGTTTTACCTTGGGTACGGAACCCTAAAAACTATTGGTAGTCCGATAGTAGTGATGATAGTAGATTGTAGATCTATACTACTATTATAAAGAGGAAAGATTTGTATTTTTGTGTGTATGTTTGTAATGAATAAACTCAAAAACCACTATGCCGATATCAAAAATTCTTTCACCATTGGAAAGCTACATTCATCCTGAGTAACATAAGCTATTTTTTTTTATCCCGGTAATGTATTCCCACGGGAAGCGGGAACGAGTAAACTAAATCACGCGGGCGAAGCTGCGGCGATACATGGGGCACAAAAATTTTGCACTTATAGCTAATCGGAACTATTTGAATTTCGAATGTTATATTTTTTTAAAAGTTGCAACCTTCTTAGTAATAAAAAAAACAATTGGCGGGAAATCATTTGTCAATTGTTTTTTATCACACATCAAAGTTCTACGTATGCAACGAAAATGGAATGAAGTCGAAAAGATTTTAGAGCGATGATTTTTTATGATTTAAGTTTATTTAAGTTTATTTATTTAAGTTCTCTCTCTCCTCAAGACTGTGCCGCTCGTCTTCAAAATACTTTTGGGAGAGAAGCACCTTGTTTGAGCACCGTGAGGCGATGGTTTGCTGAATTTGAGAGAGGTCGAGTTTTTTTACACGTCGTATTTCGTGAAGGGCGGCCTTCAACTGCCGTCAACGAAAATAATGTGGCTACTGTTAAGCGGTTAATTGAAGAAAACCCGCGGATTACCTATGAGACAATTCGAGGACTATTGGGGATTGGTATGAGTCAAATCCAGAAAATTTTACACGAAGAATTGAAAGTTCGGAAACTTTGTTGACGTTGAACAATGAACTGAAAGCGGAGCAGAAGCGGGCTCGCGTGGAATGGTGCTCACATATGCTACTGAAGTACGACCACGGGCATTCTAATGCTGTTTATGATATTGTCACAGGAGACGAAACGTGGATTTATTGTTTTGAACCGGAAAAAAATAGCAATCTTGTGAATGGGTGTTTGAAAATGAGAACAAGCCAACAAAAGTGAGTCAGGCGAGAAACGTTGATAAAAAAATGATCGCATTTTTTTTCTCAGCTACGGGTCCCATCTGTACAATTCCACTTGGAGATCAAAAGAGTGTTAATGCCGAGTGGTATTCTACCATTTGTTTACCCAGGGTGTTAGAAAAAGTTCGCGAAAGACGATCCAAAAGCCGCGTTCTCCTACACCATGATAACGCTTCTTCACACACGGCCAACAAAACAAAGTCATTTTTAGCTTCCGAAAAAGTACAACTCGTCACCCATCCTGCGCATAGCCCCGACCTAGCACCCTGTGATTTCTGTATTTTCCCCAAAATCAAAGATTTGATGAGAGGTTTCACTTTTACCAACTCCGAAGAGGCAGTGATAGCGTTCAATCAGCACGTAGAAAACATGTCTTCAGATCTGTGGTCCTCCTGTTTTAAAAAATGGTTCGATCGCATACAAAAATGTTTAAAATGTAAAGGAGAGTATTTTGAAAAGCAATAAACATAATATTTTGGTTTTAACATGTTGTTTTTTTAAGTTACGCAAAACTTATAGTGTGACCTACGTATAATATCAGGCTGTTAGAATTAAGTTTAGTGAAGTTAGAATTACAGAGTGACAGACATGGAAATACATCACGTCTATACTCCCGTAAGGGTAGATAGAGGTGCAGTACAGACCCACACTTTGTAAATAATTCTGTTGGTCTCAGTAACAGAACGGTTGTTGATTTTCAACCGACTTTCAAAAAAGAAGGAGGTTCTCAATTCGACTGTATGTTTTTCTTTTTTTTATGTTTGTTACCTCATATCTTCGGACTGGGTGTACAGATTTTGAAAAAAACTCTTTTTAATTGGAAACTTCTACTTACTTCAGAAGTAGTCCCATTTCAATTTGGTCCCATCCCGACAACTATTTGGTCCCATATCGGTAGTTTGAAGTCGGTTGCTGTGTAAATTTTTGACGTGTATTTAATCTATTGAGAAATCGAACGTACGAATTATTGGCAAATTGTGGGTGTATAATTGACTTCTGCCTACCTCCTTCTATAGTCATAATAATATTGTTAAGTATGTAGTACAAGTTAATTTCCTAAAGCCGTATACTACAATAGTTGTACAAGAAATGTGGCTTAGTTAATATGTTAACTTGTGTTACAAGCTTGTTTGTCCAGTCTCCTACGGGCTTCTCGTTTGTGGCTCACTCACTAAGTATTTGCTCTCGCTGAATGTTACAACGTTATGTATGTTTAAAGATGAATTTAACAGCTATTTGAACCCCAAAGACATAAATAAAATAGAATAGTATAATAATATGCCTTAGGTATGTATAATAACATAATAATATATTCGTACCTACTAGTACTGTCACACTCGTGCAGACTGGGCAGGACTGTCTTATTGTATCTTATTTACATGCTTAGATAAAATAAGATACAACAATTGGAGACAACAAGTCGTGCAAGAGAGTTAACACATTGAAAAAGGTTAAGTAACATCGATTCAGGCCGGTCTTGGGATGCTGACCATTTCTTAAGTCATTGAGACCCCTCCGTGCCTCGGAGAGCACGTTAACCCGTCGGTCCCGGTTGACATCTATGGCAGTCGTTAGGGGTAGTTGGAGCCCTAAATCAAAAATTCGATCGGTCTACTACAGAGTTTCGATATCGCCCATGGGTTGTGGATGTCAGAAGGCAGTCGCGAATCGCAGTTAGACTGGAAAGCCGAGCCCGACTGCGTTGGGAAAAGGCTCGGTGGATGATGATTGCAGAGACAGCAAGTAAAGCTAAGTATAGGATATAACGTACTTATTCTGTTTAAATATATAATATTCTCTTACATTTAGCTCTAAATCCATCAAAAGAAACGCAAATCGATTTCAGCATATCGTTGACCTACTTTTTTTGTTTCTTTAATTTTTAATACGCCGCGATGACACAGATTGACATGGCATATTTCTTCCATTGTAACTTCGTCAGAAATTTAATAAAGCATCCGTTAATTTAATTTAACGGATCAATTATAACTGTCAAACTAGACTAAGTAGGTACTTTTAATAGGGAATGTGAGCAGCTCATGAGTTTTAAAAGTAGGTACGTAAGTACCTAATTACTAGTTCCAAGGAATAGGAGATGTTCCTGCCAGGAACCGCCTAAGGGTGCTCTCGACCAGCGATGTGCTATTGACATCCACCAATCATTGGTTCACAAGCAAATCCTCGCAGCATAGCTACATAGCACATCTCTGGTCGAAAGGCAGCCATAATTTCGAAACAATATTCTTTCATTGCGTCGTACATTGCGGGTTAAAAATGTTTACACGCCTTTACATTGAGTTAGGTATTTAATAGGCTGTAATTTTTTCGCAGACATAATAAATTGTTCCATTTTCATTGATACCAATGCTAAATACTATAGTCACGTGTTTCTATCTATACTAGTATGGTGTCTTGCGCTGTGCTTCGCGCCGCACCACGCCATAGGTTTTGGCCTAAACTTTTGACCCCTTACGGCTAGGTCAAATTTTCGAATTTTTGGCTTGCCTCAAGATCGAGGGCTATCCATAGTCAGCCATCATTGGAGCATAAGCAGTTCCCGAGAGCAAAGGGGGGACAAAAATAACATTCCCCATTTCTATATATAGATATGGCAGAGACGTTCACAGTTCACAAATCAAAGCAAATGCTTGGCCTCTGATTCTACTATACTGTTAACTACTACACTGTTTACTGTCTACGTGTCTTTATAAGGGATAAGTAATGGTGCATTACACACCAACACTTTGCCACTTTGCCAGTAACTTTGTTTGTCCTAGTCCCACGTAATTGAGGGCAGCCTATTCCCGTTACGGGCCCTATAGAATATTTATAATCATTTACCGAGTCTTTTTCCCAACTCAGTTGGGATCGGCTTTCCAGTCTAACTGCAACTCGGCTGAACTTCGATATTTTCCGTGAAGCGACTGCCATCTGACCTCCACAACCCATGGGCGATATCGAAGTTCTATAGTTAGACCAGTCGGATTTTTGATTAAGGTCTCCAACTACCCCTAGCGACTGCCATAGATGTTCGTATGACAACCGGGACCGACGGCTTAACGTGCTCTCCGAGGCACGGAGGGGTTTCCGTGTCTTAAGAAATGGTCACCCATCCTAAGACCAGCCTGACTAGATATTGCTTAACATTTGCAATGTGTTACCATTGTCGGTTACCACTAGACCACGAGCCCTTCTATACCCACTATAGAATATTTATAACCACTCTGTAATTCAAAACAAAATTCTAACAGACAGGACAGATGTTACACCACTAAATAGAAACTCCGAGCACAACCGTAAATAAATAAATATCTTAATAAGATTTATATGGCAACACCCAAATCAACTCGTACACAAAATGTCACTTGCATGTTGTCAAACAACCATTACGAGTTTGGCCAACATCGTTTGAGGGGCCCATAAACTAGCGTGTTACGTTCCGAAACGAAACTAGTTTGACATTAATGTTTTATACAAACGTATTATAGACGTCGTACTGTTTTATCTCTGCTTATTATAAAATTGTTAAATGCACATTGTTGGCAACGCTTACAATTTCCAGCTCCGCTACACGTCTTTTTCTATTCTCTTCTATTCTTGGTCGGAGTTCGACGCCGGAGTCTCGGGTTCGATTCCCGGTCGGGACAAACTTTGTGTGATGACATATACGTTTGTACCGAAGTCTGGTTGTTTCCTATGTTTAATATGTATGTATTTAAAAAAAATGTATTTAAGTATTTATATCAGTTTATCTAGCACTCATATCACAAGCTCTGCTTGGATATGTGTATTTACTTCGTTGTCAAAGTGCTAAAATGAAAATTTTTCTGAGGAACATCTCATACACGTAACCTGAGGATGTATTTTTTCTTACGTCTGCCCCGTAGTGTGGGGTATCATGAGATAGGTCTTTTAAAAACATTGCGAGCGTGCAGATAATTTTTTCATTTAAGTATTCGTTTTGTGAGAAATTTAACTTTAAAAAATCTGAAAACTATTATGATTGTAGTCCATGTAATGAACTATGAAGGAAAACGGATTAGATAACTCTGTTAGTTCAGGAGTTATAGACCGTTTTTTGTAAAGGGTAATTTAAGGTATCTCTTCTATTTCTACCATTTAAGTATACCTTAGGTAAGTACCTATATAGGAACTGATTGTATACAATTTTTTTATTTATTTTTTTATTTTATTTATTTATTTAATAAGTACATATATTATGTAGTGCTTATAATTTAATACTATGTCCCACAAAACTGTTTTCACAGTTAGTCTGCGAGAACGTGTTGTTACAAAAAAAAAATATAATTCCAAATGTTAACAAGTAATTACTAAAATTCACTTAACAATAAATACAACAACAACATTAGCTTAGTTGTGTCTGTCCGTCTGTCTGTCCGCCTCTACTCTTAAACTAACCCTAGTAGGACTTTAGCTGGCAGATCCACAAGTATTTATACCAAAACAGTCCTATTATTTAGTACCTACCAAGATTATTATTCATTAGAACAGTAAGTACTCGTATATATTATCATTCATAACAAAGCGGTGTTTATTCTTTTTCTTTTAAATAAACGCTAATGACCATTTTCAGGCGATCTAGGTAACTGTGTGTTAAAATTCACACTTACAAACTTCTAACTTTCTACAAATTAGTTCGATAAAACAGAAGTTTCACACCAACTTGTACTTAATAACTCTGAAACTTCGACAGACGCCGATGGATAACTTAATTGTAGTTTCCGAGAGACAACTATAAACTCTGAAAGCACTGTTTCCGTCCTAATTCAATATAACAGGGTAAACTAAGGTAAATAAATTGACGTGCTGGTTGAATTTTCACTGGGAAAATTGCGTGTAAAAATTTCACAACGGGGTATCATTAATACGGCATGTATTACCATTTTAACTACAATTGATGAATATTTACAAAAATTGTTGGAGCCTTATTTTTAAGAAAAGAGAATAAATAAAAACCTGATTTTAATTCCGTCAGCTGTCCCACTATTAAAATAAACATTCGTGCAAAATTGGTCGAATGGTTTAGGTTGTAGCTCTCCTCACATAGGTACTTACGTACATACGTTATCTAGAAATCACTGTTTTCGACTCAAGGGAGTTCAGATCTCAAAATATTGGAACGAAGTTCTCTAACGCGGCTTACGGGTAGTGCGATTTAGTAGAAATCGTCACGTTACGCTTATCAGAGGTTCCCAACCGGTGGTCCGCAAAAGCCAAAATATGGTCCTGACGAGAGTCGCCCCGGTCGTACAATTTTTTTTTACACGGTTACAATACTTACACTTATAAAATAGGTGCCTAAGTGAAATTAAAAACAGGACTTCATTGTTATACAAAACCAAGAAAAATAGTATTAACGTTGTTTACTAAACTAAGACAATCTAGGCATTATTTGATATCAGGAAGCCTGTTGGTTGGCTAGTTACCATACTCCTCCGAAACGGCTCGACCGATTTGTTTGAAATTTTATATACATATTCAGGTCTGAGAATAGATTACTATCTATTTTTCATACTCTTAAGTGCTAAGAGTTGTCCACCCCTAACATTTTGTTTTGGGACAAATAGTTTTTTTACTTTTTAATAATGTGGCATTAAAAAATACATACAACCCTAAATTTTCACCCTTCTATCACCAACCCCTATTTTTAATAGTCCCTATTTCCCTAGGTCACGACAGTTCTTATGAAAAAAAAATAGGGAGGCAAACTCCTTAGAAGGGGGCGGCGGGTGTAGAAGCCGTAGAGACGATGAAATTTTTAAAAGCTTTTAACCTATAGGTATTTTTATTGCACCTACGTGGGGTGATATACGAGTTCAACGGTTGAACGCTTTCTGTATAACCCTTCTGCATATATTTAGTGGCAATATGTACGCTTTAACCCTTCATATAATGTAAGTACTTACTTAGTTTCATGTACTTTTAGATAGAAAGAAATAAAAATATCTTTTTCTATTCTTCTTGTTCTTTTTTTAAAAACGTGGCTCCATCGATGTTCATCGATGATTTCGCCAATGTCAAGGTTATGCTTGATTAGTTGATAGTCCCGCACAGAAGAACTAGTTATTCCTAACTAGCTCCAGGTGCAGGACAAGAAACGTTGTTCGGTATGAGAGTGTCTGGAAACCCGATTTTTGCGGAGCGCCAGAGGTAACCTAAAAATCCACCTGCCACGCGCTCAGCAAAAATTGAACTCCATCTTTGTCTATTAACGGCCGGTTTCTGAATTGAGATGTTAAGTTGATACTTCACACGTCAAATGTCAAAAATAGTTCCTAAATTTTGACATTTGGTGTAGGTATTCAGTTGATGCTCGAACTGGAGTTCGATTTTTGCTGAGCGCGTGGATGGTGGCTTTTTAGGTTACCTCTGGCGCTCCCCAAAAATCGGGTTCCAGACACTCAAATACCGAACAACGTTTCTTGTCCTGCACCCGGAGCTTGTTAGGAATAACTAGTTCTTCTGTGCGGGACTATCAACTAATCAAGCATTACCTTGACATTGGCGAAATCATCGATGAACATCGATGGAGCCACGTTTTTAAAAAAAGAAGAAGAATTTGATGCTCAACTTAAAATTGTCAATTCAGAAACCGGCCGTATGTCTAGTGTTAAATAAAATAATCGTTTTATGTGGACGTGACATACAATATTTAATATTTAGCAAACAAAACAACAATACACGGCATTACATCGTGCCTATACTACCATCGAGTCCATAGAGTATCATCCATGTGTAGCATTCGCCTTCGAGTTGGGATCAATTTTTATTAGTGATGTAAACGCTTTGTCAACCAACTTCCCAAAAACGAGAACGTTCTCAATTCGACTGTATGTTTTCTTTTTTTTTATGTTTGTCACCTCATATCTCTGGACTGAGTGAACCGATTTTTTTAAATGAAATCTACTACTTCTGAAGTTGTCCTATTACAATTTGGTCCCATTCCGACAATTATTTAGTTCCTTTCGCTCATTTTAAGTCGGTTGTAGTGTCAATTATTGACGTGTATTATATTTGTAGTCGATTATACTGCTACATAGCTTTTTATTTATTTTTTAGTTCCGCGGTCCGATGCCGCGGCCGCTCGTACGTCCGTTGCCGGGCGTCTCTAGTTACACGCAGAAGGTATCTAATAATTGGCTCCACTTTAACTAAAGACTAAATACTGACGATATGCCTACATATATGTTTTGTAGTATCTTTGCACGGAGTTTCGAGGTTTCCTTTTTGTTCTCCTTTGTCTTTTTTAGGGTTCCGTACCCAAAGGGTAAAACGGGAACCCTATTACTAAGGTTCCGCTATCCGTCTGTCACCAGGATATGTCTCATAAACCGTAATTCACCGTAATAAAGCTGGCTATTTTCTGGCCCAAAGAATAAGTATCGCCATCCAACGTGGCAACACAGCCTGCATTCTGGGAACCTTCCCAGTCGGCAATGGCGCGGAGGATTTATTAAACGATATTTTGTAATGTATATATTTTTAGTATATATTGTAATTTTTATTGTAAATAAATGTATTTCCACTGTAATAAATTAGAAAGTTAAAATTTTCACAGATGATGTATTTCGGTTAACAACAAATACCTACTAAACAAGAAGAGTACAATAAATATTTGAGGAGGTTCCCATACAACAAACGCGATTTTGCCGTTTTTATAGATCCATTCGTGCGCGAGTCCGTGCGGTTAGACACTTGTTAATATTTTTCTTACAATCTTTTCCTTCATAGATCCCTACGGCGTTATCAAAGGTATTTTACACTAAAGTGTAGTGAAAAACTTTAATAATGCCGTAAGGTAAAACTAAACCTTTTGGCTGTCGGGAAAGATATCGAATATCAAAGTCTCCCTGTCGAATAAAACTGTCAATATTATCGAATGTCGGATTTATGAATAGCGTTTGTGCGTCCGCTACATGTCCGCTATGACAACTTTCCGTTCGGATTTGACAACGGCAGATTCCGACGGTTGTGAATGACCATTTTTTGGGTTTTTTTGTAATAATTCACTCATTCGTACCGTGTGTTTGTTCATAATGTATTACTATAAGAATTATAATATTATCTATGGTATTAATTCAAGTTCCGAAAATTAAAGGTATAAACTAGGTAGTAGCTGACTACCAAATCCCACGCGAACACACTGGGATTAAGAGTAGCAAATCGCACTGATAATGTAGTTATCAACATATTAGTGAAAGAATTTTCAAAAGGGGTTCAGTAATTTCGGAACCTATTCGACTCATACACACAATCAAATAATATAGTTATATACCTAGTGAGATTGCAGTTATATATTTCATAAACTTTGAAAATGAAACCGTTTTAAAATTATAATTTACGCTTTACGCTGTGCTATTTTCCGAACGGTTTTCATGAGTGTTTTTAAACTCAACCTACTTTGTCGAAGACATCCACAAGGTACCTATCCAAGAAGTATCGAATTTCGTAGGGTACAACACCGTTCTGATTTTAGAAGTCATCCTACCGGTACCGTTACGGTCTGAACCTTAATATCTTTGTTATCTATATATTTAATACGACAATTTGTCTGTCCGTCCGTCGCGTTTTTCAATTATCATGAAATATAATTTTTTTTTTTTTTTTTTTATATATTTGAGGCGATACAAAGTTCGCTGGGATACCTAGTAGGTATTTAATGGCAATTCAAATATTAGTGTATAAATTTTTCAATAAAATTTACCGTTTTTTTTCTGTGGACCAACTTCGTGGAGTTACCTTTTAGTGAATTGCGGACATTTTCTGTTCATATCATTTTTATGGTTGGCATTTTGGTTACAATTACAGTGCGGATATTTTCTATAGTCCCCTGTAACGGCAATAAGCTAAGCAATTACTGGCGCAGAGTGGGTGTTACCCCTTCAGGGATTTATCGGTCTACCTGCATTTACGGGAGTACACAAGGTCCACTAGGGTCCAAAGAAGTAAACCCAAACCCACCTGCAAGCTGTACATTTACTATCTTTCTTCAGAACTGGATACATTACCTTCAACACGACTGTTGCCCGTGATTATAGTAATTATTAATAAATTATAATAAATCTGTAGAAGTGACAATTCTGTACACTGAAAATATCAAAAAAATAAATGGCAGGGGGTGTTACTAGACCGACACCGAACCCAAAAATGTGATTCAAAAAATGTTTGTCTGTCTGTCTGTTTGTTCAGGCATCACGCAAAAACTACCGGTTCGATTACGATGAAACTTGGTATAATAATTATTTAATATCCTGGGCACCACGCTGGGTACTTTTTATCCCGGAAAGTATATACAATAAAAAACAAACTTAATTTTGCGGTTCGATCCCTAGACCCGATTACTCTAATAAGTTTGTCGTAGGTTACGTCACCCGCAGTGGAGTTCACTAAGGGGCGCTGCACACAGCTAAGATACTACAATATTTTATCTTAAGATACAATATCGCTCAACAGCTATACATAATAAATCAGTGACTGGTGATCAAGAAAGCTATAACACGCCGGCGAAGCTGCGGGCAACGGCTAGTTATTAATAAATGTAGCGCAGCAAGCTATGGGAGAGAGGTATTTCCGACGCGATCGAATCATAAATGTGGAAATCCGTAGAGGAACTAAAGTTGGTGACATGGGAAATTTATTGAGCGAAGCGAGCCGAAGGTGAGCGGAGCTCTCAACGGGTGACTCAAATTACGATTTATGTTAAATTGTGTTAAATTGTTTTAAATTGTTTCTCGGCGAATACTCGGCCGATTTCAGATTTTCTTGCACTCATTAAAAGCTTACAGAATTACCCAGGTTCTTACGAAGCCAGAATTTTGTATTTCGATCAAATTAAAATAATTTGAATGATGGTAAAAATTCCCATTGCGTAATGACAAAAAATACTTTGACAGAGTTATATCGCTTTGAATCAAAACTCACTTCGCTCAAATATATGCTGCAGCGTAACGGTACGTTTCGCGACTGCGGCGACCTAGTTTGTGACGCTTATGTTTTTCAGTGTACACTGATAGGCTTAAAGTAATGATGATGATTTTAATTATGAACTGCACTCACAGTTGTCATTCTAACATAAACTGGCCCGTATATAGTATAGTATTCTTATATCTGTGCCTGTATTAAATAATACTAAATAGTAATAAGAAACATTAAAGGCACGGTCAAACTCATCCTTCACATGCGACGTATCTGGCCTGAACCAGATCTGGCTTATACAATTTGTATGGTAACGAACGCACTGGTCATTCACCACGCTGTCTTACGCGTCACCGCGTCAGATTCGCGTGTTCCCATGCTATCCCACGCGTACGACGCTGTCACACACGTTTAAAGTGTCATAGCGCGTAGATAACGTAAACGTCAGACGTCGTAACATGTATATAGGACCAGTGTGTCAATGTCTACCACGTCGCTTGGCATACGTCGTATGTGAAGTGTTTTAAGCTTAAATGTTGTAGATATAAGAGAAAACATGTAAAGTAACACACATTAAAGAATTAAAGGTTGTATAAAAGTGCGAGAAGAATATAATCGAGAACTGGAATGTTCCAAGGGGACTTGAATAAAAGAAGATAGTAAGTAAATAATATACCTAGTTAAATGCGAAGGATATCGTCAAATCAATTAGACTGGACTAAAATAACATTGTAAAGAATAGGCTCTGCCTAAGTAGAGGTGCGCAAAAAAACCGCAACTTTGTTTTGATCACTTTTTATAATGTTTAAAAGTGGCCATTTTAAAAATTACCTACATTATGACGTAAAATCCCAATTTAACACACTTTATGACTTTCTGCACGTTAGTATTTACTATACAAGTACAGCAATTTACTCCCGTAATGAGTTAATCATTAATACGAAGCATGATGAGAAGATAAACATGAAACTGGCCGTCATACTTTGTCTGGACTGTATAAAAATGAAGACATTGCGTCTCCAGTACACTATGATGTCCTACTTAGACATTTTTCATGTAGCAGATAACTGATGTTATAAAGAGTAACATAGGCTACTTGTTATCCCGGGAATGCGTTCTCGTGGGAATTGGGAATTAGAAAATGCGACATCAGCTAATTTTTAACTGCTTCGGTGGCGTGGTCGGTAGTGCATCGGCTTTCGACTCCGGAGTCTCGGGTTCGATTCTCGGGTCGAATCAAATATTTGTGTGCTCCACAAATATTTGTTTCGGAGTTGGGGTGTTTTCTATGTATATTATGTATGTATTTAGAAATATATAAGTATGTTTATCAGTTGTCTAGATCCCATAGCACAAGCTTATAGCTTAGTTTGGGCTAGATGATGTTGTGTGAGAATGTCCAAAAACATTTATTTATTTTACAACTAGCTGACCCGGCAAACGTTGTTTTGCTTTAGGGGTGGACTACCCTTAACATTTAGGGGGATGAAAAATAGATGTTGTCCGATTCTCAGATCTACCCAATATGCACACAAAATTTCATGAGAATCAGTCAAGCCGTTTCGGAGGAGTATGGCAACGAAAACTGTGACACGAGAATTTTATATATTAGATATACTTCCAAAAGCTTAAGTTTTAGACTGGATTTGAAGCAGCATCAGTATCTTACAGGCCGAAAAATTCGCGCTAGATGAGACTCACATCCCCCTTAGACGTATTTGTATTGCAATATTGATGTCTTCGGCAGTGGGTATTCATCAAGATCGCACAATCGAACCACCATTTACAGGGGACCAGCTTTGACTGACTGACAGTCAGAGCATGTCCCCTGTAAGGGAACTGACACTGACTCAAATTATTTGATCTTCGATTGACAGTTCGATTGTCGTTCGATCTTGATGAAACTTGGTACGGATAAAGATTTAGATCCTGTGATGTTAGCGATGTGTATGTAAGCTTCCTTTTAGTTCGCTAATAGGTTCCCTTATGGAAAGGGACCGGGTGTACACTATAAATAATTAAAACTTACCTAGAGTTAGATCTCTTCGACGAATCGTGTTTCTTCCCGCCTTGTAGATTTGGCAAATCCTTTTGCCTCTTCTCAGTTTCTCTCCATATTCTGTAGTATAGTATACACATCACAGTCACTGGCACATAAAACGCTGCTATGGCTGTCCCGAACGTAATGAACTGGTTCGTCTCTATAAACTGAATGTAACACTCATAAGGTCTCACTTTCCGCTCTCCATCAATATACGGCCACGCGTAAATCCATGGAGGCCATAGCAATAAACTGAATCCCCAAGCACATCCTATCATAACGGTAGCACGACGTGTAGTCCTTCTAGCACGGTAAGTCAACGGTCGCGTAACACTGAAGTATCTGTCGAAACTTATGATGAGCAAGTTGAGCACTGAAGCATTGGATGCGAGGTAGTCGAGAGCTAACCATGTATCGCAAATATGCGGCCCCAGAGGCCAGTAACCGTACACAGTAAACATTGTATATAACGGCATCGATATAAGTCCAATGGCAAAATCAGCAACCGCCAGTGAAAATAGGAAATAGTTGCTGATGGTTTGCAGTTGCTTGTCAATCTTGAAGCTTATCATAACCATGCAGTTACCGATGACTGTCATTGTGGAGAATATGGATGCGACGATGACTATAGCGGCTTTTTGTACGAGGCTGTAGGGGCTTGTGGGTAGTTCGGACATGTACACTAGATCGGTGAGGTTGGTGTCGTTAGATGCGTTTAGCATGCTGTCAACTGGGCGAACCCCGCCCCGCTCCGCTCGCTCCACCCCGGCCCACGCGCCGACTCAGCGACCACTTGCCTGCACACACAAACAAACACTGATATTAGCTCAGTTGAAGGTAAAATCACATACATAATAATGCAACTGACATTGTGGCAAGCGAACTGAGAAAATAATGGTTTTTTAATTAGCTCTTGTCTTGTTTTGTGATCATCACTGACACGTAGCGTAGTGTTTTTGCTTTTATTATAATGATTGTTAACTAGTTACCACGGTGTGAGACATTTATCATTTGTAAGTTTTTACGATATAAAATGCGAAAATGAATTTTGTGGGAATGCTCTACCAACAGCTATACAGACTCATACTAGTTATAAAAGGTCCTAACAAAATCGATCTGGGATACAGTAGTATCCAGGTCGGTTTCGGCCTCGTGTGTCATTAACGTGATCGAGTTCGAGTGTGAAATTAAACCAATAGTAGTGGTGTTACACGTAGCAAACGAAATAGAAAGAGAGTTGATCTAATTTGCTTTTAAGACTTTTTCAACCACCAGTCCTCGAAACCACACTAGGTGGTACAGTTGTAATAGTATCCAATATTAAAAGAACAAAATAATATGTAGGTACTTATATCAGTAAAAAGAAAATGTCCCCGCATCATTTCGATGAACCGTTCACATGAACTCAGTGACCGCGGGTTCTTCACAATGCGAGCATGGAAGGTAAACGGTGCGTTCACTCGCGTACTACGCCCGAAGGGTAAGTAACTACGTAGTATCTACGTATAACAAGGCCGGTAGGACGGTCTGCCGATCAAAGGGTACGAGTATTTTTTTAATGTAAATAGTGACTGTAAAGAGTTGAATACTCTTATTAAACAAAGGCACTCCTAACTTTTTTTATCATGTTTTTAATCTTTGAGAAGAAGGCTTTGGTCTTGTTTCGCATTATGCCAGGTTTTTATGATGTTTCAATTATTTTTTATATTGTCTGTGTTTTCTGGAACGCAAAGTGCGAGGTAGGCAGAGACATATTTTAGAGGCATATTTTCATATCAAACTAAGGCCTTGGAGAGCACGTTAAGCCGTGTGTCGGTCCGGATTGTCATATGAACATCTATGGCAGTCGTTACGAGTATTTGGCGCCCTGAAAGAAAATCCTCGTGGTCTAACTACAGAACTTCGCTCTACGGAAAATATCTAAGTTCAACCGCGAGCAGTTAGACTGGAAAGCCGACCCCAACTGTTTTGGGAAAATGCTGAGATGATGAGTTGATGACTTTCTTATTAAATTACGGCAAAATGTTAAAATACACTTCCAGAAAAGGGGTAAAATATATTAAGTAATTATTTCGCAGTATACTCCCTTTACACACCTTTAATATTGTGAATCTACGAACCTCTTTATGCAACTGTGTAGTACCACATGGCGTCGGGTTGTACTTTAATTGAAAATTTAATCACTCGTCTGTTGGGTCTAATATTGAGCACAGAGCAGCCGGTATGAAAGGCTAGTGATTCTGCGCTGACATTTCATGTGAAACTACCAATTTACCGAGTTTGCTCGCCTATTGAATTCTTGGTAAATTCATACAAATAAATAAAATTTAAGTGTGTGTGTGTGTGTGTGTGCAGTTTAAATTTAAAGTTATTCACTAAATGCATATGAAACTATTTACATAAAAAATGCTATTTTTATTTTTTGTCATCAGTCTAATCTCTAATCTCTGAAACAGCTGGACCGATTTTGGCGGGACTTTCACTGGCAGATAGCTGATGTAATAAGGTGTAATATAGGCTACTTTTTATCCCGGGGATGTGTTCCCGCGGCAATTGGTAACCATAAAACTATTTCAAGCAAGCGAAGCTGCGGGCACCCGCTATTAAATAATTGTCTTAGGACCATTGTATAATACGCCATCAACCCTCAAACCAAGTAACTTAACGTAATATACGTAGCAAAACACCCAGACAGCGAAACTAATATTTGCAGATCGTTCAAATATTTGTCACGACCAGAGTCCTCTGTCGTGTTGTGCGTTCAACTGACCATGCCAAGACTGTGCTTACATATTTACCTACAGTGTACAAAGAAATTGTTTGAAATCCCTAGTTTTCTCATTCCGACATCTCACAATGCACACATCTACCTAATTTCAGTAGATAATAATATAACCCAAACTAAATTGTATAAAATAAAACCATAGAACCCATTTTGATACGCTGTGTTGGTAATAAATTACAAATGGCCGCCTGACTGACGACATCTCGGCGATCGTAAATAAGAAGGAAAAAATCATCAAACCTTTGCTATTAAACAAGCGTTAATGGCTGTTCGAATGGCAATGAATATTTCATTTCATTTTGCAAATAGCATAAATATTCTCTGTAATAAAATGTAAGTTATGTAGGTACCGTACCATAGATATATTTAGACGCATGGCAGGACTCCTTGTTCTGCGTTTATTACATCTCACTCAGAAGGTTGCATTCATATTTTATGACGTTCTTTATTCAAATTCAAATAGTTGTTGATTTGAAAGATAGAACCCGACACGTCATTGACATAGAAGAACGTGTGAGATGCTAGTATGCTTTTTTATTGTTTGAAAAAGGAAATGCAAATATACTTTTTTTGTTTCATTTATAATAGCTGGGCAGCGGGTGGCTTATGCTAGGTTATGTAACAACCATACTGACTCGTATAACTTCTTTGAAAGACAAGACTTATAACGTAAATAAATAAATAAATATTTTTAGACATTCTCACACAACGTCATCTAGCCCAAACTAAGTTATAGCGTATAAGCCTGTGATATGGGATCTAGACAACTTATAAACATACATTTAATATTTCTAAATACATACATAATATACATAGAAAACACCCAAACTACGAAACAAATATTTGTGGATCACACGTGAATCAACTTCTATGTAGTTTTAGCGCAGTGGACGTGTTTGCGGTTGCTAGTAAAAAGTGTAAATGCAAAAAGATTAAAAAAACAAAAATTGACACCAACAACCGACTTCTAATTAAATAAATAATAAATACGTTAGGACACTTCACACTACGCCATCTAGTCTCAAACTAAGCAGAGCTTGTGATATGAGTACTAGATAAATTGATAAACTGATATAAATACTTATATACTTACATTTTTTTGGAAATACATACATATTATACATAGAAAACATCCAGAATTCGGTACAAACGTATGTGTCATCACATAAAGTTTGTCCCGACCGGGAAGTCCCGAGAGAATTACCAAATTGAAATGAGACCACTTATAGGAAATAGTAGATTTCGTTTAATTCAAAACCGTTTCACTCAGTCCAATCATATGAGGTAGTATAAAAAACGTACAGTCGAATTGAGAACCTTTTTTATACCATTGCCCCTCGAAAAAGTGAACTTTAATCATCGATAACAGTGAATAAAACGCTCATTTACTCACAAGTGAATAATGACATTTGAATTTGGAACGAGCTTCAATAGACGAATTATGTATACTACAAAAAAAAAAGCTGAACGTAACTACTGGCAGGCTGAATGAAGTCATTCCATTGACAAAAAAAACCTTTACCTTATTTTCTCGCAGTCAATGGTATAAAGTAGAGTAGACTACACGTGAAATGTAATTACCAACTGCTTCAACATCTCATGTAACCCATATTTGCAATGATCTTTAATAAATAAATAAATAAATAAAAAATAAAAAATCTCGTTCCTTGTGTCCCTCGCTCCGCTCAGGATTCTACTTTAGAATCCTTCTCTACTCTCAGGATCCAACTTCGTAACTCGAATTAAATTTTCTTTTTTTTTTTCACTTGTATAATCTACTACTAGGTCGCCGCAGTCGCGAAACGTACCGTTACGCTGCAGCATATATTTGAGCGAAGCGAGTTTTGATTCAAAGCGATATAACTCTGTCAAAGTATTTTTTGTCATTACGCTATGGGAATTTTTACCATCAATTAAATTATTTTTATTTGACCGAAATTCAAAATTCTGGCTTCGTAAGAACCTGGGTAATTCTGTAAGCTTTTGATGAGTGCAAGAAAATCCGAAATCGGCCGAGTATTCGCCGAGAAACAATTTAACACAATTTAACATAAATCGTATATATTATATTATTTGAGTCACCCGTTGAGAGCTCCGCTCGCCTTCGGCTCGCTTCGCTTAATAATAGTAGATTATACAACAAGACTGACAATAATTTGTAAGTCTGTTGAAAATACAGATAAGTCAATTCAATCTCGGTAGGAACCAAATACTAACTAAAGCATTATTTGATTAAAATCTGTTCGTCCAAGCTCCCAATACTCCCTCCAAAATGTGTATGTAAAGAAAGTAAAAACATACTTAAAATGAGTCGTCGCCTATAAAATGAGGGCGTGTAATCTTTCTGTCCTTGTCGCGAATTGAGATGGTTTCTACAATATCAATGGGTTTAAAGGAAAGTTTGTATGTGAATTGCCACTTTCCTACTGAATACGTCTTTATTTATATTTTCATAAAGGAGATTGTTCACATTTCAATAGACCGCCGTTTCGTAACAAATAATTTTGTATGACAGCGAAAATCGGATATTAAATTGGATTGATATCGTACTTTCATAGGAAATAAAAAATATTCTGTTATTTTGTGGGGTTTTCTCTCATTCTTCGTTTTGCCGTTAAAATTAGAGGTTAGTTTTGAAGCAAATGTCCATCAATCCGTCATATCAATTTTGAGCAAAAAGTGCTAATCGTTACATGGATGAACATGGATTTAATTCAAATAAGATAGAAGTAATAGTTCCAACACACTTATAAATAACCCTGACAATGGGGTGGCCACATCATTGGGTATACCCACTTGTAAGTGATGCACCGGCCGATCAACGGACAAGATACTGGCAAATAAAGGGCATGTACGTCCCTGGTGAAAAGTGGATGTACAAATGCCTCTGTATACCCTTTCTTAGATATAAATATTTATTTTGGACATTCTCACACATCGTCATCTAGCCTAAGCTTGTATTACTTATAACCAATCAACCACATATACCGAATCACGTATCTAGGGTCTAGATACGTGACTCTAGACCCTAGATACTCGGTATCTAGATAACTGATAAACATACATAGGTAGGTATATTTATTTCTAAATAGGTACCTACAAACAATATACATAGAAAATATATTTAAGTAAAAGTAGTATGTAATTAAAAGGAATTTTCTAAGTTCGACGTCATTTATTATTCAAAAAATTTACTTATAACAGTCTATAACAATATTCCTCCTTCCTATTGACTTTTAAATCCACTGCCCTCTTAGTAGATAACTCGGTAGGTATAATGACCACAGCGCACTGCTTCGTTTTGTTCTCAGTGTAATATTAAATGTAAACCAATGCATTTACGATCTACTTATTGCAATCATCCAAGAATAATTCATCAAGGTAAATCTTGGTGTCACTGAAAAATGTAGTTAGCGCTTTTGATACTCCATAGTAGTCCATAGCAAGGTCTTCAGTCATACTCCTATCTCTTATAGAATAGAATAGATTGCATAATATGGACAAAAACAACGAGTCAAATAGTGTTTTGTAACCATCGCTTGAAACTACAATACTAAAATACGATATTAATCACCAATGTCTATGAATTTCTTCGAGAAACATTACATATTTTACCCTTAGATTTTATAATAATTTAGAATAAATAATCTAAGTTTAAGAGAATTTCTAAAAAATACCAAATTGTCAAGAGGACATTTGTTTTGACTTTTGGTTTAATTGCTTTTTTATTATTTGTCAATTCAGCCTGGACTTTATGTAAATCTTCAAAACATTGTTTTACATTATTTAATTATTAAAACTAGTAAATTGAGTCTGTTATTCAATTTGCTTTATGAAAAAACATACTTTACTATTTTACTTTAAATCTGTAGTTTTCTTACAAAAAAACAGAATTTCAAAATGGCGATAATAATATTTTCAAAAAGTTTAGTAAGAACTACACCACCACTTCATATCATTCGATCCGATACTCTTATGATATTTGTCTATGAATTTGATTCATGACATCCGGTCCGACATAGTGCATTTGAGTAAGAAGACCATTAAAAACGATTACACCACGAATTATTATCAAAGTTTAAACCCCACATACGATTTCGTTCGAGTGAATTAAAAGATTGTTAAAAAAATATTATATGATTTATCAATTTACTTAGGTAGCCATACACTTTTTATTTAGGTTTTTAAAAAAGAAACAGCTTATGAACAACCTCCTTTAAGAAAGTATCTTGTGAACATTATGTCCCTACTCTGATGGCCTCATCTGAAAATTTAGTGTATTTTTTCAAAGGAGGAAGTTAATAACAAGAAATACAGTACAAAATATCAAAATAAATCCATATACTTAAATATATTTTAATGTTAGAGTTAAGGTCGATTTAGACATATTAGTGAAACCTCAGTTCCGTCCGACACAGTACCGGCGCAGTTCAGTATCAGTGCAAAATAATTTTTCTTACATTTTCTATGAACATGTCAGAGTCAGTAACAGTGATGACTGAGTCGTATTTAACACTGTCACGTGAGTACGCGTTCAGAATATATTAAAAAAAAAATTGTGCTGATACTGAACAGTGAAAGTTTCACTGATATGTGTGATCGACCTTAAGCCATATTGGTTGAGTCATAAATTGTCTTTGGTCGTAAATAACCAGTTAAGGTGAGTTTTACGAGTTTTCGCTGATTGGAGCATAATCTAATGTTTGTGTAATTTTGATATTTTATTACTTTAAACTAGCTGATATTTACTATAGGGTAGTTAAAAGCTCACGGTCTAATGGACAATTATTGTTACCGTTGACCTATAGACGGTTATGTTACTTGCGCTTTACTACGTAGTAAAGCTAGTATTTATACTTCTCCATACGTATGGAGAAGTATAAATAAAAATAAATAAATATTTTTGGACATTCTCACACAACGTCATCTATCCCAAATTAAGCTAATATAAGCTTGTGCTATGGGATCTAGACAACTGATAAACATACTTATATACTTCTAAATACTATATTATACTTTTTTTATATTAAGGTCGACAAATTGACGCCACCCGCCTGATGGTAAGCTGTGGCGACGTCTGGCTATTGTGGACGACTTTCATAGTACACAGAAATACTATAGAGACTGGCCCTCAACTTGACGACCTAGTAATGTGTCTCTTCACGCTCCGCTTAAAGAACCCAGGGTTATATGTGGGAGGAAACGCTCACCGTGGTAAATACGGTAGAACACGGCTAAGGAAGCAATTTTTCGGCGCTGGGCTAGCGGCCCTTCCCGTTACCTCCGGACAGTCTATAATGCGAATAGCACGAAATAGCTGCATAGCGTCGAGTGCGTCCAGCAAATACTACGCGGAGCCGTCCCAGAGGTGAGAGCAGTATTCGACGCAGGGTCTAATCTGCGTTTTGTACAGCAGACACCTCCGGTGCGGTGTAAAGAATCGCTTTATACATAGAAAACACCCAAACTCCGAAACAAACATTTGTGGATCACACAAAGATTTGATTCGACCCGGGAATCGAACCCGACACTCCGAAGATGAAAGCTGATGCACTACCGACCATACCACCGAAGCAGTATGATAACATGATTTGAAGAAGAAGAAAAATATGTTCACATTTGTTATTAGTAAGGTCCGTTTATACGACAGTGCGTATTAAAGTAAATAAGGAGTCATAACGTAGTCCATTGGGGACATGAAAAATTGAACAGTGAATTATCGTACCTACTAGTATTATTTTATTTATTTTACACTTCATGTACAGTAACTATGAGCTACGAGTTACGACTGCAATAAAGGAAAGGAAAGAAAAACTGATTCTGTTTATGAGTCACAATATAGTTCATATACCTTCTTACTGAAAACCAAGCGGCTGGTTGACATCCTAATTTCCAACAGGAGCACATTCCATTCAATGTAGAGTGAACAAGGCTAGAGAAAATCTGAGAAGGACAATGTTAAAGAAGATTGTTTGAAGAGCGCAAGATTTTTTTGTGATTGGAGTCAAGAAATTCAAAGTGTTGAGTAAGATATGATGGGGTATTGGGAGAATTTATTAAGGTTTTAGGATTATATAATCTTTGCCAGCTTATTTATTTCTTACCTAAACCTAATTTGTAAACAATATATGTTACGTCATACCAATAAATTGTCCGTAGTCGTATAAATCAAGTTAAGGTACATTTTACGAGCGAACACTAATGTCTGATTTTAGTTCAATCACAGGGTGTTGTTGTATCCGGTTCAGCATTTAAATACATAGCTACTTGGTATTTGCGACTACACGTAAGATTTTGTAGCCTTTCATCATTTCATCGCAAGGCAACGGGTTTAAATTTTTTTTCAAAGTTACAATATAGCTGCTACTTTTTATTAAATTCATTCGGTTATTTTGGACATAACCCATTATAAATGTGCCCTGCGACGGCAATAGGCTTGCCCCCTATTACGTGGTACTAACAATACTGGCAAATTGTGGGTGTGTAATGCACCTCTGCATACCCCTTCGGGATATAGGCGTGATATGTGTGTAGTATGATGTGTGTGTGTGTAGTATTAACATCTTAGGAGCCCAAGTCATCATCACCACAGCTGAATAACGGACGATCATCTCATCATCATCATTGCAGCCCATTTGACACCCACAGCTGGGCATAGCTGGAATATATACCACCCTGGCTGGACAGGTAGGTATATGGATTTGTGACAAGTTTTCCTTCTCTAAAAATAGGTCACACTATAAGTTTTGCGTAACTTAAAAAAACAACATGTTAAACCAAAATATTATGTTTATTGCTTTTCAAAATACTCTCCTTTACATTTTAAACATTTTTTCATGCGATCGAACCATTTTTTAAAACAGGTGGACCACAGATCTGAAGGCATGTTTTCTGCATTAACACTCTTTTGATCTTCAAGTGGAATTGTACAGATGGGACTCGTAGCTGAGAAAAAAAAACGCGATCATTTTTTTACCAACGTTTCTCGCCTGCCTCACTTTTGTTGGCATGTTCTCATTTTCAAACACCCATTCACAAGATTGCTGTTTTTTTTTCGGGTTCAAAACAATAAATCCACGTTTCGTCTCCTGAGACAATGTCATAAACAGCATTAGAATGTCCGTGGTCGTACTTCAGTAGCATCTGTGAGCACCATTCCACGCGAGCCCGCTTCTGCTCCGCGGTCAGTTCATGAGGGATCCAACGACAACAAAGTTTCCGAACGTTCAATTCTTCGTGTAAAATTTTCTGGATTTCACTCATACCAATCCCCAATAGTCCTCGAATTGTCTCATAGGTAATCCGCGGGTTTTCTTCAATTAACCGCTAACAGTAGCCACATTATTTTCGTTGACGGCAGTTGAAGGCCGCCCTTCACGAAATTCGTCATGTAAACATGTCATGGAAACTCAACCTTTCTCAAATTCAGCAAACCATCGCCTCACGGTGCTCAAACAAGGTGATTCTCTCCCAAAAGCATTTTGAAGACGAGCGGCACAGTCTTGCGGAGAGAGAGAACTGTTAAAATCACAAAAAATCATCGCTCTAAAATCTTTTCGACTTAATTCCATTTTCGTTGCATACGTAGAAATTTGATGTGTGATAAAAAACAATTGATAAATGATTTCGCGCCAATTGTTCTTTTTATTACTAAGAAGGTTGCAACGTTTAAAAAAATATAACATTTTCCTCACTAAAAAATCCTCAATAAAAAAAATCACTTTTAAATTATTGTTTCAATTAAAGGAATACTTGAGCTCACGAAACTATAAGACTTACGAAGATCTGTTCTTAGGAATCGTAGTCATCGATTTTTGTAAAAATAAAACCTGCATTCACAGATTTAAAAATTAACTTGAACTCAGCTCGGGAATCTTACCTTACAATCGTCGCCTAGCTGTAGACTCTTTTTTTTTATTTTTCAATATTAAATTTTTTTTTTTTTATCTGAGTATGCAGTTTATATTTTTACTAAAATCGGTGACATGTTTCCTAAGAACAGATCTTCGTAAGTCTTATAGTTTCAGACTTTCCCTCACTGACCCATATCATAGGTACAAAAATTATGTATATGTATATATTATATGTATATATTATACATTATTATCTATATTATAGATAATTCGCATGACACAACAAGACGACACCAGAGCCACAAGTTTGATTCCTGGGTCAGACCAAAATATTTGCGTGATCCGTAAAAAGTATTGTCTCAAAATATGAGTCATTTCTACTTAAAAAAATTCACGTCGAAATTGACACAACAACCGACTTCAAATTATTGAAATGAGACCAAATTGAAATAGAACCATTTGGAAAGTAGTACCACAGAATAGGGAATAGTACTTACATACAGAACTTGCGCTCCGACGTTAATTAAAGCACATTCTTTTGTTTACAGACAACATCATTCGAACATAAAGTGCCAGGAAAGTGCCAGCATAATTTGACCAATAATTATGACGTTAATGCCTCAATATCAACTCTATGGTCAATGCCGTGTCACAAACAAGAGACAACCCTTACTGTCTTACAACTTCAAGTTGTCGCTGACGTCATGTATTTTTTGCGATTGTTAGGCGAGTGACATAGCCCTGGTAGAAAGAAGTTTTCTTTAAAAAAAAATCTAAATCTGTCCACATGTTTATTTCAGAACGAGATTATTACAACCTAAATCTTTGAACAACGACGTTCGAATTTGAAATGACAGATTCCAATTTTTTTAAATTATGTTATATAATTGGTATTATTTACAGCCAGTTGCTGTACAGACAACATCAATGCCAATGGTTCAATTTACTTATTGTGTTGCCACACAAAAACATTTCCTACCATATTCGGTAACCTTATCCTAATGGATGACTTCGTAATAAAAAGCATTATCAGAACATATCTGTTTACTTTCACCGATATCCCACAAATGCTGCATTCATATTCCATGTAAACAAAACTGTTTTATGTGAAAAGATGAGATATAAATTTCTGCTCCATGATCTGACCAGATCTTTGGGATCAGTCAGGTAAACATGTTGAGGACTATTTTTAAAAAAGATTTCGTGGCGAATAAGATTTTAAAGGATTTTTTTCATTAGGAGTTACAGAAGGCCTAAGTCCGACGACGCCCTAGGGTTGTCTCTTCGAGGGCGTACCCGGGTCGCCCGGCTTTAAACGTTTGATTTTTTTTTAGTTTTTTTTTTAGACGTTGGGTTGGAAAAAAATACGTCACGGCAGTCTTTAAATAATTTCCTGTGAAAGACACTTGCGTCACTTAAAGTCTATACTTAAACAGATGGCCCACTTAACCATTGACACGCTCCAAGCACCTTATACGGGCTATTTCTATTTATACATAATATATAACAACCTTTTTAATCGACTCATGTATGTATAAGACTTGTTGTACATGCATGAGTGGCTCTCTGTGGCTTTTTAGGGTCCCGTAACCAAAGGGTAAAACGAGAACCCTATTACTGAGACTTCGTTGTCCGTCTGTCCGTCTATCTTGCACTGTATCTCATGAACCGATCACGGTTCTAACTATCAAGTTAGAAAGTTGAAATTTTCACAGATGATGTATTTCTGTTGCCTCTATAACAACAAATATTAAAAAAAAACATAAATAGGGGCTCTCATACAACAAACGTGATTTTTTCTTTTTGGTACGAAACCCTTTGCGCGCGGGTCCGACTCGCACTTGGCCGATTTTTTTGAGCCACTACAGCAGTCATCTATACTAATATTATAAAGAGAAAAGATTTGATTGGTTGTTTGTTTGTTTGAAGCGAATAAGCTCCGTAACTACAGATCGCCCATACGGTCGAACATCGAAAGTAGAAATCGTGAACATTAAAAACATATTTGGGTTTTTCCCTCATATGGGCAAAAGACCCCTTAAAAATGGTCACGATGAAAAAATTGCCATAAATCAAAGAACACTTGTGCCAAGTTTCGGGGAGATAGGATACAATATGTGGCCGCTAGCCCTAAACACATACGACATACGGACTGACCGACCGACAGACGAAAGTATATTATAAGTAATAAGAATAGTATTTTTATTATTGGTAGGTATTACACTGAGACCCCTCCGTGGCTAGCGGTAGCACATTAAGCCGTGTCGGTCCCGGTTGTCATACAAACATCTATGGCAGTCGTTAGGGGTAGTTGGAGCCCTAAATCAAAAATCTGATCGATCTAACTACAGAACTTCGATATCACCCATGGGTTGTGGTGGTCAGATGGCAGTCGCTTCACGAAAAATATTGAAGTTGAAGCCGACCCCAATTGAAGACTTATTTACAATACAAAAACAAAATTACTGTTGAAATAATGACGTAATACGTGGGTCACTCTATAAGTTATGCGTAACTTAAAAAAACAACATATTAAAACCAAAATATTATGTTTATTGCTTATCAAAATACTCTCCTTTACATTTTAAACATTTTTTCATGCGATCGAACCATTTTTTAAAACAGGAGGACCACAGATCTGAAGGCATGTTTTCTACGTGCTGATTGAACGCTATCACTGCCTCTTCGGAGTAGGTAAAAGTGAAACCTCTCATCAAATCTTTGATTTTGGGGAAAATACAGAAATCACAGGGTGCTAGGTCGGGGCTATGCGCAGGATGGGTGACGAGTTGCACTTTTTCGGAAGCTAAAAATGACTTTGTTTTGTTGGCCGTGTGTGAAGAAGCGTTGTCATGATGTAGGAGAACGCGGCTTTTGGGTCGTCTTTCGCGAACTTTTTCTAACACCCTGGGTAAACAAATGGTAGAATACCACTCGGCATTAACACTCTTTTGATCTTCAAGTGGAATTGTACAGATGGGACCCGTAGCTAAGAAAAAAAACGCGATCATTTTTTTACCAACGTTTCTCGCCTGCCTCACTTTTGTTGGCTTGTTCTCATTTTCAAACACCCATTCACAAGATTGCTGTTTTTTTTCGGGTTCAAAACAATAAATCCACGTTTCGTCTCCTGTGACAATGTCATAAACAGCATTAGAATGTCCGTGGTCGTACTTCAGTAGCATCTGTGAGCACCATTCCACGTGAGCCCGCTTCTGCTCCGCTGTCAGTTCATGAGGGATCCAACGACAACAAAGTTTCCGAACTTTCAATTCTTCGTGTAAAATTTTCTGGATTTGACTCATACCAATCCCCAATAGTCCTCGAATTGTCTTATAGGTAATCCGCGGGTTTTCTTCAATTAACCGCTTATTTTTGTTGACGGCAGGTGAAGGCCGGCCTTCACGAAATTCGTCCTGTAAAGAAACTCGACCTCTCTCAAATTCAGCAAACCATCGCCTCACGGTGCTCAAACAAGGTGGTTCTCTCCCAAAAGCATTTTGAAGACGAGCGGCACAGTCTTGCGGATAGAGAGAACTTTTAAAATCATAAAAAATCATCGCTCTAAAATCTTTTCGACTTAATTCCATTTTCGTTGCATACGTAGAACTTTGATGTGTGACAAAAAACATTTTTTTTTTTTTTTTTTTTTTTTATATTTAGGTCGACAAATTGACGCCACTCGCCTGATGGTAAGCTGAGGCGACGTCTGGCAATTGAGGGCGACTCTCACAGTACACAGGAATACTATAGAGAGTGGCCCTCAACTTGACGACCCTGTAATGTGCCTCTTCACGCTTCGCTTAAAGAGCCCAGGGTTATATGTTGGAGGAAACACGTGCGCAGGCAGGGCGTTCCAAGCCACCATCGTTCGGCAGAGAAACGATCGTTTAAAACGCTCGGTTCTCGCGAAGACGGTTTCCACGGTATGAGGGTGACATCTCTGCCCGGCACGCGTTGTTCGGGATCGGAAGGGAGAGGGTGGGATCAGGTTGAAGAGCTCTTCAGAACACTCACCGTGGTAAATACGGTAGAACGCGGCCAAGGAAGCAATTGTTCGGCGCTGGGCTAGCGGCTCAAGGCTTCCCGTTACCTCCGGACAGTCTCAAATGATTTTACGCCAATTGCTTTTTTTTATTACTAAGAAGGTTGCAACGTTTAAAAAAATATAACATTCGAAATTCAAATAGTTCCGATTAGCCAGAAGTTCAAAACTTTTAGTGTGCCCCATGTACGTATGTCAACCCTTTCTGAAAGAAAGATCTGTATTAAATCTGACATTAGAGCAAAATTACTCAAACAAGTAGGAACGCTCGCTGAAGCTACGAATTTAGCTACGCCGGTCTACGGAAGTCTACGACGTAGCGATGCCGTAGTAGAAATATGCATTTTTGATAATTACAGAGCGCTTTTCCTCAAGTTTCGAGGAAACAGTTCAGAAATGTTTGTAAAATATGTTTCATTAGAAGAGAAGAAGAAATTTTATTTCATTACATTTTAGTTAAATTACTTCACTGGGAGTCCATCGGGAATAAAAATAGAACGTTAAATATCGTGTCTACTTGATATAAACAGGATGTAACATTCAAATGTGTCAGTATGGGACTGTTTGAAACTATAAGACATATGAAGATCTGTCCTAAGGAACTATGTCATCGAATTTAGTGAAAACAAATACGGCATTCATACATTTTTTTAAACTTGATTCTGAATGTTTTAAAAAAATTAACACAATTTTTCTTTCAATAGTATAGCTATAATTGTTACAATTAAACATGATGCCTAAATTAATAAAAGGCATTGTTTTAATATCCTTTATTAATATAATATTAATATTAGAATTAAATAATATTAGAAGTTAAGGGACAAAGTTTGTGTGATGACACATATAATTGTGCCGAAGTCTGGGTGTTCCCTATGTATAATATGTATGTATTTAATTTGACTACCTCGGTGGCACAATGGTACTATGTACGGACTGCCACACTCGAGGTCTCGGGTTCGATTCCCGGGTCTGGTGGATAATGTATAATTCTCTTTAGAATTTTATCCAGATAATTATCCCAGAGTCTGGATCTTGTGCCCGGTAAATGGCAATAGGCTCGCCCCCTATTACATGGGACCTAACATAGCTGGCGAGATGTGGGTGTGTTTGCACACCTCTGCCTACCCCTTCGGGGAAAAAGGCGTGATGTTATGTTATGTTTCTTTTTATTTAAAAAAAATGTATATAAGTATTTATATCAGTTTAACTAGTACTCATATCACAAGGTTTGCTTAGTTTGAGACTAGATGGCGTTGAGTAAATTGTCCTAAAATATAAAAAAGTAGATATGCAGTTGTTCAAAATGACTAGGAACCATATTTTTGTAATACACCATTAATACAATCGAATTTCAATACACATAATCTTATACTTTCAGACTTTCTCATTTTGACCCATTTGCATGTTATGCCTTGTACTGGCCTGGCTTAAATCAAAGAAAGTATAGGCTTTTACCTTCACGAACCCGACTTGACCGCAAGCTTATCCCTGGGCGTCCCACCAGTAAAACTAAAATAAGGGAACTCACCGTGTCTGTCAGTTTTGGAGTACCTTCTAAATTATGAACACACGCAAAGAGATGTTGAGCTGAATTTTTATGTTTTGAGTGAGCTCGGTAATACCCGACGTATGGTAATAAGGGAACTTCATAAATAATTCTAATTCATATAAGAATGAAGGAAAATATACACGGACCAATGTGTACTATAAAATAAGTATATATTTTGCTTGACTGCTTCGGTGGCGTGGTCGGTAGTGCATTTCGACTCCGGAGTCTCGGGTTCGATCCCCGGGTCGAATCAAATATTTGTGTGATCCACAAATGTTTATTTCGGAGTTTGGGTGTTTTCTATGTATATTATGTATATATTTAGAAATATATAAGTATGTTTATCAGTTGTCTAGATCCCATAGCACAAGCTTATAGCTTCGTTTGGGCTAGATGACGTTGTGTGAGAATGTCCAACAATATTTATTTATTTATTTATTTTATGTATATTATGTATGTATTTAGAAATTTGTCCGAGACGTCCAGGACTTTAATTGGCTGTGCCATAGGGGCTGCCACGTAAGATTTTATTGCCTTTCATGAACATTTCATCGCAAGACAACGGTTTTAATTTTTTTTCAAAATTGCAATATTGCTGCTACTTTTTATTAAATTCATTCGGCCATTTTGCACATAACCCATTACATGTGTGCCCGGTGACGGCAATAGGCTTGCCCCCTATTACGTGGAACTAAAAATACTGGCAAATTGTGGGTGTGTAATGCACCTCTGCCTACCACATCAGGATATAGGCGTGATATGTGAGTGAGAGAGTAATTAGAAATATATAGGTTTATATGTATGTTTATCAGTTGTCTAGATTCCACAGTACAAGCTCAGCTTAGTTTGGGCTAGATGACGTTGTGTGAGAATGTCTAAACTTATTTATTAATTTTTTTTTGGAGTCGTCAAATTGACGCCGCTCGCCTGATGGTAAGCCAAGACGAAATGCTATCCAAAGTGGCTCTCAAGTTGGCGGTCCAGTGATGTGCTTCTTCACGCTCCGGTTAAAGAACCCAGGGGTTATATGTTGGGGGGAATACGTACGCAGGCAGAGCGTTCCAGACCACTTTCGTTTGGCAGAGAAACGAACCTTTAAAACGCACGGCTCTGGCGACAATGTTCTCCACAGTGACAGCGGCAACGTTGTCCGCCACGCGTAGTTCGAGAACGGAAGGGAGAGAGTGGAATCAAGTTAAAGAGCTCTATAGAACACTCACCGTGGTAAATACGATAGAATGTGGTAAAGGAGGCTATTGTTCGGCGCTGCGCTTAAGGTCGCAAGGCTCTCCGTTACCTCCGGATAACCAATAATGCGAATGAACTATTTAAATTCATACATATTAAATTCACGCTTATATCCCCAATGGAGTAGGCAGAAGTGCATTGCACAACGCACACCTAAATTTTGTCAGACGTTCCGTTGGTCCCACGGGTTCACATAACATCAGGGGACCCCTGATACCTCCCTGATCCCTGGTCTAACGTATTATTTTATGTGATGTAATGATGTGGAAATGTAATATATGTTACCCAACAACCAAGGTCCAACGACCATGGACAGTACACGTGATCAAAAACCTAAATTAAGCCCCCGGGCGTAATTCAATATTACCCTCAATGTACTCAAGAAACACGAGGCCAGGTCTCGATAGTGTAAACACGATCTGTGTGTAAGCTTGAAAACGTGACAAGATGAGCTGATCATAATATTTGTTAATGTAACTAGAGTGGAACTTCATCGAATTTGATATGCAAATAAACTAAGTTTTAGTCAATTTTGTAATTATTCACACTTTAAAATATTACGTAGTATGTATGAATCCCTAATATTTCCAAACTATAACATGCATTTTTTTTAACATTCACGTTCTGTACACGATATAAACTAGGTATGCGCAGCATGCTGCTAATTGCAAATGTCGAGCGGAGCAAATGTTTTTATTACATATCAGAATCAGAATCGAACACGTAAATTAATTAATCGAATGAAAAAAAAAACTATTTTCATTGTTGACGCACGTGTTTCCATGGCAACCATTTAATCATCTGGTTTTTCAGTGATGTCCAGGACATTTTCGGTGATTATTCCTCCGTGGTCAGCTCTATTTTCATGATTTCAGAGATATGCACTCCCGGGTATGATGTCGACCAGTATGCCAAATTTAGTAAAAATCGGTTGAGCCGTTTCTGACGAGTTGGCACACAAACGATTTACATTTGTCGCCTAAGATTACAACTTAAGCTAATCACCGCAACTTTCCCGCGGGAATACATCACTGAGACAATAAGTAGCCTAAGTTACTCGAGAATAATGTAGTCTACATATCAATGAAATAATTTTCAAAATCTCTTCAGTAGTTACGGAGCTTATTCAATTCAAGCAATCAATACAATCTTTCCTCTTCATAATATTAGTATAGAAGAGAGGAATAAAAATTTATTCATATATAATATATCTCAATATAATCGCATATAAAGCCGTAGTCTAGTAGTCTCCGTAATAATAGCAGTAGGTACATTATCTATACTATACGTACTATTATAAGGAGGAAAGGTTTGTATTTTTGTGTGTAGGTTTGTAATGAATAAACTCAAAAACTACTCTGCCGATTTCAAAAATTCTTTCACCATTGGAAAGCTACATTCACCTTGAGTAACATAGGCTACTTTTTATCCCGGTAATGTGTTCCCACGGGAACCGGGAACGAGTAAACTAAATCACGCGGGCGGAGCTGCGGCGATCAGCTAGTAAACTATAAAATAGTTTATAATACTTACATCGTGGTTGCTAAAAGGTACAATATATTATATATATTTATTGTTTTATTGTATTGTAACATTGTATATAATATATTGTATATAATTTAATTATTTATTTGACTACCTCGATGGCACAATGGTACTATGTACGGACTGCCACGCTCGAGGTCTCGGGTTCGATTCCCGGGTCTGGTGGATAATGTATAATTCTCTTTAGAATTTTACCCAGATAATTATCCCAGTCTGGAACTTGTGCCCGGTAAATGGCAATAGGCTCGCCCCCTATTACATAGGACCTAACATAGCTGGCGAGATGTGGGTGTGTTTGCACACCTCTGCCTACTCCTTCGGGGAAAAAGGCGTGATGCTATGTTTATTTATTTATTTTATAACAAATTGTTACAAAAGAGAATTGTGTGAGTGATTGGGTATGAGTAAACACCTCTGACGATGCCATAAGGCGAAACAGGTCAGGATTTACCAAAAATTAAAAAAAATGTGAAATGGTGTGCATTTGATTTTTTTTAATGTAATACAATATAACCCTGTCATAGTTAACGTAACGCTGAAGGCTTACCTTATATAAAGTAAAGACCACAAGAGCAGAACACGCAAAAACACCCAATTTTACGCGTCAAAAAGAACCTGTTTGATCTTCTAACATAATAAAGAAAAAGACGAAATTAATTCTCTTGGGTTCAAAGCCAGCTCTTTATAATGTTCATAACTCATTTATAATCTTCACTTTATTTTAAGTTAAAAGGAGGTTTGGTATTTTTATACTACTGGGGTTGTATGTAAATGTATGAGATATCTCATAATTAGTAGTTTTATATTTTTAACCGACTTTCAAAAAAGGAGCCGGTTCTCAATTCGACTGTATGTTTTTTTTTATGTTTGTTATCTCATATCTATCGACTGGGCGAACCGATTTTGTAATTTTTTTTTTTAATTGAAAGCTACTACTTTTTTAGTGGTCCCATTTCAATTTGGTCCCGTCCGACAATTATTTGGTCCCATTTCAGTAATTTGAAGTCGGTTATTTGTCAATTTTTGACGTGTATAGCAGCTTCAAATTTTTTTTTTTTAAATCGGTTTACCAAGTCCGTAGATATGAGGTAACGAACATACTAAAACACAGTTGAATTGAGAATCTCTTCCTTTTTTGGTAGTCGATTGAAAAAGATTTATATTGTATGCTGCTATATACACTAAATTATTAGCACAATTACCTAGCTTATTCAGGGAATTGAAAAAAAAATACAGTTAGATACTTATTTCAAGTTGAAATCATTAATAACCAAGAGTAGGAAAGACACTGTCCAAAGAGAAACTATTGTATCATTTTCGTAGTTTTTTTTACCATAAAAGACTCGAGGCTATTATTTAAAACTGTAATCAACAAGTTGCAGTTACAACGTAAATCAAAATTGCAGCAAGTAAAAAAGAACTTTGCTTTGTATAAAAGAATGATTAATATGAAAGCGGTCACAAATATTTCTTTCTCTATTAACAAATTCTTGCTTAAGACGGAATGTCCATCACTGTAAATGGAGTGGACGTCTTCCAAAAATGGCAGACAGAACTTTTATTTGGAGGGACGTCGTCCATTTTCAATATTCCAAATGTATTGATAATTGAGACCCATGCGTGGAGTCCATATAGACTGTCAGCGGCCCGCACCGTCAGACAGACCTATATTCCGAAGGGACAGGCAGAGATGCATCACACACCCACGCTTTGCCAGTATTTATGTAATATTACAAGCCTATTACCGTTACAGAAGACGGTATAGAAAATCTAACCGCTCTGTTATTTAAACCAAAATTCCTACAGCCAGAACTTTTGTTACATACCACTTCATAGAATATCAGCAGTCCGAGCGAACCGTCCATCGACGGAATTTAATTAGTGGTATCGTCAGTGAGGGCCTTAGCAAATCCAACCAAATATTCTGAATACAAATCCATATCCATCTCCCTGCTGACGCACCTGCTGACGAAAGGTCAAGGCTGGCAAAGTATACACAATGCCTGAAAAATGGCAATAAGCTTGCCCTCGCGGTTGTAATAAAGTGGCTGGCGATATGTGGTCACATTAATTTTGACAGGCATTTCATTGTTGTTGTTTCGATAAGCACGCCATTTTGTGAGTGTGTTTTTGCTTCAAATATTTGTTTTTAAATTTCCAATAACATTGCTCATACATCAGAATAACACAGCAAATTTTAAATAGGGAATGTGGTTCCGTCCCCATGGAAACGTTTCGGTTAATTTCGTATTGGTAAATGAAAATTGAACAAATTAGTTACCTACATTATAGTATAGTCAAACAATATGTAAATAACAGGCTACGTGAGGCCATATAAACTTATTATGCTAGTTAATTGATTTGCATACCATATTAATTTGAAGACTAAGTGATTCCCGCAGCTCCACCCGCGTGGTATAGCTAGCTTAATTGACGATTTTTTTTTTAATTCCTCGAGACCTCTGCCGCTCCCATGGTCATTCATTGCTGCGGGCGTCTCTGGTGACACTGAAGGCATTTCCAGTGGCGCAGCTTAATTGACGATAACTTTAATCTGTCATTCGATTTTAATGAAATGTAGACTATAATCTACTATAATGTGCCCTGCATCGTGTGTCACTGTAGGTTCCAGTTGAAAACCAGCGCCAGGTTTCTACCTGGTACATGCTGAACTGGACACCCATTTGGTGCATTAGTGTGCCACGTTATTATTCGCGCGTCTGTTGAGATTGCGGTTTAGAGGTATGTTTATTCTAGATGAGTGAACATGCTTCCAATCCCCAATGTATTTTATGTCATTTACTTGTTCTATTTTTATGTTGAATTGTGTGGATGTGTAACCTTAAAATATTTACATAGATATTATATATATAAATCACAAAAACGAATATCATCGGCAGGACTCGAACCCGAGACCTTACCCTTGTTAGGTATTTGTCGTGGGTTGCAGTCATGCCGATGACATTCGTTTTTGTGATTTATCATTATAATAACTTAATAAGTACCTATCTTCTATCTATATAAATAAAAATGAATTGCCGTTCGTTTGTCTCGTTAAAGCTCAATACTTAATATATTTATTGCTTCCATAATGTGGTACAGATGTTAAAATAGGTAAAGTTACAATTATGGACCCTGTCGGGCACAGCACAATGTTTATCTGGAGAGAGGAGGAATTTTACTTGCTAGCTGCATATATTCATTTATATAGTTTTATGATATTTATTTATATCACAAATGTGAATTGATTTTATTATTAAAAGAAGAAAATTATTTATTTTAAGAATTACAATATCATAATTATATTTCATTTTTGTTTTCTGTGGGATAGAATATTCTTATTTATTATGGATTACATTTTTGTTTAATTACTATTAAATGTATTATTATTAAATTTATAAGCTCTGGAATGCTTGGATCGATTTGGGTAGAACTTTAGTCTTGAACTATTCGTGGCGGTAGTTTCAGGCGGTATGAAGTTCGCAGGGACAGTTAAGTTTCTATATAAATATTTTAAGCATATAGAAACAAACTCAAACCTGTAAATGCAGGAATATGTGTGTAACCTATCTGTATAGGGATACCCTATGAGTGTACACAGAAACTGTGTCGAAAGATTGATAAGCTACACTACTCATTCACCGAGTCTTTTCCCAACGCAGTTGGGGTCGGCTTTCCAGTCTAACTGCGATTCGGCTGAACTTCGATATTTTTCGTGAAGCGACTACCTACTGACCTCCACAACCCATGGGCGATATCGAAGTTCTATAGTTGGACCACGAGGATTTCTGATTTAGTGCTCCAATTACCCCTAACGACTGTCATAGATGTTTGTATGATAACCTGGACCGAAGGCTTAACGTGCTCTCCGAGGCACGTAGGGGTCTCAATACCTTAACACCATCACCCATCCTAAGACCGGCCTGAGTCGATGTTGTTTAACCTTTGCAATGTGTTAACATTGTCGGTTACCACTAGACCACGAGCCCTATACTATATCAATTGAAAATTATCCTACTAATATTGTAACCGCCGGGCGCCACTGGAAATACGTTCTGCTTGTAACCAGAGACGCCCGGCAACGGACGTTAGAGCGGCCGCAGCCTTGGGACGCGGAATTAAAAAAAAACTAATATTATAAATGCGAAAGTTTGTATGTATGGATGTTTGTTACTCTTTCACGTAAAAACTACTGAACGGATTTTGATGAAACTGTACAATAATATAGCTTATACATCAGAATAACACATAGGCTACAATTTATAATGATACGGCGACGGGAACAAAAATCACGCGGACGAAGTCGCGGGCGACCACTAGTACGTATTAAAGTCTTCGTATCGAAGTAATATTTCCTATTCTGTGATCTCCGTTCCATTTCTTTTTATGAGATTGAGCATCTGTACGTATTAATATTCTTTTAACTGGTATAGACGTAGATAGAATTTTCATATAGGACATAATTACAGTCGATTAAGAAATTTCAATCGTAATAATAATAGTTATATCGTCAAGATTATAGCTTAAATAGAGATACCTATAATATGTTTACGACCTAACCCACCCATAGGGAGGCATTAAAATCATCTGAGGCATTCCATATAATATGAGTTTTATGAGCCCTTATAGCTTGCTTATATCAACGAACTGGTATTAAATCCCATTCCAAGATTTGGAATCAGTTCATCTTTCCAAATATTTCTTCTATCCATCCTAAGGTTGCCTGAAATAAATAGCTCTACGCGATAAGGCCGCCCTTTGTACATAGTCTGTTTGTTTAAATTTGTATACTTAATTTTAGGATCTATCTCTATTTTATATATACAAAAATAATACTGTATGGTATAGTAATATTATAAAATTTGAACTCTCGCATTTTATAATTTATTACATTACTAGCAGAAGCCCGCAGCTTCGCCCGCTTGACAAATTATACACAAAAAGCTTCTTCGAAAACCACTGTATCCATTGGTGAAAACAGCATCAAAATCCGTTGCGTGGTCTATATTACTATTATAAAGAGGAAAGATTTGTATTTTTGTGTGTATGTTTATAATGAATAAACTCAAAAACTACAGTGCCGATTTCACAAATTCTTTCACCATTGGAAAGCCACATTCACGCTG
>OY748299.1:18444745-18563557 GCA_963556515.1 Nudaria mundana
TGAGTAATATAGGCTAATTTTTATCCCGGTAATGTGTTCCCACGGGAACCGGGAACGAGAAAACTAAATCACGGGGGCGGAGCTGCGGCGATCAGCTAGTTTAAAATATAGGAACAGAAGCGACTTTGACTTCAACCGACTTCCAAAAAAGAAGGAGGTTCTCAATTCGACTGTATGTTTCTTTCTCTCTCTTGATCTTTGGACTAGAGGAACCGACTGATTATTTTTTTTATTGAAAGCTACTACTTTCCAAGTGCTCCCATTTCAATTTGGTCCCATTCTGACAATTATTTGGTCCCGTTTCGGTACTTTGAAGTCGGTTGTTGTGCCAATTTCTGACGTGTATCTGTTGTACTACGGCCGGTGTAACCTGATCGAAATGTCAGATTTCGATCAGGTTACACCGGCCGTAGTCATATGCTGAGTGATTAGTCTGTGACCAGGGCCGTTCCTCTACTATTATAAGGAGGAAAGATTTGTATTTTTGTGTGTATGTTTGTAATGAATAAACTCATAAACTACTATGCTGATTTAAAAAATTCTTTCACCATTGGAAAGCTACATTCACCCTGAGTAACATAGACTACTTTTTATCCCGGTAATGTGTTCCTAGTACACTAAATCACGCGGGCGGAGCTGCGGCGATCATAGTATTATATAGCTGAAGAGTTTCTTTAGTTTAACGCGCTTAACTCAGGAACTACTAGTTCGAATTGAAAAATAATTTCTGTGTTGAATAGTCCATTTATCGAGGAAGGTTTTAGCATCACGCTACGACTAATAGGAGTGGAGCAGCAATGAAAAATGGGGAGACGCCCAATAGTAGATTTAATTAGGAGTACAATTTACAGACGCATATTATCACATCTTAATAAGGTGTTTATTACGCCTAAATTTCGCCAGTCATTTAGCCCCCGTAATAGGTGGCAAGCCTATTGCCGTTTTTAATCACTTTGAGTATTCTTGCAAGAGCTTCATCCATCTTTCATCAGGAGCTCAACGTGCAGATTTGAGGATGACTTAGCACCCAAGCCAGTCTCACCTGTACATAGTGCCCCAGGTAATAATCGGTCTAGTTACTGGCAATAGGCATAACCAACCTATAACAGGCGAAATGTGGGTGTATAATTTTAACTGCTTCGGTGGCGTAGTCGGTAGTGCATCGGCTTTCGACTCCGGAGTCTCGATTTCGGGTCGAATCAAATATTTGTGTGATCCCCAAATGGTTGTTTCGGAGTTTGGGTGTTTTCTACGTATATTATATATGTATTTAGAAATATATAAGTATGTTTATCAGTTGTCTAGATCCCATAGCACAAGCTTATAGCTTAGTTTGGGCTAGATGACGTTGTGTGAGAATGTCCAAAAATATTTATTTATTTATAATGTACCTCGGCTTATTCCTCCAGGGATACAGGCATGAATACATGATTTGAAAACCTATCTAGTGTACATATCGTAACCTAATGTGTTGGTACCTACAGTTCATTCAACTCTAATTTGTATGTATGTAAGTAATAGGTACTTACAACCTGAAATGTTTTTACAAAATTTACATTGATTTTTACAGTAGGTACATGCTAGCGCCCCGCCCTCTATTCGCTTCGGATTTACAACACATTATAATTCTACAAAAATTATAAGTGTTGAGATATGTTTTAACTACATGACGGCTGAAGGGTTCAACAGAGTTGGATAAAATCTCGCACATAGGTAGTTAATCTGGGTTGTTTCTGTAGTAGTACCTATAAATTATGTACGAGAAAATTATTCCAGGCAGGTAGAGTCGCGGTGTTTTGCTAGTGAATTATAATACATTTATAAACCTCTCTCAAGAATCACTTAGTGCGTTTGTGGTCCCTTGTATCCGGTGGGTTCTCAGTCTAACGCGTTCAGACAGACACGATTAAGATCTTTCATTAAATTTAGTTATACAGACAATTTTGTAAAAAGATGTATTTTAGTGAAGAATTCCTTTTTTTATGGCCATACAATAGATTATTTCACTTATTTCAAAATGGCAGCAACCAGACAGGGTATGGGAGGCTGTAAGGTAACCAAGGAGTTGTTTACGGGGTGACCTTGAGGCCCGGGTAATATGGAAAGACTTACCTAAGACGCTGCACATGGTCGGTAGTGGCCGGGCTCTGAGGAGCGCGCGGCCATAGCGCGAATCACACACGTACCATCACACCACTACACACAACACGTAACGTCACTCATATCAAGGTGTAAGGGTTCCGTAGACGTCATACAGCGACAGGCGAACACACCCCTCGGCGTCCTTCCATTCACTGAAAGGCCCGGGCGATAGCAGCGGAATGCGCAGACTCGGACATGCGTTCATGGCAACTGGCTCCCTCTATTTTGTTAGTCGGCTACCCAATACCCATTGTGCCGGGACGTACACTCAGAGGTCACAAGGTCGGAGGTAAATTGATAGCTACACAATTACTGTAAACATTGGGGCCGGTCATTCTTGAAATGTTGATGGCACCTACTGATCTGCATAAAATGTATCACTTTCCCAAGCGTTTTTCAAAAAAATCTTGTTTTAAACTAATTTTCTTCCTGTTTTAATCATACAGTAACAATTGAGTCATTGAACTAGAATTTAATTCATCTAATTAGAGGCACAATAAATATTTTAATACTTAAATCAAACTTATAATAATTATCTAAATGAACAAATAAAACAACAAACTTAATTTAAAACTCCAGAATTTCTTTAATTTGAAATCATTCTTTTTTAAACTTGGGCTTTTTAAAACGTTTAACGTTGCACACTTAACTTTTCTTTTGCTTAGATTCACCGGTAAATCTTGGAAATAGGACGTAACGTGATAAGATTATTTACCGGCTGCCGCGCCGCGAGACGTGAGCATAAATAGGTTAACAAACGTATCAAATTGATAATTCTGGTAACCTATTTATTTGCTTGTTTATACTATATCAATAGATTAGGGTGAAACCTGGTAACTGTCACCTAGACACAGACAGACACATATCACGCAGGCAACGGTGCATTACACACCCACAATTTGCCAGTATTTTTGGTCCCACGTAATAGGAGGCAAGCCTATTGCCGTCACCGGGCACACATAGGGTTATGTCCAAAATGGCCAAAGGAATTTATTAAAAAAATGCAGTCTATATTGTAATTTTGAAAAAAAAATGAAACCCGTTGCCTTGCGATGAAATGTTGATAAAAGGCAACATAATCTTACGTGCCAGCAAGGCCCTGCGGTACCGTTCGGGTTCGACCCGTGTAACTCTATGTCTTCGGGAGAAACCTATTGTTGAATGCAGAAAAGACCAAATGCCTTAAATTTACAATGCCCAATGTCAGACAAGCAAACGTCCATGTCGTGCTAGGTAGCCAAAGGTTAGAATTTGTAAATAACACTACCTTTTTAGGAATAACAATAGATTCTAAATTACAATGGGGTGAAAAAAAAATCAAAATATCTTTATTCATGTAGGTTACAAAGTAACACTTATGAACGGCAAGCAATAGGTAGAGCCTGTGAGGAAAGAACCTGGCAAGAAAAACTCACGGCCACTCTTTTTATTCGCCAGTAAATACAATGATTCTGTTACAACAATAAAAAGAGGGCAAGGGCAGTACTTGACCATATGTGGACCAAGTGAACTTAAAAATTATGGATCTCTGTTATTCACAAAAAAAGTCAAATACTGGTTAAAGGTGCCACATAATCTCAAAGTACCTAACAATATCATAATAATAATAATTTAACAATAATAAGTGAGTTTCAGGAATAAAACAACATTTCAAGCAGAAGTAGCCCCTATGTAGCTCGAGTGATGAGCAAGCAACTCATTGCCATTTCTCTGTATCGTTTAGATAATCCTTAATAGTATAATATGCCTTTTTTAGGAGGTGTGTCTTAACAGCCACTTTGAATTTATTCAAAGCTTAGCTCTGCTGCATATGCTGTGAGACGGAGTAGGCAGTTGACAGATGTAGCTACTGCTAGGCTAGTTTACTTTGGTTATGTCCTATGGAATACTACTTTGGGGAAATGCAGCAGATATAGAAACAATTTTTATATTACAAAAGAGGGCAGTCCGTGCCATTTATTGTTTAGGTAACAGAGATTCTCTTAGGGAGCGATTTAAAGATATTAATGTTTTAACTGTAGCTTCCCAATATATATTTGATAACATAGGTACTGTATGTCAGGAAAAATATATCTAGCTATACTAAAGTAAGTGACGTTACAGACAGAAATCTACGTAATAAAAATAAACTACTCCCTCCGTGTTATCGGCTTAGCAAGGTTAGTCATTCTTTCAAGGGGGAAGGTATACGCTTTTATAATAAATTGCCTGAATCAGTCCTTTGTATGCCCGACAATAAATTTAAAACCTTTATAAAGACCACTTTATGTCAAAAAGCATATTATAAGACAGTTGATTACCTTAATGATAAAAGTGTCTGGCTTGAGCATGGTGCAGGCGCCTCCTAAAATGCCGTAATTGTAGCATATTTTGTATTTAGGTGACTATAGTTTTTTATTGTTGCATTATAGACGCTATTTGATTTTGACACGAGACCAATGTACATTCGTCCACATTTAGTCTTAAGAAAACGTGTAAATGAGAAAATATTGAAATAGAGTGACTGAGAGTTTTATTGTCAGGATCTTTCTCTCGGTTCTACTTATTGCTTTGCGAATCTGGCAGTAAATGTAAATATAGAAGCAATGACATTTTTTTTATTTTAAGTACTTACTGACGTTTGTAAGACCCATTTAGTGACCTATACAAATAAATAAATCATTTCATTTCATTTCAAGACACACACACACATAATCGTGTGTTTATCTCTGAAGAGGTAGACCTTTACACTAACGTTCACCTTCTACGTAATAGGCGCCTAATATTGGCATTTCCAGGCACTTGGGGTTATTATTGGGGTGAGTCTCGTCCGGTTGTCCGTGCACGAGAGGGTGACTTGTACTTTGAACATGTTGATATCCCTTTTAGCACCAACTTATCACCTACCTGCCCTTGTCCCAATTATTTGGTGACGTCGCAACATGTTTGCCTCCACCACACATCCCTGTCAGACTTCATCTCCTCCGTTACTTGTTTCCTTGTCAATCCTCATTCACGCATTTCATCCATAACCTTTTCTTATGAAGGAAGAAATAAAGAAAATACGTTTAATCTCTATACAAAAATGGACACAGATACTGAGAATACCGGGTACTAAAACAAAACAGAAAAAATAATTATAAAAGTGGCATGAACCGCGCCCCAGTGCAACCACCTAGTGCCTGATCTGTGCAAAAATTTAATTAGGCCTACCTGCATCTAACGACATTTTTTTTTATATATATTTAGGTCGAAAAATTGACGCCACCCGCCTGATGGTAAGCTGTGGCGACGTCTGGCGATTGTGGGCAACTCTCACAGTACACAGGAATACTACAGAGAGTGACCCTCAACTTGACGACCCAGTAATGTGCCTCTTCACGCTTCGCTTAAAGAACCCAGGGTTATATGTTGGAGGAAACACGTGCGCGGGCAGAGCGTTCCAAGCCACCATCGTTCGGCAGAGAAACGAACGTTTAAAACGCTCAGTTCTCGCGAAGTTTCTCTCTCTCGGTTTCCACGGTACGAGAGTGACATCTCTGCCCGGCACGCGTTGTTCGGGATCGGAAGGGAGAGGGTGGGATCAGATTGAAGAGCTCTTCAGAACACTCGTGGTAAATACGGTAGAACGCGGCCAAGGAAGCAATTGTTCGGCGCTGGGCTAGCGGCTCAAGGCTTCCCGTTACCTCCGGACAATCTATAACGCGAACAGCGCGTCGCTGCATAGCGTCGAGTGCGTCCAGCAAATACTTCGCGGAGCCGTCCCAGAGGTGAGAGCAGTATTCGACGCAGGGTCTAATCTGCGTTTTGTACAGCAGACACCTCTGGTGCGGTGTAAAGAATCGCTTTACCTTGTTCAGTATTCCTAGTTACCGCGAAGCTAGCCCAATACATCTCTCAATGTATTTAGTGTTATTGAGCTCTCGACGTACGTCTATGCCAAGGATGTCTAGATTATCCTTCATTGGTAATGTTGCATTCTGAAGAGTGGGTAGGGGAAGGAAAGGGGATTTTTTGGCTGTAAATGCACACGCCTGTGTTTTGCGGGCATTGAACTCGACCAAGTTCTCGGCACCCCATTGGGAGATACTGTCGAGGTTACGGTCGAGATCAGCCACGAGTCGTCGTCTCTCCTCGTCAATCTCAGATCGCCCCGCCGTCAGGCGAATCGAGTAACTCCCGTGCAGTGTGCTGTCATCTGCATAGCAATGAATGTTCCCGAGGGATAGCATATCATTGATTTGCTGAAGAAAGAGAGTTGGTGATAGTACGGACCCCTGCGGTACCCCGGCATTCCCTTGCAAGAAGCGAGAAGCCTGGCCATCGCAGAGGACCCGCACTCGGCGCTCGTTTAAAAAGCTGGCAATCCAGCTGCACAGTTGAGGAGGTAGACCATATGCCGGAAGCTTGAAAAGGAGCGAAGCATGCCAGACCCTATCGAAAGCTTTGGCGATGTCCAGGCTAATAGCCAAGGACTCGCCGTACTTTTCCATAGCCCCACCCCATACATGCGTGACGAATGCCAGGAGGTCACCCGTTGATCGTTTTGGCCTGAAGCCATATTGCCGATCATTGATTAGCGAGTGATCCTCCAGGTATCGCATGAGCTGCTTATTGATAAGGATCTCAAGCACCTTGCAAATGACTGAGGTGACAGCTATGGGTCGATAGTTGCCTGGATCGGAGCGATCCCCTTTCTTGGGGATCGGGACATTACTTTCCTCTCTTATATAAATATTCATTATTACATTATCTTCCTCTAATTTACTCGTTCCTTACTCTTTCCATCATTACATCCATCTTAAAATTGATTTCCAGTCTTCTTCTTCTTTTTTTTAAAAACGTGACTTCATCGATGATTATCGATGATTTGGTCAATGTCAAGGTAATGCTGGATTTTTCCCGCACAGAAGAACTAGTTACTCTGAACTAGTTTGCGGTGCGGGACAAGGAAACGTTGTTCGGTATTGCAATTAAGAGATTTTTGCCCAGCGCCAGAGGTAACCTAAAAGGCAACCAGGCACGCGCTCCGCAAAAACCCAAGTCCGACATTTCTGTTACTTGCAGTTCTCTTTCGTCCGTCGCGTCGTTTTAAAGACCAAACATGACAGTCCATACATGACCAGGGGCCAAATTTGTTGCTCTATGTACAGGACAAGACAGGTCTGACCACAGTCTTGTAAATTTAAAAAAACGCCAACTTTCGGTAAAATATTGTTCACATGACATTACTATAACCACAGATCAATTATTAATCATCAATCAATCATCAATACATATAGTAAAATTGTAAGTGGTCGGTGTCTGTACATCTAAGATATAATAGAGAAACTGTTGTACGGGGCTTTATTAGCGCAATAGAACCCAAAGCAGATTTAGAGATTTTGTCTGTTTAATACTCGTGAAGGAGGCGGCCGGTAGGGTGAGGGAGTGTACCCTCCCCGCTGAGTTCCGAAGTGTGCGGCGAGGACGCCGCAGACGTGTCTACGCTCAGGACCATCGACCTCCATTATCGGGGCCTGAGGATGATGGATAAGCAACCCACCGTCCTTCCAGTCAGTCCGTCCAGGCTAGAAGGGCTGCGTGATGTGGGGCTTCACCCCACGCACACCTTCACTCACCGACGCGGGATAAAACCCGACCCCAAAGATGCGGGGTAACACACAGTGGCCACACAGGTGGCCACGGTCCGCCGGGCGCCACTGGGAATTCTCTCAGTGTCTACCAGAGGCGCTCGGCAATGGACGTAGGTGCGGCCGCGGCCCAGGGCAGCGGATTTAAAAAAAAGTGACCCCGCCTGAAATTATTCCTTCATTTCCTATTCCTGTACATGTGGGGGGGGGGGGTCAATAGAAGCTTAACCTCAAGCTTGTGGGTCGCCACCTTTGTCCCCCGGCCGCCATCTTGAAAAAAGGGGTGAAAACACTTTTTTCGCGATATCTCGGAAACTATAAAAAATGTGTAAAGTCATAATTTGTAGCAAATTGTTTTGCCTACAAATATGTTTATGTAACTTTTGCCCTAAATTAAAAATTAAAGAAGTTATAAGCAAAAAAGTGAGAAAATTTTTAAGCACTCACACCTAGTGACATTCATGCTGTATTATTTATGCTTTCGATTGTCGGCACTTGGTGTACATAATAATACATTCTGAATAAACTCACTAATACATTCCACAATTTGCATTATTATTTAAAATTCTGACCGGTTTCCCCGCAATATATGGCGTCATGTCCCAAAAATAAAATTGTGTCCTCTAAAAAATGCAATATTCGGTCCTTATATTGTAACATTTCAATGGACTACTATTTTACTTTACTCTATGATACCCACTAAATATACTTCCATGGAACCAATGTGAATCACAACCGGTTTCTGAATTAAGAAATTTTTAAATATGTATCCTGTTGAGCACGTGAAATATCGTAATTTGTTCCTGTATTTGACATTTAACGTGCTCAACAGATGATTAATTAACTTCAAGTTCTCAATTCAGATACCGGTTGTATCTATCTAAGATATCTACAGTTTGAAACTTTCCATTTTAATAATTGGTAAATAAACTATTTATTTTATTTGAACTGAATAAGTTTGAATTCTAAAAAGTAAAATCATACGAAACAACGATTTTAAATTTGACATATTTTTGACAGTACAGTAGGAATAGTAAAATCCCAATGGCAACACTGCGTTAAAATTCTTTTTAATTTGATTCTTTGCCTGAGTTGTTTTGGGTACGTTATTAAATCTGTGAAAATCTAGTATTTGTTCCAACTTTTACTGACAATTTATTTATCGAACGTATAAATATTATATATAGAATTTAAAACAATGATTATTTTGTGTTCAGTTATGTTTATTTATCGAAATATTCGTCGCGGCAATTTGACGTTTCGCACGCAAGGAACAATAAAGTAACCTAAACAATGTGATTTATAAACGTGGTATTTTGGCTTTTCAGCGAAGAGCATCAGGATGAAATTCAACAAACTCGTCACATCCTCAAGGAGGAAAAATAGGAAGCGCCATTTCAGCGCTCCTTCACACATTCGACGAGTACTTATGTCTTCACCTCTTTCCAAGGAGTTAAGACAGAAGTTCAATGTAAAATCTATGCCAATTCGCAAGGATGACGAAGTACAGGTCTGTACAACTTAATTTCGTTCGTTTATTAGTGTTATATAGATTGATAGGTTATGTTTGTATCAAACAATATGATGAAGACAAACCATTCTTAGACTACGGACGATTGCTGTCGTGCTGCAGACGAGTAAGAGGTTTTCTCTTACAAATCTTAAGTGCGTTCAGCTAGTCTGTGCCCTGGTGCAATGATGGCTCTGATTGTTTGGATAGCAAAATGTAGGTTATTTTGTATAGGTCTATCTCACTAAGTAATGCATGTTTTAAGTTTGTGAGTTTCTCATATCATGCCCTTTTTAACCATAAGCTATAAGGCATTTTAGTACACCTACCTGGCTGTTAATAAGGTAGAAAGTATTTGTGTCAGGTGTTCTCTTTTTGTCAAACCACACAATTGTTCTATAATGTTAGTAAAGTAAACTAACAGTGTATGAGTATGGTAACAATAACATTTTCAAAGCACTTTGTCTGTGCAAACCATTATCAACATAGTTAAACATTGAATGGAATCAGGCGTTACCTGGTGAAAGTCCATAATAAAACAATGGGGTAAGATGTTGAATTTTTATGTAATTGCACTAATTTCGCTAAATAGAAGACATTATAAACGTCGACATATGTTTCACCATGTATGTCTCAAAGAGAACAGCCTTGAGAATGCTTCATGAGTAGGTGAAACATATGTCGACGTTTATAATGTCTTCTATTTAGCAAAATTAGTGCAATTATATAAAAATTCGACATCTTACCCCATAGTTAAACATGCTCACAAAGAAAGTTTGATTAAATTCGGTACTTAGCCATAACTGGGAAAACTCCGAATGGTTTTTAATTAATAGCCTAAACACAGGACAAACCAATGTAATTAGAGTTGGGAGCTGGCCAACCTGTTGTAAATAAGGTTTTGTTATTAAATGGTAGTTCTCGGTTATCCTCCTACCTCACCTGCATGCAGTGCTCCTTCTGATAGACAGAGGCTTTGGCAAATACATCCAAAGGGAATTGACAACATGTTAATCCTCTATAGGACCTAAAAAAGAACCAGCTAGATGTGGGTATATTAATAGCTATTGTCTACCCTTTTTGGGATGAAACATGAACTCATCAATATCTTATATTCTTATAGTACATAATAAGAATAAAAGATATTGATGCATTGCATACCTAGTAAGGTATGCAATGCATGCTGCTGTTGCAAATAACTCAGCGAAGTGTTAAATTTTCGAACAATAATGATTTATTTTTTTATGTTTAAATTTATTGTTTTTTTTCGGTGATTATTCCTCAATGGTATTAATTTTTTTTTGTTCTAAACCACCCTCACGCAACACGTTATCACTGTCTTAAGTTTGAAAGAGATCGGTTCAGGCGTTTAGGAGTATGCGGACAAATGAAATACATGAGTCGCCTAAGATTGACCTTCGCTCACTTTGCTCAATTAATTTAAAGTACCATAAGATACATAGCTTATAGGTTAATCAAAAAGAAAAAGAATTTAAAAACTGGATTAACATAAATTCATACTTCCATAGTATATTTTGTTTATGAAGTAATTTACCCATATTTGCAAAGTTCCTTATATAAAAAATGTTTCTATCTTCTTGTTTCAGGTTGTCCGTGGTCACTACAAAGGCCAGCAGGTTGGCAAAGTAGTTCAGGTGTACCGTAAGAAGTTTGTTGTCTATATTGAGAGGATCCAGCGGGAGAAAGCTAATGGTGCCAGTGCATATGTTGGCATCCATCCCTCAAAGGTGAGCACAATGTTTATAACCTTATGGTATAAGTAGAAGCGTTTAAGGCCAGAAACTCACAGCAGGAGCCCTAGAGTCAAGATAGTCCCGTACGAAGTAGGAACGTTTTTAAATTGTAGCTTGCGGCCATAGTGCTGTCTTGACGCTTGTCACTTAGCGTGTATATACTGAGAGCCACTAGCACGCTATGCTTATAAGCCGCCTGCCTGAGGCTTTATGAACCTTTCTATAGTTTGATCTAAGGTTATGTTTATACCAAACAATATGATGAAGACAAACCATTCTTAGACTGCGGACGATTGCTGTCGTGCTGCAGACGAGTTAGAGGTTTTCTCTGACGAGTCTTAAGTGCGTTCAGCTAGTCTGTGCCCTGGTGCAATGATGGCTCTGATTGTTTGGATACCGAATTGTAGGGTAGTTTGTATAGTACTTTCTCACTTTGAAAACCAGGTATATTTCTCTGGGTTAGGGGGCAAGTCGTCCCACTTCGAAACTGGGCCCACATTAATTTAAGTACTGGGATGATTGCACTACTGAATATTCTCTAGGGGTTTATTGGTCCCAATAAAGCCTTTGTTGTCTATGTTACTATGGGAAGAAAATTTTTATTTAATTATACTAAAGGTAAATACATTTTACAATCTGTTTTGTACCAGTAAACCAGAAGGGTTTGTTTTGTATCGGTACTCACATAAATAAATAAAGTGGGTACAAAAAGTAGGTAATATAGGTATGTAATAGAATCGCAAATTAAAAATACTAGCTAAGAGTTTCATGCAGGGTAAATTGAACATTATGTTTTTAAGAGGTATCATAGCATAGAGATGTATCATTAGAGCATCAGTTCGCTTCGGTAAACCGGCCGGTTGATACATTTATTATTATTTTATATTAGAGTGTGCAGGCGTCGCCGCTGCACCGTAAGTAGGTACCTGTGACCGGTTTGTGTTAACACGAAGTTGGAGTAAACAACTATATATACAGGCTGGTTAATGTTGTAAAAGTGATTTTTATATTTTGCTTTATAATTTTTAGAATTTATTTGACACATGTAATCGTGATTTATTTCGTTCATGAGCTTAGGAACTAAATATTCTATTGTTCACAGTAGTTATTAAATCTAGGTACTTGTTCTTGGTAATGTTTCTTGTGGTAATTATATGGGATATGGGTACATACTTGAACGTCACTGTTATTGTGTTGTTCTATTAGTATATTCATTTTGAATTTCGTCTGAATGGGGAGTACGTTACAGTAATTAAATAATTCTAAGGGGTTATCTTTGTATTTATGCCGTATTTGGTCGGGCACTATTCGTTTTAGAAATCTAACTTGTAGGTTAAGTATCCTATCAATGTGTGTATTAAAAGTTCTACCATAGCTAGTGATGCCATATGATATTATCGACTCTGCTAGGGCACTGTACATATTACGCAGGATACTATACGGTATTTTTGGCTTCACAATGTAAAGTTTGGTCAAAATAGCTCGTATTTTTTCACAAACTGAGTCTATGTGATAGCTCTAATTAAAACGTTATCTACCACAAGTCCTAAATAAGTGTGATGTGTGACTTGTTCTATCGTACCACATGCACATGAGGTTCTAAACGTAGCTTTATGTAAACAGTCGTGACTATGTGCAATTATTTGAAATGTATTTGAGGCTTTTGTATGGCTTGAATGAACGTGTACAATTTTGGTTTCATTCGGATTTAAAACCAAGCCAGGGTCGTGTGACCACTCACAAATTCGGGTGGTCAAGTAGAGACAAGTGTCATCGGCATACTGGTATATAGAACATTCGTTGATTACGTGCTCCATGTCGTTGACGTAAGCAAGGTAATGTAAAGGTCCTAAGACTGAGCCTTGAGCCGTCCCTACAATTACATCAAAAGGATCACTAACAGTATCACTAATTTTGATGACACATTGCTAGTTTTCTAAATAGTTTTTGCACCAGGATAGGAGTGGGCCTCGAATACCAGAGTTATCTAGCTTTGTAAAAAGCGTGTCGTGTCTGAGCATATCAAACGCTTTACTAAGTACAGAACTACAAAAGAGCACTCGCCAACTCTTATCTCGCTCAGTTTGGTTTATTCAAAATGTGTTCGAAGAAGTTTTGTTCAGAAACCGTTCACCTTTGATTGTGCTTAAAAATGTCATAGATTCTTCTGTTTTATACTTAGATGAGGTAGACAGAGCTGTTTATTGTACCCATATTTCGTTATTCACATTGATGGTGAGGCCATCTTTTATTATAAATGACACGAACCTCGAATAAAATACTAGGACTACAGAACTACATAAGCACTCTCGAAATCTCATTCGAATCTCGATCCATTTAGTTTATTTAAATGTGTCAACAGGTGCACCGAGTACAGATGAAAATGATTGTCCATTATAAAAGACACAAACCTATAAATGTACCAGGAATACATAACAACATAAGAGCCTTCAAGATTAGAGAGACTGACCATAATATAAAGTCATAAAATAATAATATTTTAAAGGGTTATAAAACCAAAATCCTGAGTTTTTCTTGCCAGGTTCTTTCCTCACAGGCTCTACCTATTGCCTTGCGAATCTGGCGCTAAATGTAAATGTAGAAGCATTTTCTTTTTTTTGACGTTCATAAGTGTTACTTTGTGACCTACATGAATAAAGATATTTTGATTTTGATTTTAAAACATTAAAGTAGTACCACAGAAGATTTTTTCTTCCCATAGTACTTCTAGACTGCTTAGTAGTACTATGGGAAAAAAAAAATTGACAACAAAGGCTTTATTGGGACCAATAAACCCCTAGAGAATATTCAGTAGTGCAATCGTCCCAGTACTTAAATTAACGTGGGCCCAGTTGCCTATTATCAAATTTTAAAAGGTGGGATTGGTCCCTGGTTCCAGTTTCGAAGTGGGACGACTTGCCCCCTAACCCCTTATATCATGCCCTCTTGAAACTAAATCAATAAGAATATAATATGTAATGTAATTCATTTAATTACACCTAGGTGTTTATACAAGTGGCAAGCGTTTAGCATCAGGCAGGTGATTTCAGTCAAAACTATTGCAATCGTTCTAGTAATATAATGTTAGTGGATTTATGAATTAGGATAGAATACCATTTTCCAAGCATATTTTATAGGCTGTGTTCAATGCAAAACACAACAACATTGAACTTAAGTTCAGCAATGACTCGTCTTGTATAGCTTGCTTCAGTAGTATAAGTATTATTCTGCGATTTGAAAAGCATGCTTCTTCAATAATTACAGGGTTAAATGGTCCAGCGCTACTCCATTGGCATTTACACGTCAGTGGGAGTTCTTAACCATACTCACCTATTTATTAAACATTCATTAAAATGTTCTGTCCACAATTGAAAACAATTTCATCTCACAAAATGTATAAATGCTCATTTAGACCACCACACCCATTCTTAACTTGCTTCGCCAGCTTCCCTGTCCACCATATTATTACCATGTATTCCAATATGCCCGGGTGAGCCACCTGTCTACAGTACCAATGATATGGCAATGAAACTGTGTTCTGGGCTCATTCCAGTCAACAATTTTTACCACTTAATAGAGAAAAAAGACCTTTATGTGAACAATGTGGTGTATATGATGATATGTATCATTAGTTTGTGGAATGTTACCATAACTATAGTCTTAAGCAAATTATAATGGCTCCATGGAGGATGCAGCAAAATTGAACTGCCTTTTAGCTAATCCCACATTCAAGACTCGAAAACTGTTAAGATTCTGTATAATCTCTTTTAAGCGCGGTGAATCATTGTAAGCAATAAGGATAAATGGTGGGGTAATAGGTAAAGAGGCACGGAATTATGAGGCTGCCATGACTGGCTCAGTCTAGTCAAAGCCTCCATAAAGACGGCGGGATCGCCACCCGCCGTACTTACAGAAGCAGGCTAGAAGGGTTGCGTGCTGCGGGGCCTTTGCCCCATAGCACGCAACCAGATTCACTCACTGACGCGGGATAAAACCCTACACAACGACGCGGGATTCTCATCCCGACCAAACCCCCGCAGAGACCACAGAGGTGGTCAAAGTTCGCCGGGCGCCACTGGAAATACCTTCTGCTTGTAACCTGGGACGCCCGGCAACGGACGTTAGAGCGGCCGCGACCTTGGAGCGTGGAATTAAATAAAAAAGCTTCCATAGGAAAAATAAATTAAAAACATAATTGGGAAAAAACATGCTTTGGCATATTTACGTAAGAGCCATCGAGATTGTAATGGAGTTAGGGGTGTTGCGAGAGAGACCACTCGCAGCCCGCAGGTGAGGTTGGCTTTGGTATTCCATATTCATTAAAAATCCTATAAATATGTTTGAATGTTCGCGAGGTCGTCTACTATTCCACTAATATGTATGTATTTTGAACTAATGAGGTACAATAATGCCTAATTTTGTATGAAGTTATGACTAAGTGCTGGCTAGAATAGCTCACATAGTGCATTTTGTTCCTCAGACCATCCCTAATCTGTAATTCAAAGCGTATAAAAATCTATCCTAGGAGTCCAAAATAAAACAGTCTCTCAGACTACTCCTATGACTAACAAAAAGGCTTCCCTCAACTACTGGTAGATAGCGCTCTGGTGACGCCGTAAGTCGCGATATTAACACAATGTGATCACAAAATTAGATGTCTTGGACTAGTGGTGTCTTGATCAGTTGGTAGAACATTCCTCCTGGAAAGGGATTCATATTGTTAAATTATTTGAAAAAAAGGCTCTTTTTATTTGAATACCGTGCAAATAAAAAAATATAGCAACATATAATTTATGCTTTCGATATTCTGCACTTGGTGGAACAATAATAAGAGAATAATAATAAGATATGAATATGAAATTGTGTAATATCTGTATATCCTCAATGTTTTTAGGATCACAGAAAACTAGTAAAACACTTCCATGGCTCGTAAATAACTACCCCACCTACAGCTACAGTCTTTCATTTCTCCATAATGATAATAATATATTTCTTTCTTTGTTACAGTGTGTAATCGTTAAGTTAAAGATGAATAAGGATCGCAAGTCTATTCTAGACCGCAGGGCAAAGGGCAGACTCGCGGCCCTTGGCAAGGACAAGGGCAAGTACACAGAGGAAACTGCTGCTACTACTACCGCTATGGAGACCTCGTAAACGTAGATTGTAAGACAAATAAAAAAAAGACCAAAATGTTTGTTTTGTTTTTAAACCACTTTTTCGATGCGACATCATGATTTTTTGCAGACTGAGCCTGCCGTTTAGCTTTTAAAAGGGGGGGCTACTTATCCCAAACATTTACTTTACCTATCACAAACAATTTGGGAGGAAAGCTGAGGAGAGACTGACGGACATGACAAAACTATAAGGGTTCCGTGATTTGAACTAAGGAACCCTAAAACACTGACACCGATAATACTTAAATAGGCGCCTACCTAAGTGTCAGATATTGCGATTTTTCATCTTCAATCAAACATGTCTATGTTAAATATATAAAGGTACATACATATCTAGGTATCAATTGGTCGATTTCGCAGTGGGGGCCTCCTCCATTTAGTAAATTGGGGAGGGTTGTAAATCATAAACATAATTAGAGCGCATTAGACTTTCATAAGGGGTGTTCAGTGAATCCTACATACGAATTTCGAGTTCGAGAATAATCTGACTATTTGGAATTCACAGAATATAAAAAAAATTAAAACGGGAAATACAGGGATTCCTACTAGGCGTATTCTACGTCTATATTTGATAGTGGTATAACAGTGACGGAAGAATCTCATTGATATAACTTTCCAGGGCCGAATTGAGAAGTGAAAAATAATGTAACGCATAATAATTGCACGATTTTGGAGTGTCCCTTCGTCCAGCATACTCACCATGGAATGGAATCCTGATATTTCATGAATGCCAAAAAATTGTGCTGAAATAGTGCTAATTAGTGCCCAAAGGAAAAATATAGTGCTCTTATAGGTACTTAAGAAATTACAGCCATAGTTCGATGAGTATGCTGGACGAAGGTTTCGCCCAGTATACTCACCTCCGTTTGTGGAATCTGTGTACGCTTCAACCATAATTCATACTTCAAAAAATTGTGCCCAAATGGTGCCCAAAAAGAAAAAACGGTGCTCTAATAACTCCGGAGTTATAGGATTCGTTAAGTGAGTATGCTGGGCGTAGGTTCTACGCCCAGCATACTCACTTCACTACGCGAATACCGAACGAGCTATAGGTACAATTTACGGCTTAAAAAATTGTGCTTGAAATAGTGCCCAATATCAGTTCGTTTAAATCGTAAATTTTCGCTTGACTTTTGACCTAGAACACCATTAAATTTAATTGTAAACTTTTACATAGCATTAGGTTTAGTACAGTCGAGTTCAAAACTTTCTAATAACTTACATGTTGTATAACAATTTTTTAACCCCCGACGCAAAAACGTTTATTTATTTATTTATATAAATCTTACAAGAAAAACACATACATATGAATTGCAATAATACGATGCAACAAAAACTCCTTCGAGTTTTACCGTGCATTCGGGTCGTCAATCTTATTAATTCTAATGTAGGTATTCTAAGCACAATTTTTTACGTTAAGCACCTAACGAATAAAAATAGCAACATAAAATGGCAGCTTTCCACAGCTTACTGAGCAGGTTACTGGCGGTACCGTTGAGCCCACAGGCATTTGGTGAAGAATTGTCCATCATTTGCTACATAGCACAAAGTAATGGCTATGACGTAGGAATGGTTCACTCATTATTAAATAAAAAACGTAGAAAGGCTAGTTTTCATTTATTATATCCGATTCAAGATCCACCTAGGAAGTACACGGCCTGTTTGCCGTTCGTGGGTCCCGTCTCGTTGAGTATAGCTAAGATCATGAGGGAAAGTAGTATATAACTCAGAATGCCTTGAGGGAGCTGTGGAATGGCAAGGATTCGGTGTCGGTCTCACGCAGATCAGGTGTTTATTTGTTGAGTTGTGATGAATGTGGTTTGAAGTATGTGGGACAGACTGGCAGGTCCTTCGATATTAGATATAAGGAACATAGAGCGGCGTCCCGCAATGGTTGTCCTGAAAGGTCCCTCTTCGCGAAGCATCTTCTTGACACTGGTCATTCCTTGAACAATAGTAACACTTTTAAAGTTTTACGGTTATGTGAGAAAGGGTTCAAGTTAAGTGTTTGGGAAAGGCTAGAAATAGTTAGAAGAGATGCGGACACCTTACTCAACGAACAAATAGATTTTCACACATCTCCCTTACTTAATCTGTTTGCGAACAGACAGACACATTAATTGTTGTTGGTTTGTGTGTGTTATTTGGGTTTTCTATGCAACTTATCAAGAGACAGTAATTAAATCAAACAGATAAGGTCAAGTATTGGTGAATACCTATTTTTGGAACTTAGTTAGCATGATCTGAGGTTTCTACCCACATTAGTTATTGTAAAGAATCCTACATCGCGATAATGAAATTTGCACGCGTTTACTTATAAGCAAACACGTTCCAACCACGAATTTTGCTGTTCTCTCTGAGACAGTCTTGATAATGCCTCGTTTAGAGGCGAAACAATTGTCGACGTTTTGTTGTCCTTTTGATTCTGCTAAAAATTAATGCTATTAATTAATGCTAAAAAGTTTTTTCTTAAAAAATTTTTACTTACCATTGTTTTTTCACCTAATGAATATTATCATGGGAGGTAGAAAAATATAAAGTTGGCCCATATCGGTGACGAGTGAGTCGACACCACACTGGACGCAACCGCCGCCGCCATTTCGAGCAACAGCCACATAGATGTAGGTACCATAGTACAGCGCATAGCTGTGACTATACAGGTGCTCCATCACTAAAAAGTCACATTTAGTAATTATTTATTTTAATTTGCAAGAAAATATTTTTTGAGATTTCGTTTTAAATTTTTGTTGGTGATTCTATCTTTGAGGGACAGGAAGTTTAAATGGGGTACATACTATATATATAAGTGTTCTTTTCCCGTACAGGTTCGTATAGCGAGGTAGTGAAAGTTTCTTATTAGTGACACTACGGGTTACACGATTAGTGTCCCCCGAAGATTTAGGGTTTTTAAAATTCTCATTGAAATACTCTTCGTTAAGTATGTTCAATTTCACTTTCTCATGTATCGGTATTATGTTGCAGAACTGGAAGAGTTGATGATAGTCATTTGTGTAATTAACGTTAAAGTGCGACAGTGAGAGGTCGATTGGCATAAGAAAGTGATTCTACCCTCAATTACGCTATCATGGTATTCAAAAAGTGTGCTAGATGTAAAAAAAAATGTAACCAAAAAAATACCTGGACTAGAGTGCAGCAGGTGTGACACTTGTGTGCATGCCGATCCCGTGTGCTCAAAGTTAACAAACAAACAGCTCAACACACTTAAGAACTCGCCTGGTATCGAATGGAGTTGTGAGAACTGCCTCAAAGATATGTCCCGCAGAACTTCGTTCGTGATCCCTGAAGAGGAAGATGATGAGGACGTTGATGAAGCATTGACGCCCATTGTTGATGCTAATAAACTGGTGCAGGATATCAGCCGAGAAGTCAAGAAAACCTTTCGGGAAGAAATTAGAGGCCTCGAAAACTCCCTGGAATTCCTCAGCGAGCAGCTCACGACAATGGAGCAGTCAATTAAAAAACAAGATATGAAAATCAAAGATCTTGAGAACAAAAACTACGACCTTCTTAATAAAAATAAAAACCTTGAGCTACGAGTTACCGTCCTGGAGCAAGGCATCAAGGAAATTGAACAACAGTCTCTTGCGACGTCACTTGAGATAGCTGGTCTACTTGAGACACCGTCCAGTGATATGCAACAGGTCCTCAATACCGTTGCCTCAAAGTTAAACGTGGACAGCAAAGAAGTCCAAGCGGCGCGTCGTCAACCGGGCACGAAGGACAAGCCAGGACGCATCCTCGTTGAACTGGGATCGAAGGTGCTGCAGCAGAAATGGGTCGACGCTAGCAGAGATCATTGCCTCACCGTGGGTCAACTGGTTCCGAACGTCCCAAAGGATAAGGCTGAAGTTCGTGTTTACATCCGGGAAGCCCTTACTAAGTACCAGAAAACTTTAATGCCAAAACCCAGTCACTTAACAAGTCTTGCAAATACGTATGGTGTAAATATGGAAAAGTGTACGCTAGGGAGTCAAGTAATGTATATATAAAAAATTATAATATTCGCTCATTGCATGACATTGAATTGATCAAAAAAACAATGCATGGGTAATAATAACAACCATCCGGCGGTTTCTTCGCATCATTAAGGTCCGTCAAGTATGTAGCCTTAAAGTTTTAAACTAGGTACATTATCCGAATAGTTAATTAAAAGAAATGGCTACCGAAATAGAAGTAAAAGAATTGTTTCAATGCAATTCACCTAATCATTTCTTTCAACAATTACCGCCTAAAACCAGTATAAATTTGTCATGTTTGCATTTTAACATCAGATCACTCATTAAAAACTTTACAACACTACAACAAACTATCTATAGCTGTAAGTTCCCATTAGATCTCATAATTTTAACAGAAGTAGGTATCTCGGATAATATAGTAACTTGTTTCATCTACCGGGTTACAGACTGTACTCACAACTACGTAAAAATCAAAAAGGAGGTGGAATTATTATTTACATACGAAATCATCTTAAGCTCACAATAATCGAACAAAAAACTAAAACGTTTTAAAATCATACAGGTATCCTAAAACTAGATTCACATCGTGACGTGTTTGTGTGTGCAGTCTATAAGCCACCATCCACGAACAAATCCCTATTTGTCAGAGAGTTAGGTAATCACATTACTAAGTTTGACTTGAAACAAAACTTTCTCCTAATCGGAGACACTAACATAGATTTAAAAGGTATATATCGGCATCTAGGGACTCATACTTAGAAGCACTTAGTGAGCGCGGCTTGATGTGTGGAATTACTGACTATACCAGAATTCAAACTAAAAATCATCTGATTACTAAATCATGTATAGATCACATATTTGTACGTTTCCCTACACTACAGCCGTTCTCAGCGGTGGTCGATGTTGTACTGAATGTACTGGCGGATCACCGAGGCGTTATTGTTACATGCATAAATGAGTCGTCCGGAACTCCGAAGTGTATACAGGATGTTTCTATAAAAAATCAAATTAACTACGATACTTTCTATAAGGAACTTAACGGTGTGGATTGGACTAGGACTAAGCGTATGGATTCCGCTAACGAGATTTTGACCTTTATTTATGATTCTTTTAATAATGCAACCAAGTTGTCCAAAAATAATGAACCATCACAATATTCAAAAAAAAATCCGAATCGATTTAGGACAGCCTGGATTGATGATAACATTACGCGGCTTTGTGATAAAAGGGACAAATTATTTTCCGAGTGGAAAAATAGTTTAAATGATGGAAAAATTAAATTAGAATATAATAAAATTAGAAATAAAATCCATAAAATTATTGAAAGTAGTAGAAACAAATACTATTTACAATATATAAATAATAATCTAAGAAACACTAAAAAAATATATCAAATAATTAACCAAATGTTAGGAAGGGCAACCTTAAATATTGATGCGGCCATACTTAGAGCTTTTGAGGCACAAGGAATTTCTACGGAAAATCTTACATATAATTTTGCAAATACTTTTGATTCAGCTGTTAAAAACATAATTCCCAGTTGTGCTATAAAATTATCAGATCCTTGCATTAAACGTAACAGTCTAGACTCCAGCATTCTGTTCAAAAAAGCATCACCAAGTAGTGTTCACAAAATTATAAAACAGCTAAACACCAAAAAAGCTCCAGGGATAGATGATATTAAAGTTGCTAATATTAAAGTAATAGGTGATAAAATTTCGGAATCTATTTCCGACTTAATAAATCGGAGTATTGAAACAGGCCACTATCCCGATAATTTAAAAGTAGGTTGCGTAAGGCCTATTTTTAAAAAAGGTAAAAGGAATGACTACTCGAACTATAGGCCGATAACGCTGCTCTCATCTATAGATAAAATTGTGGAGAAATATGTATGCGAGCAAGTACAAGAATTTTATAAAAAGCATAACGTCATCAGCCAGTGTCAATTTGGTTTCCAGTCTGGTAAAAGCACAACTTCCTTATTATCCAATTTTACTGATGAAGTTAATAAGCACTTAAATGGCAAAAAATATGTTCTGGCACTCTTTATTGACTTTGAGAAGTCAATAAAGAGTGCCAGAACAAGTCAATAAAGAGTACACTGGTACATAATCAGTTAGTGGACAGATTAGACGACTGCGGCGTTCGTGGTTCGTTATTGAGGTGGTGCGCAAATTACCTACACAACCGAAAATTCTCCGTTAAAATTGATAACGTCTATAGTGAACCGTTTTCGGTAACTGAAGGAACGGCCCAAGGCTCTGTTCTTGGGCCATTGTATTTTCTGACCTACATTAACGACATTGTCTGCAGCATCACTAACAGCTCATGTTATCAATTTGCAGACGATACTTGCTTAGTAATTGCTGACAAAAACCCTCAGAGTGCATGTGAACGCTTGCAGTCGGATCTGGATGCGCTGTCAAGGTGGTGTCATGACGCGGGTTTAGTTCTTAATGTAAGTAAGACTAAATTAATGGTCATTAAATCTCCATACATTGGCCAGCTCCCAGTACAGGACTTGATTGCGCATGACCATGATTGTTTGCATTCTGTCCGAGCAACTAAATGTGACTGTCCATCTATAGATGTAGTACCAAACTACACATACCTTGGATTGATAATAGATGACAAGTTTAATTGGGGCCATCATACAGAACGAGTCTGTGATAAACTCCGATTATGTTTGGCAAATATCACAATGCTCAAAGACCGCCTTCCTTTTAAAGTTAAGCTTATGCTTTATTACGCACTGGCGGACTGTCATATACAGTATGGGCTTAGTAGCTATGGGCGTACTTATAAAAGTTATTTGGATGAAATTTATAAACTACAGCTAAGAATTCTTAAAGTAATAGTTGCACCCAAAATAAAACAGCAACTTTGTGATAATTAACTTTTTGAACATTGTAAAGTCTTACCAGTACACACACATGTTAACTTATTACTGTTGAAAGAACAATTTTTTAATGAGTCCTTAAAGGAAGTTATTGAACATACTGTATGCACCCGGGCTGTTTGCAATAAGCGGTTGCGTACCTACGCATCGCGCTAATAATGTGTACGGCGAGCGAACTACTGCCTATATTGTCCCGCGGCTAATAAACGACCTACCCTCAGTCCTTACAAATAGTATTACGAGTAAAAATATTAAGTTTAAGTTAAAGCAGTATTTTTTAAATTCACTTCTGTAATATAATTATATGAGTGGGGTATGACTGTACGATAGGAATTTGTATCTTTATGTTAAGTGGGTATTTTAATATAAGTAAGTTACTAATTAAGACCTACAGAACTGGAGCGTGTGGGGAGCGCACGTGGGGGGATCGGCGCCACTGTGCCATTGTTTACATCGTCTCCACGTAATTTAAAGTTTAAAAATAGAAAAAGTGTTTAAATTAGGAAATTAAAAAGGCGATTGGTCAACTAAAAGAAGAATTACAACAAAAGTTTCAGTATTTATCCACTCAAAATGAGGAAAGAGTAAGAGATATAAAAATAATGCAGAATGAAATAACTAAATTGAAAATAGAGAATGAATCGTAAAAAAATAATTTTAAAAGCTTACCGCCACTTGCAGCACCGCCCGCGCCATCCACTGCGCCTTGTATGGAAACCAACGCCAAGAAGTTAGTACTTTACGGGTTCACAGAATATAACGACGAGCAAGAACATGATCTGCATGAACGTCTAATGCAGTTCTTTGGCAACACAATGCATCTCGACGTAAGTGGATACATAGAGGAAATATACAGAGTAGGAAAGCAAACCAAATATAACCGACCATTAGTTGTAGAATTTTTAAGTAAAAGGATGACCACATATATTATTAAAAACAGACAAGGAACGAAAATTTTTGTATCAGAATATTTGAGTGAAAATGAACGTAAAAAAATGTACTTACTAAGACAAGAAATGATCAAAGCCAGGAAAGAAGGGAAATATGCCATAATTCGCGATAATACACTTTATATAGAAGGAAAACAAATTAATAATATACAAAACAAAAGGGAAACTCTAATAGACAGACGAATTTGCGATATAAACGAAGACATTGCCAACCAGACACATCAAATGGAACCAACTATCAGGACACCCAGTCATTCCTTTCATGGAAAACAAATAAAAAACATACAAAACAAAAGGGAGACTATAACAGATAGACGAAATTGCGATATTCATGAAGACATGGTCAACCAAACACATCAGATAATTAAAAAATATTTTATTATTGTCGTTATATTGGAATGGACGAGAGGAAGAAACATTTACAAATAAATTAACACAAATTTTAAAATATATAAGTAACAAATACTCCACATCAAATGTAATTCTAGGTGGAGATTTCAATATAAACGCATTGGAAAATACGACCAAAATTAATCAATTTTTTGACCTCATGTTGGAATTTAATTTTACACAACACATGAAACATCCAACACGTATCACAAAAACCAGTTCGAGATGTATTGACCTAATATTCACCAATTTTAAAAACATTAAATTTTATACAACTGTGGAAAAATTGGGCTTCTCTGACCACCACGGGACGGCCATTCATCTTGAACTGTCTCAGCAAAATAAAAATATCAGATGGCAAACAAAAGTAAGAATTTTCAACGAATTGAACATGAATAACTTCAAAGCTAAACTTAACGAGCTGAACTGGCACAGCATTTTATCAGACAAAAATAACATAAATAGGAACTATAATTTGTTTAAAGATACATTAACAAATATGTTGAACATATGCATGCCAATACGTAAACTAAAACTAAAAAAAAGATTTAAGAAACATTGGCTAACAGTAGGTATTAAGCTTTCATGTAGAAATAAAAGACTCCTTAAATTGCTTACCCTAAAAACAAATAACCCTATACTAAAAAAATACTATAAAAGCTATGAAAAAATATTAAAAAAGGTAGTAATAACTTCAAAAAAGCTTCATTACAAAAACAAAATAATTAACTCTAATAACAAAACAAAAGCAATGTGGAGTATTATAAATGAGCGAACTAACAAAAAAACTAAAAAAGAAAATCAAAATATAAAATTAAAGATAAATAATAGCCTTACGTGTGAGCCCCAACAGATTGCGGACTATTTTAATATATTTTTTGCGTCAATCGGGGACTCCGCCAGCCAAGGCTCAGGTGGGACGTCTAGCGGCACATTGGTACTCCACCCCACAGAAAATACAATGTTCCTCAACCCGGTAGACCCTTACAAAATTAACCAAATCTTACGGCACCTTAACAACAAAAGGAGCCATGGAATAGATGAATTTCCACCTACCCTTTTCAGGTACTGTGCTAAGGAACTAACCTTACCATTCTACATATTAGTAAACCAATCGTTTCAGGAGGGCATCGTTCCCGACCAACTAAAACAGTCCGTCATAAAGCCAATTCATAAAAAAAAATCCAAAACCGAACCAAGCAACTATCGTCCGATCGCGCTGTTGCCCACTGCCTCTAAGATTTTTGAGAAGGCCATGTGCAATAGAATATACTCTTTCTGTGAAAAATACCAAATATTTGACGATTCCCACAATGGGTTCCGTCAGAATAAATCTACAACCTTGGCTGTCTACAAATTTATACAGGAAGCTCTTAATATAATAAATAACAGAAAATATGCAGTAGGTGTACTGCTTGATATGACCAAGGCCTATGACAAGGTACAGTTCGGAATACTTTTACATAAACTATATAGAATTGGTATAAGAGGACATGCTCATAGGTGGCTCTCATCATACTTAGCGGACAGGAAACAACTGGTGGAGATTGAATATTTCAACGAATCCACTCGTGTGATAGAGAAAATCTGGTCAGACCAATTAAATGTAAAAGCATCCATACCTCAGGGTAGCGTGATAGGGTGTTTATTGTTTCTAATCTACATTAATGATCTGCCTAAAGCACTAAAAGAGCCATGTGTTTTATTTGCAGACGACATATCTATACTGGTGACTAGTGAGAAGAATTTAAACCTAAATGACAAATTAAATTCAATTTTAACAAGAACTGCTCTCTGGATGGCTGATCACGGTTTAGAAATAAATTATGACAAGACAAAAATACTGCCTTTTCATCGTCATCAGAAACCACCACTATCAATAAATTTTAATTTCAACAATGTCAAATTAGAGGTTGTAAATGAATTCCAGTTGCTAGGATTAAACTTAGACACTCACATAAACTGGAAGAGCCATAGCAAAAAAATAAGGGCAAAAATATCAAAATTCTCCTACGCTCTACGGGAAGTCAAGAAAACGACTGATTTGGCGACTGCAATGGTTACATACTATGCCTATGCATATTCTTGGCTAAGCTATGGCGTCATTTTGTGGGGGAATAGTACGGATGCATCTACAATCTTTACGCAACAAAAAAAAACTACTAAGAATTTTAGTAAATATAAATGAAACAGACACCTGTACCTAAGCCTCATTTTCAGAGCCTAAAAATATTAACCCTACCATGCATTTATATTTTGGAAATGTGTAAGTTTGTCCGGAAGTACCCTGAGCATTACACTACCCGGGAAGACACTCAAACTAGATATACACTAAGACATAAAAATAGACTTAACCTGCCTACATCCAGGCTAGCAATGCATTCCCAGGGTCCCTTGGTCATGTCAATAAAGATCTATAATAAACTGCCAGAGCCAATCAAAAACGAAGAAAAATTAAACACATTCATTAACACATTAAAAAACTTTTTATTTAATAAAAGCTATTACAGTGTACAAGATTACTTAGATGACAAAAACATATAATAATAAAACAACTAGAATAATCCAAATATTGTATAATAAATTAAATAATAATGAATAATTCCAGACATTAATAATTGACATTAAATAATTTCAAATGTGTTGACATGGAATAAAAAATAAAAATAAAAATTAATTATTTATATATAATAGGTACATGATAAAAGAAATTACTATTTAATGCTTGTATATGCTTACTAGCTACTATTATTGTGAAACAAAGTGACATAGGGTGTTAGGTTTGAATTGGCATAAGTAAGTTATTTATCTCATAACCAGGATGTTTATATTTGTATAGGATAATTAATAAATAAAATGAGACTGCATTTATTTGACATTTTTAGTGTTTACATTATTTTCATCAAATAGATATTAGTGTTTATATTATGTAATTTGTGAGTGTAATAATGACATATATATATATATAATGACATAAGGAATTAATTGGGTGTGACACAATTGATATGACTTTTGTATAATTTAATTATCAGGACATTTAGATATGTTTGACTTGTTAATTTGTGACATCCAAAGATCAGTTTTTAATTTTTTACTTTTTCATAAATACACCAAAATAGCTAGGATACATTTAATAATATTTAATAATATTTGACAAAAATGTAATATAATATATAATAAATAATAATATCCTATCCTACAGAACAAAAATGAAATATAATTATGTGATATAAATAAATAACATAAAACGAAATAAATATATATATGCAGCAAGCAAGTAAAATTCTTCCTCTCTCCAGACAAACATTGTACTGTGCCCGACAGGGTCCATAATTGTAACTATACCTATTTTAACATCTGTACCACATTATGGAAGCAATAAATGAATTGAGTATTAATTGAGTATTGAGAACTGTATACTTACCTATTGTGTGCATATTATAATTTAAAGTAGACTCATAACAGCACGAAACTAAACCTTAGTGGTTTTTAGTGCTCTTTATTTCATTTGTGTATTTTTTTTTGTGAAACAGTAAATAAATTAAAAAAAAAAAAAAAAAACCTTTTTTATATTTTCAGGAACAATTTCTTTTAGGATTCTTAATTGAAGTACGTATATTTGGTCAAGGTGGCTTTTAAATGTCCTTCCGTAGCTTGATATCATTCACCGAGGCTTTTCCCAACTCAGTTGGCGTCGGCTTTCCAGTCTAACTAGGATTCGGCTGAACTGATATTTTCTGTGAAGCGACTGCCATCTGACCTTCACAACCCATGGGCGATATCGAAGTTCTGTAGTTAGACCGGTCGGATTTTCGATTTAGGGCTGCAACTACCCCTAACGACTGCCATATAGTATGACAACCGGGACCGACGGCTTAACGCGCTCTCCGAGGCACGGAGGGGTCTCAGTGTCTTAAGAAATGGTCACCCATCCTAAGACCGGCCTGAGTCGATGTTGGTTAACCTTGGCAATGTGTTAATATTGTCGGTTACCACTAGACCACGAGCCCCTCAAGTCCGAGTCCTTCCGTAGCTTGATAATCCATATGAAATTATGGATTCTGCTAGCGATTTATAGAGAATGAGGAGGGTTTTATAAGGAACTTTATACATAATTATAGAAAATTTTGCATGAATTGCTCTTACTTTATTACACACAAGGTTAATATGATCTTCAGTTAAGGCGGTTATCCATCGTTAAACCGAGGTACATTTGATTTTAGACGTGTTCAATAAGGTCACAGTTACAGGGCGTATTTGAATTTTTTAGATTATTCTTATGTAAACATTCGTGACAGTGTGCTATAAGAGTGGGAGTAAAAGGTTTTCTGTTTTGGCTGGAGCTAATATACATAACCTTAGTCTTGTGTGCATTCAAAACCAGCCCAGCATCATGTGACCATGTTAAGAGTCTCTCAAAGTCCCCTTGAAGACGATTTTGGGCCTCGATAACACTAGTCCTGGCGGACACTATGTAAGTATCGTCTGCACATTGGAACGTGTGTGTCAGTGGCATCGTAGCTCCCGAAAAGATGATCCGATTTGGATTTTGTTTTGTAAGGTGAATTAGTCGGGATGTGGGGTATGGTTTTAACATGTTGTTTTTTTAAGTTCTTTTAAGGACTACCTCGGTGGCACAATGGTACTATGTACGGACTGCCACCCTCGAGGTCTCGGGTTCGATTCCCGGGTCTGGTGGATAATGTATAATTCTCTTTAGAATTTTACCCAGATAATTATCCCAGAGTCTGGAACTTGTGCCCGGTAAATGGCAATAGGCTCGCCCCCTATTACATGGGACCTAACATAGCTGGCGAGATGTGGGTGTGTTTGCACACCTCTGCCTCCCCTTCGGGGAAAAAGGCATGATGCTATGTATGTTTTTTAAGGTACGCAAAACTTTAGTGTGACCTACGTATTTCCTTTTTACAAATTTTCAAGATCTCAAATAGATCTAAAATTAACAAAATAGGTAGGTACCTACCTATTTTATTAATTTTATAAAATAAAATAATTAAATAGGTAGGTACCTATTTTATTAATTTTATTGGCTGCAATATGACTATTAGTGCCCAGACAATTTTTTGGGAAATATTTCACCCTACAAGCAATGAAGTAATACGAGTAGATTTCATTTACGCTTACAATTTCATTTATTTATAAAAAAAAAAACAAAAAAATAATTCATAAAAATTAAAATAAATTAAATTAGCATTATAGACAGTTTTTGATATGTGAGAAAATACCACAATTATTCCCAATCACATAACCGCCCATAATAAGAATTTTTAATATGTTTATCTTAAAACATGTGTGAACGACTGTACCTCATTTAATGTTAGTATGTAGAAGTTTACAATTAAATTTAATGGTTTTCTAGGTCAAAAGTCAAGCGAAAATTGGACTGATATTGGGCACTATTTCAAGTACAATTTTTTAAGCCGTAAATTGTACCTATAGCTCGTTCGGTATTCGCGTAGTGAAGTGAGTATGCTGGGCGTAGAACCTACGCCCAGCATACTCACTTAACGAAGCCTATAACTCCGGAGTTATTAGAGCACCGTTTTTTCTTTTTGGGCACCATTTGGCACTATTTGGGCACAATTTTTTGAAGTATGAATTATGGTTGAAGCGTACACAGATTCCACAAACGGAGGTGAGTATACTGGGCGAAACCTTCGTCCAGCATACTCATCGAACTATGGCTGTAATTTCTTAAGTATAAGAGCACTAAAACTGGAAATCGACGATCGTAGAGTGGCAATGGCAATGGTTGAACGCACTAACTTAACCCTTCAGGCAGTGTCTGACTGGGGCGATGCTAACCTTGTCACATTCAACACTACGAAAACCCAGGCATGTCTTTTCTCCGCTAAAAAGAGCCCGTTCACCAAGGTTCCTACTTTCCGGGATGTCCCTGTACCTGTGACTCAGCATCTTCAGCTCCTTGGTGTGGACTTATCATCCAACCTGAACTTTGGAAGCTACATAGAATCCAGGGCTAAAACAGCTTCGAAAAAACTAGGCATCCTCTCTAAGGTGCGTAAATATTTTACCTCGAGTCAACTGCTTAGTCTTTACTCAGCACAGGTTCGCTCCTGCATGGAGTACTGCTCGCACCTTTGGGATGTATCCGCCCGCTACCAGCTTGAGGCCCTGGAAGCTATTGACAGACGCGCCAGAAAACTTATAACCGATGAGACGCTCACAAGCAACCGACTTCAGAGCCTCAACCATCACCGTCTGGTTGCGAGTCTGTGTGTCTTCTACAGGTTACATTTCGGAGAGTGTGTGCAGGAATTGCATGAATTAATTCCACCAGCACCATTCCATCATCGGACATCAAGGCGTGGTCTGAGATTCCATCCGTATGTGGTCGATATTCCACCTCTTCGTACCTCTCGATTTGCTTCTTCTTTCATCATGCGAACCGCTAAGGAATGGAATTCCCTTCCAGCGTCATTGTTCCCCGATACATATAATCTTGGGATTTTCAAGGCAAGAGTAAATAGGCATTATTTGAGTTTGCGTGCTTCATCTTAGACCGCATCGTTACTTAACATCAGGTAAGATTGTGGTCAAACGCACTCAAATTTAGTCATAAAAAAAAACTTTTTTTTTCCTTTGGGCACTAATTAGCACTATTTCAGCACAATTTTTTGGCATTCATGAAATATCAGGATTCCATGGTGAGTATGCTGGACGAAGGGACACGATTTTCTTTAAATTTCCCCTATAAGCGAAAACATTACCAAGCATTAATAACTTGTGAAAATTGAAAAAACCGGCCAAGTGTGTGTCGGTCCACGCACAAGATAGGGTTCCGTAGTTACCCAAAAATGTCTCTTATAACTCCTGAACTTTCCTTTAAAATTCATTACATGGACTACCATCGTGAATTTTTTAGGTTCTTGACGCCAGCCGTTTAGAATTTAAGGGGGGGGGGGAGACGAAATATTTTACAAAACAACGATATTAGTTCAGGAGTTCTATAGGTTTGTTATGCGTGAGTGCGCCTATTATATATATGCGTTTTTAAAGTGTCCGTTTCGACTGCTCGGCCACTATGTCGTAGAAAAAAAAAACTTATGTCAGCATTTCGAAGGAATTTGTAAAAGACGAACAGTGAAAACCGCAAATTCGAAGAGTCAATATTTAGAAAGTTATAAGGGTTTAACCGTGGCCGTGCAGTCCGCACGAATTCAACTGCGCGGCCACCAGTTCTCTTAAACGGAGCTACGTACAAGTCTAATTCTTTTTGCTAATCACTGATACGATTTCCAAGAAAATGTAGATTATAAAAATAAAGCCCTACTGTTTGGACTTCACGACCTACAGCACTCCAAAGTTATGGCCGCGCAGTCCGCACGAAGCGAACCGCGCGGCCACCAGTTCTCTTGAACGGAGCGTCGTAGAAGTCTTAATTCTTTTTGCTAATCACTGATACGATTTCGAAGAAAAAGTAGATTGTAAAAATATAGCCCTAAAGTTTGGACTTCTCGTTCCACAGCACTCACGTAATGGCGAACCGCGCGGCCACGTGTTTCTTGAAGTGGAGCTTAAACGGAGTTTGGTAGAAGTCTCATTCTTTTTGCTTATCACTGATACGACACTTTTTAAATACTCGTACTTTATTGACTAACTGACCGATGTTGTTCTATTCAACGACTGACTGAAAATTTTATTTATGACAAGCTGTCCCGGCGAACTTCGTACCGCTTAATAAAATTTTACTTTTAAATCTTCCCTGGACTTTTAGGAATATTTCAAGACCAAAATTATCCAAATCGGTCAGTATGTGGGTGTACACAACTACGATAACCAACTGACAAAATTGCAGCCTTAATCTTAATCTATTCAAATATATTCATATTATCAGCCTTAATCTATTCAAATATATTTTCAGCCCTAGCTCTCGTTTTATTATTTCCACGCGAGCGATACCTATTAAATAGTGTATTAAATAAACTGACACGCACAATACCATAGCTAAGTACCTATTACAGGTAAATTAGCTAGGTACTACTTACAGTAAAATATTGTGTTTTCCGATATAGGAAGTACTAGGTACTGTAACGAAACTAAAAGCGTTCAGTTTCCCCGATACTGTTTGTATTTAACAATTATTACATAGGTATATTATACTTTTATAATTCTTCTATCGGAGCTGAGGCGCCCGTCACGGCCCTCGCTCGAATTCATTTTTCTTCTTCCCTTGTTTTGTTCTTCATTTGTTTGATACCGTTTTAAAATGTTTTTTAATATTTTAAAATATAATTTTAATACATATAATACATATAATTTTAATACCATAATTTTAATACAAGAAATAAAAATAAATTGGCAATGACAAAAATTAGACTTCATAAAGTTGGTAATTCGTTTGTTGGCAAATGTATAAAAATTTATAATAAAATTCCTCAGGATTTGGTTGACATGCCTCTTAATAAGTTTAAAATAGTAGTTAAAAAATGTTTGATGATGAAAGGCTACTATAATGTAGACGAATATCTTAATGATAAAAATGCATGGTCACCCTAATCTTCTGTTGTTGGCCACTCGTATAATACAATAGAAACTAATTGTAACAATGTAAACAAAACAATATTAAAAAAGAAAATGGATAATCTACCTGAGTTTCTTGCTGGTCTCTTCTCAGGAGAACCAAATTACCGAACCAGCGAAAGAATCATTTTCTAATGGTTATTTATGTACTTACTTAATTTAGTATTTTTATAATATTACTTGACAAAATTGTAAAATTTTGACATTCATATGTGCTCTTTATGTGCCTAAACTGAATAAATGAAATTGATTCTTTGATTGATTCTTTGATTCTTGAAATTGTCTGATTCCTTCCAGCCAATACAAATTTACAATAAACTAAATGAGGTCGTATGCGAATGTGCAGGCACCTTCATTCACATGCCGGCTCGCCAGGGAAATTTTTTATTTTTATAAGTCCAAAAAAACATTTTTTTTTAGAAGTTTACAAAGCAATACCTAATTTTATTCCTATCTGTGCCGTTACCTATACAGCATGATAAAATACCCCCCCTTTCTTCTTCTTCTTCTTTTAAACACGTGGCTCCATCGATATTGATCGATGATTCGCCAATGTCAAGGTAATGCTTGATTAGTTGATAGTCCCGCACAGAAGAACTAGTTATTCCTAACTAGCTCCAGGTGCAGGACAAGAAACGTGGAGCACCAGAGGTAATCTAAAAAGGCACCAGCCATGCGCTCAGCAAAAATCGAACTCCACCCCCCCTTTAAGTCTGTCCCTATGCAAAGGACCTCGTATCACTGACAACTTGTACTCTATGAGAAAAAAAAATCAAACATGATCTCCATGTCAGTCTTACGATGACAACTGCCAAAACATGCTATTTTAAAAAAGGCAAATTGTCAAACTTGTGCTAGCTGAATTATGCTAAACTAAATTAAATCAATAATTCATAATGAACCCTCTTAAGTTAACAAACGGACTGAGAGCAAATTGTCCTGATGTGTCATCGAAAGAAAATGTATAATCAATGTTTGAATTTAATTTTGATCTCAACATCGCTCAATAGAGAAATCGGTGGCCACCTGACCATATCTATTGACTATTCTAAAATAGTCATAATCGAACTCCCATCTCTATCAATCCGACGTTGAAACTACGATCGCTTAATAAAATGGCAACATAAATCAAATTAATTCAACGTTGTTAAACAGTAACCAAACCTAACCCGAAAAAACGTTTTTCATTCTTGCTCTCGGTCCATATGAAACACACAAAAAAATTATTGGCATAACTAACCTAATAACTACAAAATATCAAATGTCCTAACAAAAAAACATTATGTTATCTATATAAACCATACACGATTTATATAAACAATAGTGTAGGCCCAGTCAAATATGCTGCGACAAATATCTTCTTCTCTTCATCACGATACATCTTCGATAACATCTTCAACCGACTCATACATCTCTGAGAATGCACTCATTGTGTCTATTACAATAATTCAGTATACCACTTAACTTTGAACTTCCGCGTAGAACAAGCGGACTCCAATCTCTAATATTTCCGTAGATCCCAACTCGCAGATCACGGCGCCTCCACCATGGATGATACTCGCGTACAATATTACTTCATGGATAATTCTTTTTTCATGAGCTGAGGCGCCCGCCACGGCCCTCGCTCGAAATCCATTTTCCTTCTTCCTTTGTCTTCATTTGTTTGATTCCGTTTTAAAATGACTTTTTTTAATTTAAATTGTCTGATTCCTTCCAGCCAATACAAATTTAGAATAAACTCAATGAGGTCGTATGCGAATGTGCAGGCACCTTCACAGTACCTACCTATCTAACAACTTAACATCATAACAAATATTTACATACTATTATTAGCTTATTTTTTGCTTTACCATAATAATATACCTACGAGTATTATAAGGATCAGCAACCAATTTTATGTTCAGTTGATTTTATGTTTTGTCTGGGACAAGTTATATATTAAATATTTACTCGATTCACTTTAAATACCTATAAAATAAATAATAGTGAATATTATGGTAGTGGTTCAAGTGTCAGACGGTTTGCTAGAAGGCGAGTTAGTGAATAATGAATATGGCGGTACATATTGCGGTTTTAAGGGTATCCCGTATGCTCGACCGCCAATTGGAGAGCTCAGGTTTAAGGTAAATTATACGTTTATACGAGGGTGGATTGAAAAGTAATCGGCCTAACCAAGAAAATAAATACATAATAAATGAAATTTATTTTTATTTTTCAACGTAATCACCATCAAGTTAAATGCACTTTTGCCATCTTCCCTTCCAAGCATCTAGCCCGTTGAAAAAAAAAATTCTTCCTTAGAGTCAAAATATTCGTCTACTGCTGCTTTGACCTCGTCATTTGTCAAAAATCTTTGACCTCCCAAGTGCTTTTTTAGGTTAGGGAACAGAAAAAAGTCTGACGGTGCCAGATCAGGTGAATAAAGTGGATGCGATAACAGTTCAAAGCCACAGTTGTGAATTTCTGCCATTGATTGGACAGACGTGTGAACACGAGCGTTATCTTGATGAAACAGGACTTTTCTTCTGATCATTCCTGGACGTTTTTCTTTTATTTCCTCTCGTAAACGAAGTAGTAAGGTACAGTAATAATCAGAGTGTATAGTCTGACCCCTTTCAAGATAATCAACCATAATCACACCCTCCGAGTCCCAGTATACTGAAGCCTTACTTGCCGACAAAATCGACTTATCCTTTTTGGGGGGTGGTGAACCAGGTCTTTTCCACTGTTTTGATTGTTGTTTTGTTTTCGGTGTAAAGTAATGAACCCATGTTTCGTCTATAGTAACAAAACGATTCAAAAAATCACATTCATCAGCTTCAAATAACTCCAAACAGTCGCGTGCAATAGTCAATCGCATCCTTTTTTGCTCAACTGAAAGCAGTCGTGGAACCCACCTCGCAGACACCTTTTGGAAACCCAACACGTTGACTATTATGTTTTGAGTACGTTAATAAGAGATGCCTATAATCTCGGCTATCTCTCTTATTTTCAATCTGCGGTCTCCCATAATTAAGTTGAGTATTTTTGTAACATTTTCGTCAGTAGTGGACGTCGAAGGCCTTCCAGAGCGGGGTTCGTCTTTCACACTCTCTCTACCACGCTTGAATTCTGCTATCCATTTTTTGACGGATGAATATGAAAGAGTGCAATCTCCTAATGTACTGACCATATCATCATGGATGGCTTTTGATGACAGCCCCTTCTTATGGAGGTACTTAATGACGGCACGCTGCTCGATTTGCTCCATTTGCGGAAATGATGTCAGATTGCTTTGTTAATAAATTTATAAAATTAAAACTAATTATCGCACACGTTTCAAACTTCACACAATTAACAGGTCTGAACTGAACTAAATAATATGGGTAGATTTGATTTTTAGAATTAAATGGATCAGTGTTAGGCCGACTACTTTTCAATCCACCCTCGTAGTATTATTCTTTTATTTTATATGTATAGGTATTTTATGTTTTACAATATAAATCGCGAAAACTTAGGCCGGATATGAACCAGAACCAGAAAATGCTCTGACCAACTGAACCGAGGTCACAGCAGAAGACCTCGAAATTGTGATCGACTCTTTACCTCTCACTTCTCAGTGATGATATAAACCTTAATGAATAGGTATATTATTGTTCTGTCATCATTTTAGCCACCTCAACCTGTGGAGCCTTGGACAGACGTTCGTAGTGCAAAAGAATTTGGACCTGTCTGTCCTCAGTACAATTTCTTGTTGCCTAATCTAGGCAATATGAGCGAGGACTGTTTGTATATCAACGTGTATACTCCGGACACGAAGTCGAAGCAGCTACTACCAGTCATGGTCTGGATACATGGAGGCGGGTTCGTATGGGGAAGTGGTAATGATGATTTTTACGGTCCCGAATTTCTGATAAGGCATGGCGTAGTCCTCGTCACTTTAAATTACAGACTTGAAGCTCTAGGCTTCCTTTGCCTCAACAATGCAGAGGTTCCCGGTAATTTTGGAATGAAAGACCAGGTCGCAGCCCTTAAGTGGGTTCAGAAAAACATAGCAAATTTTGGTGGGAATCCTGAAAATGTCACGATCTTTGGAGAGAGTGCTGGTGCTGCTAGCGTATCTTACCATCTGATATCACCAATGTCACGAGGTCTCTTCCGAAGAGCTATTCCACAAAGTGGTGCAGCCACTTGTTGGTGGTCTCTGGACTCTGCACCAAGAGATAAAGCTCTGCTTCTTGCTAAACACTTAGGTTGTTTCTCAGAAGATGACAACATTGTCTATAAATTCTTAAAACAACAACCAGCGGAATCACTCGTGAAGCTTAACTTGCAAATATGGAAAGCTCAAAAGCCTTATGAAATATTTTTTGGAATTGTCGACGAAAAAGATTTTGGCCAAGAGCGGTTTTTTTATGGAGACATTAATGATGTCTTCAGATCAGACATACACGAGGGAGTAGAAATTCTGACTGGCTTCACAAAAGATGAATGGATTATGACAGTTTCGTTTGTGGATTCCTTGGACACTTTAATAAAAGAGGCGAAATATTTTAATGAATTTTTTGTGCCAAGGTGGATTAAGACACATTGCGTAATGGCGGACCAGTTGGAAGTTGGAAGAAAAATGCGTCAGTTCTATTTCCAAGACGGTGACGTTACAGAGGAAGGTGTGACTAAATTCCTGAACACAGATATGTTCGTTTACGGCATACATTTAGCGAGTAAATTTTACTCTCTAAAGAACAAAGTATATTTGTACAAACTCTCTTACAAATCTGAGAGGAACTGGATGGGAAATTATTTGGGACTTGAGGAAAAAAATGAAGATAACTCGCTTATGGGTCATGTTGACGACCTTGCCTACCTGTTTCCACTTAAATCTCTGGTAGAAAAAGTTGATTGTCAGTCCGAAACCTTCAAAGGTGTTGAGATTATAGCTACTCTCTGGACAAACTTTGCAAAATACGGGTGAGTTTAACATTAATTGAATACGATTGCCGGGATAAAAGTACGAACTTGTAGGTATTTTATTAGTGGGACATCTGACCAGAAGCCAAATACTGAGTTATCCGGAAGTTCATTGACATAACTTTGTTTTTTAAAGTAAAAAGCCAGTCGATACTGGTTGTTAATTTTTTTCTATTTTCTCAAAAACGGCTCAAAGGATTTGCCCACCGGTGAGCCTACCGAGATATCCCGTTGGAGCCATACCAAAATCTCAATTTTGTCGATTTTTCAAATATTTTTTTATTACACTAATCGATGAGGCCGCGGGGTCACACTGCGGCCCACCATTTGGCAGACTGATTTTTTTGAAGAGATTTTCAGATTTTAGTAAAAACTGTTTGTTATTTGTTTTAGGAAGTTTAATTATTTTTATATGCTGATTGTAGTGTACTTGCATTGGCACCATTTAGCAACTGTAGGAGGCGTTAGCATCGGCATCAATCAAGCCCTCGATATACCCTCGATATACGATACCTAGGGATCGTACTTGATAGCCGATGGAACTTCGGATCACATTTCCGAAGTTTGGTCCCCAAAGTGACGGGAGCATCAGTCGCGCTTTTGCGACTCATGCCCAACCTAAAGGGACCCAACGCCTCATGCAGGAGACTGTACCTGGGATCTTGCGGAGTATGGCTTTATACGGGGTTCCCGTATGGGTGGATAGATTGGCGGTCAAGGTGAACGCGACTCTGTTAAACAGACCTCTGCGAACCATGGCCCTTAAAACCATACGGGGGTACCGCACGATCTCCGGAGGCTGCATGTCTTTTAGCCGGGTCCCCTCCATGGGACCTGGAAGCGAGAGCCCTTGCGTCATTGTTTCAATGACAAAAGGAGGCGCTGGAGAGGGACCACAGGCCTGCGACTCGAAAAATCGACGACCAGTGGTTCCAACTCCGCCAGGATCTCATGGAGACTTGGAGGGTGCGACTTGAGCAACCAAAATGGGGAACTACCGTCATCGCGGCGGTGAGACCGATCATGGACGAGTGGCTGCAGAGGCGGCATGGCGACCTGACATGGTGTATCGTGTGACGCAGATCGTTACCGGGCATGAATGCTTCGGTAGCTATCTGTTTCGCATCCATCGTGAGGTCACACCCTGGTGTCAACACTGCAAGGTTTCTGAAGACGACACCGCACTCCACACATTGGTGGAGTGCCCAGCGTGGGCAAGTCAGCGCCGGGACCTCGTAGTGGGTCGGGGCGTGGATATCCTCTTGCTGGTAACCATGCTCCAAGCCATGGTCTCTAGCGCGAGTAGGTGGAACGAGGCCGTGTCCTTCTGCGAGCAAGACATGCTCGCGAAGGAGGCGACCGAGAGGGAGAGGGAGCGTACCCTCCCCGCTGAGTTTCGCAGTCAGCGGCCAGGGCGCCGCAGACTCATCTACGCACAGGACCATCGAACTCCATGATCGGGGCCTGAGGACGGCGGGATAGCCTCCCGCCGTCCTTACAGAAGCAGCCTAGAAGGGTTGGTGAGATTCACTCACCGACGCGGGATAAAACCCACCCCAACGACGCGGGATTTTCATTCCGACCAAACCCCCGAAGAGGCCACACAACTAGCCAAAGTCCGCCGGGTGCCACTGGAAATACCTTCTGGGGTCACCGGAGACGCCCGCAGCAATGGACATGGGAGCGGTACATAGTAAATGGCACGTTCATGATAAGATAAGCGTACTTGACAAGTAAAACTTTAATATTTTTGATTAAAAAAATATTACCTACTAATATATTTAATTTTCTTAGCAAAATACTCATTTTATTAGTTCTTTTTGTATTAAGTTTGGAACAACCCTACAAAAGTTATGAAAATCGTAAATAAATTCTAAATCTTTTGTGACACACGAAAACCAAGATTATTCTACAGAGCCACGCGGCACACTCCGTTAACATTTTTGTGTGATATCTGTGCTCTGTGGCCTGTGAAACCAATTTGAATCGAAGCCTTGATCTGGCTCACCGGTGACCACCGTGGCTCCAACGGTTCAATATGGGTCGGCCCACCGGTATCCTCCGTGCGTTTAACGTGTTAAGTTTTCATAAATTTTAAAGTCCCATCCAGCATAAGCGGTATACTCATGAAATTCGAAATTTCGAGATGGCTATTTTTGAAATATTTACTTATGATGTTCCAAATTGAAGAGCTCTTCAATCTGATCCCACCCTCTTCCTTCCGATCCCGAACAACGCGTGCCGGGCAGAGATGCCACTCCACACAGTGGTTTTAAACGTTCGTTTCTCTGCCGAACGACAGTGGCCTGGAACGCCCTGCCTGTGCACGTGTTTCCTCCGACATATAACCTTGGGTTTTTTAAGCGGAGCGTGAAGAGGCACATCAGTAGGTCGTCAAGTTGAGGGCCACTCTCTATAGTATTGTGCGCTGTGAGAGTGGCCCACAATCAACTAGACGTCGTCACGACTTACCACCAGGCGGGCGGCGTCAATTTGGCGAACTCAATATAAAAAAAAAAAATTATAACATGTTCCAATTCCAAGTGAAAGTAGGTTACTACCGTCTTGTGACGGTAAATTTATTTTAAATACCAACCCCACCGTCTATTGACTTGACAGACGCCCGGTTACACCCTCTGGCTAACTAAAGAAATAGGTGTGATAAGTTCCTACCTAAATAAATTCAAAATTTTCATTTTTTTTCTAGCAACCCCACCCCAGACAATAGTCTACAAGTGACGTGGAAACCGTACACCTTACCCACCCAAGATTATCTGGAAATTGGAAACAATTTAATCATGAAAAGTGCTCCATATAAAGAAGAATTCAAATTTTGGGACACTATATTTAAGCAATATTTGCCAAAAACTGCAGTGTGATAAAAATATTTTGTAATAGTAAGTAAATAAATAAATATTTAGTCGTTTTAATCGTTGATCTTTATTTTTCACTAATCGAAATACCTATGCACTTCTGCATACGTCGATATATCTAATATGCGTCAGTAACTGGCTGAGTTTCCTTCGACAACGTGAGGGTGGCCACCACACATCTGGCCTGAACCCACTAGCAATCAAAGTAACTATCTAGAAGCACTCTTATCACTGCACTGTATCTCAGCATTTTCAAAGGTGTTTTACACTAATTCACTTCACATATTTTATAGGTAAAGGATTGTTATATTGTACTGTTATGTTTATAGGATCTTGGCTAGAGAGATTATTGCGTATGCTCATTACTAAAAAACACATCTAACACATACCTACGTAGTTAGGTACATACTTACTATTCGTATTTGCGATTGTTGGAAATCTTAGAAATAAAATATTTACAAAGGGCCATAGATAAAAAGGGCTCTGCCACCATTGAAGTGCGTCACATTAAATAGGCACGTGGATCTCGTACCAATGTCAAACCTTAGTTACCAACATAAATCAACTGTAAAAGGGCCCATGTAGTAAGTGGCGAACTTATTGCCGCATGCCGGGTACTTTAAGGTATGTTTGGCAGAGCTCCTTCCAGCGTTCGGCAGGTGCACCAGTTGCAGGTGAGATTTTGCCATAATAGGTAATCAGGTGATATTGGGTAGGTAGGTTAGTCACTCAACCCCAATCACGGTGTTTCTACTTCGTCTTATTTACGTTTCGTAATTTAGACAATTTTACTTAATTGCATGTTGAATTTTAATGGGGCGCTTATACTCGACGATATAGTGGTTTCTTGTTACTAAAAGCGATGAAAATTTAAAGAAAATCGTTTGTGCCAATTATGACAAAAAAATAAAAACTTGTTTTTCACTTGCTAATCCGGCCTTGGAAAGGTTAAGTCATGATGGTGGGTCTGCTGCAGAGTATGCTTAATTAGTAGGCTTAAGCTAGGTAGTGTTTTATTAATTGCGAATAGAAAAATATAGATTTTATTTATACTTATTTTTTTATTTTTGCTTATCAAATTTAAAATCCTTAAAGTGGGTCCGGCCTGGGGAGGGGGCTGGCCGCTCATCGTCCCCCCTATTAGGTAGCACAGTTTAAAGGAAACCTAAACCGGATAACTTGATCTTTCTACCTACCCTTTCGAGGAAACTGGCGTGAAATGTATACACATATAAAACACACGGATCTCAATTAACAAAACCGAATATAATGATAACAAAAACAAAATACACGTGGATACAGTGGGTTGTTATGGATATGGCGACGTTTCTCACGGCCTCCTTTACATGCTGAGCGTCTACCTGAGACATGCGTACATTGGGATACCTGCCAATGACAGGATCCGGTCCTACGGTTTCTAAACTGCCGTTCACATCATTCGCATCTTCGATAAGTTCACTCCTTCCTGTGGGTGTGAATTGTTTTTTAATTATTTACAAAAAATATTGAAGATGGTTTTTTGTGCAGCGATAGGTAAACTCAAACTTATTAACATCATTCTCACACAACGTGATCTAGCCCTAATATAAGCTTGTGCTATGGGATCTAGACAATTACTGATAAACAACCTTACTAATATCTATATATTTAATACGACAATTTGTCTGTCTGTCCGTCCGTCGCGTTTTTCAATTATAATTAATACTACATACATTTGCATGAAATATTAAAATATTCTTTTTTTTTGTTTTTTTTTTAAATAATGAATATATCACACTCATGAAGTGGTGTACCTCTAGTGATTAGCTTGGTTTTGTTGTCCGACTCGACAGGCTTCGTGGAGTTGCCCAGAGTTTCGCTGGTGGCCGTGACGGTACCGCCTCCCGAAGGTCCTTCCTCTGCAGCATTGTACTCCAACGCGTTATCCCCGTACTCGCCCGCCTTCAAGTACACGCGTGAGGTTCGCACGGGTGCACCCTAGAAACACCCAGTGCCGACACTTTGTGACGGCAGAGAGCTCGTGGGCCGACTGAATTGCCGCTGATTGCCGTACAATTATTCCAGCAAAGAATTCCCTATCATTTAAATAAACATTAACCGAACCGAACGTTTTAAACGTTCGTTTCTCTGCCGAACGATAGTGGCCTGGAACGCCCTGCCTGTGCACGTGTTTCCTCCCACATATAATCCTGGGTTCTTTAAGCGGAGCGTGAAGAGGCACATCAGTAGGTCGTCAAGTTGAGGGCCACTCTCAATAGTAATGTGTGCTGTGAGAGTGGCCCACAATCGCTAGACGTCGTCACGACTTACCACCAGGCGGGCGGCGTCAATTTGGCGAACCAAATATAAAAAACATGTAGGGAAAAAGCACCTCTTCAAGCCGTCAAACCACATCCAATATACACATAATTACGCCTGTCTCTCCGAAAAGATCAGCAGAAACTTGCACCCACTTTCATCAGAAACCAATTTGGTCTCATTTATTTTGTTTGCTGAGAAAACCTGGTCCACTGAAGGGCAAGGGCAATGATTACAGGTGAGGTTGTGTTGGGCATCTGGGATCTGACTGCACCTCTATGCACTGCACCCAAGGCCACGAAGGCCTCTGTGGTGACTGTTTACAATTTCTACCCAAGCTAATTAGGTTTATAAAAATTTTATCATAAAATAATAGGGGTAGGTTTATCTTTTCTATTACCTAATACATTTTGAAATGTCTCACTTGTACAGATATTCCACAATTTTATTGTATGTTCCACCAAGAGCCGACAAACGAAAGCATAAATTATATATTTTCTATTTTGCTGCATTTAATTTTGTGAACACATTCAACAAATATCTAAATATATTATGATTAGGTTTGTACGATTTTGTATTTTTAGTGTGTATCTTTCTTTAACTACACATAAAAACGTCAGAGCTTTGTGCTTCTAATGCCGAGTAAGGCCAATGGGCCAAGTGCCTACCTATAATAGTTTTTAAATATCATTGACCTTGGTCTTAGTACATTACCTATATTTAAATATCGTCTAAAATATGCATAGATAAGTACACAGACAAGACATACCTACACATTAATTTCTACATAAATATGCATAGTATGCAACTTATAATATTTTAATTTGGAATAACGTTTTATTATTTGATCATTTTATTTACAATAAGAATTCCAATAAACATAATTATATACTAAAAATATTTACATTACAAAATATCGTTTAAAAATCCTCCGCGTCATTGCCGACTGGGAAGGTTCCCAGAATGCTGGCTGTGTTGCCACGTTGGATGGCGATACTTATTCTTTGGGCCAGAACAAACGAAGAAACAAAAAGGGCCGATATCCATAGTCACAACTTTAGTTCTGCTGTGATACAGAATGTACTTGAGTACTTACTATGTAGCATGTATGAATGAAATTACATTCCATCTCAATTTATTGTAACAACAAAATAATAAATTTATCACCGAATATTTTCCCTCAAAAATTTTCACTAGGTAATGCAGGTATAGTGATGTGGTGTATCCACGGTACACAGTATATTTGTCATTTGCAAGTTAATGTCAATACGTAAGTACCTACCTACATAGTGTGCAACCACAACAAAAACGCGTGAACAAAGTTCAAGTTAACGAAACTTGATTTTATTTCTTGTAGGTTACACACGGTACAAGAAGTTGTGATTGAATAAAAATTGTAGACATGACATTGATGTCAAGAGCGCCAAGGATAAATAAAAAACATTGATGTGCAGGTTAAGGTCAACGGTCATCATTATCGTTTCTGTAGTCATTTATATTCAACTATTTTGTACTTTAGCTTGTTGTTGACAAAATATGTAGTTCTAAAAATATGCTGTACGAGAGTTTTAAAATTTTAATAATTAATTTTATATCGCTCCTTTGAATTTTATATCAGCTATCGCCCACTTTGTCACATCGCAGCGGGCCGCATTTTCTGTGGAATTTGCACTGCGACCCCGGCATTGCAGTTGTACTAAAATCTGTCAATGCGCTGCTTGCTGCCCGCCCCGTCTCAGTGGGCCCCGTAAGCATTTTACACTCCATCCCGGCCTACTCCGCCCCGTCCAAGTGGACGCGTACCTTTACTTGATTTTCTATTACACCAATATAAATAGAAACCTGTTTACCTTAAAATCAGCTCGGTTGGGTTCAAACTCGAAGCTGGGCCGTAATGTAGACATCGGGACAGTCATAGTCGTCGTGAGGGTCGAAGGTGGAATGCTGCGGGAAGGTGTCGTTTGGGATGGTGTTCCTGACCAAAAAATAATATTTATATTAGGTAGTTTTTGTGTGTTGCCAAGATATAAAGTCGTATATTATTCATCCTACTGACAGACTGAGGAAGAGATAGCATAAAAACAAGATTGCTTAGACCACAAGACGACACGACTAAAGTAAAACTTGTTGAAAGAAAGAGCTGGAAAATGTGTGCACGCACCTTTCTCTTGCTTCTACGGTCATATACGGAAACCTTTCTATCTTCACTAACTTATATTTCTATCTTAATTTTCATTCGCCGCGCCCGTAACGCTGACACGTTTATCGTAACGTTCTCGTCACGCATTCACCAGCTGACTCCCCACCCAAATCAAGCGCGCTTAACGGTCAATAAGTATAGCCGTGTAAACGCATCTGTCTACCCTACGGAGATATGTGTGTGAAGTAGGTATACACTCACGCTGTACGGGATCAAACACCGCTACTGTAGTGCTCAGGGTCTTAATAGAAGTGCGTGCAGGGGTCGTCACTACCGCACTAGGACTGACTTCTGGTAGTTCCGACGTCAGCTTGGTTTCCGTGTCCTCGGTTCGGACGGCTTCGGTGTAAACAGTCGCGTATTTACCGACTGTGTCTTCCGATGAACTAGCTATGAGCTGATCATCGTTTGCTTCTAATACCATTAGTTGACGCTCGCTGCAGTGTTGAGAGCATTCGCCGCCGCTGAAACCAAACAATCGAATCAAATCAAATTAATAATAAAATTAATAACAATACATCGTATATTAACCCGTTAACTAGGATGTGCAGACAATATAATGAGCTAATGATAGCCAACAATGAGTTGGACATATTTGTTAAGTTGCCGTCATTTATCAAAGCTTTAAAGGATATCATTCTCCTGACATTCAGTTTTGAATAATTTAACGCAAATTTTTATAAGCAGCTTACAGCTACATAAAGCAGTTTTAGTTAATTTTTTTTTTTTGTATACGTACTTAACATTTGTTTCAGTATTTACTTAATTGAGCGAAGCGAGCGGAGATATTTAACAGGTGACTCAAATGCAACTCAATGTGTACCCAACCGATTTTCATGAATTTTTCACTCAAAAATCAAGCATTCTCAGGAACAGGTTTTGTTCGGGACCGAATTTTGATTTAGAACCCTCAAAAAAAGTTATTGACCAAAAATATGACAATGGTCGCTTCGCTCAGTTGCATGCTGCAGCGCAGTACCACGGCCGCGACCGCAGCTTCTAGTTTTAGTTTAATTGTTACTTGTTTTTAGCCAATTAATGATTTAGCTGAGCGCACATAATTTACGTTGCAAGCCAGTTCAGTGTTATAAAAAAAAATTTTTCATGTATACTTTTGCCATGCTTATAATGTGTAATGTAAGCCATAAATAATTAAATCGGCACCGTGATTGCGCTTGGGTAGGATACTCTGGATTTAAGTCTTAACTGTTCTATTAGTCGTTAAGTTATGCAAACGTATGCGGTTGGCAAATAACTAGGTGGCTATCATCTCTAGTGCCCAGGTCATCTTCACTTGCATGCGGTGCATTGCATCTGCTGCAGAGGGGCCAAGTTCTTGCAAATATCTCCAAAGTGTCCAGAAACAGCAATGGCGAAATGAGGGTGCATTAAACGCTTCTTCAGAGAACTTTTTCGGAGTGTTACACAAGAAAATATAAGTAGATACACAAAAAGTTAATGCAAATTCGTGTGCGTCAGAATAGCTGGTTGTCTGTGGCGTTGGTCTATGAGAGTTGATTCGAAAATTGCTACATAATTGCTTCTATTTGCTTCATATAATAAATAATTGCTACATTGGATATAAACTTAGAAATTAAATATTTTTTTTGACCAGCCATCCTGACGTTTAGTTGGCTGGTCACCCCCTAGTTTAGAGTCAAGCATACAGAGTTTCCCGAAATTTATTGCGTCAATAATTGCTTCATAATTACTTCATTTATACAATTTAGTTGTAACTTCAAACATATGCTCGTATGTTAAATAAAGAATGTAGCCATTATTTAAATTATCCCAAGGACAAGTGCCCGATGAAATAATAAAGGCAAATACTTAGTTATGTAGGCGTCGGTTTTATTCGATAAGGCTCTGGCCCGTGTAAGTGAAGTAAGTATGTAGTAATTCTTGCGTTAAAGAAAATAGTTCGAGACGCCCAGGACTTTAATTGACTTTGCCATAGCGGCTTGCACGTAAGATTTTGTTGCCTTTAATCAACATAACATCGCATGGCAACGGGTTTCAAATTATTTTAAAAATCCATTTTGGACATCATAACCCATCATATGTGTGCCCGGTGACGGCAATAGGCTTGCCCCCTATTACGTGTGGACAAAAAATACTGGCAAATTGTGGGTGTGTAATGTGCCTCTGCCTACCCCTTCGGGGTACGTATCTACTTACTTCATTTACACGGGTACCAGAGCCTTAACGAATAAACCCGACATAGATAGAAATATACAATAGACCCGACTAAATTGTATAAATGAAGTAATTATGAAGCAATTATTGACGCAATAAATTTCGGGAAACTGCATGCTTGACTCTAAACTAGGCCAGACCAGCCAACCAAACGTCAGGATGGCTGGTCAAAAAAAATATTTAATTTCTAAGTATATATCCAATGTAGCAATTATTTATTATATGAAGCAAATAGAAGCAATTATGTAGCAATTTTCGAATCGACTCTCATAGACCAACGCCACAGACAACCAGCCATTCTGACGCACACGCAAATTCACTGCAAATTCATCTGCAACAGATGCACCTAAGCTAAACACCTCGTTCTGGCAAATATCTCCGAAGTGTCCAGAAACAAGTTAACACAAAATTAATAATGTACCGTCCACAAGCACGCAAAGTGTGTGCACAATGAAGGAAGCGTCGCATTCGCGCCACACTCAGCGCCACATGCGTGTCGCCACACGTGGCGTCGCCCTTCGGCGCAATCGTCGCTTCCATGGACATGTTCTGTGCAGCTGTCGCGTTGGGGGCTTGAGCCGAACGACTCAGCACTCCGCACAGCTTGCCGTCACACACTACACCCGCGCCACGGTCAGACTGCGACAATTTGTTTTTTATTGCATAGAGTACTTCGAGAGCAGTTTTAGTCAATATTATCTAGATAAGTATAGGTAAATATCGTGATATCACGTACCGAACATAGCGTAGGACCTTTCAAGCACAACGCCGACTCCCGCAATCCCGGCCACCCGGGTGCAACATTGTTACAGATTTGACCCGGCACCAACGTAGCGTCCACGATGCGCAGACGAGGGGCTCGACCACGGACCCTCACGATATGACACACAGCACCAACAGCACAGTCTTCGAGCCTCGTCGCCATGAGGATAGGCCGAGAGTGAGCACCGCCACCAAAAGGAGCCTCCAGTTCAAGTACAGCTATATCCTGTGCGGCGCCTAACCAAGCGGGGCTTTTTTCTGTCAGTTGGGCGTCTGCTTCAGCTCCAGCGACAAGAGCCACGCGTGCGATGCGACGTGTGGACGTGGGCATAGCGTACGCGCCGGGAGACAACGCCCATAGCTCACGGGGACTAGCACCGTGGGGTCCACGCACGCACCATGCTGACGTCAGAGCGGTGCGGAGCGAGACTAGGGAACCACCGCAGCGTCGATTTCCGCCACCATGTTCCACAACGATCTGCATCAGACGTGTGTGTTAGTAGCTAGGTAGGGATTTTTGGACATTTTTTTGGACATTCTCACACAACGTCATCTAGCCCAAATTAAGCTAATATAAGCTTGTGTTATGGGATCTAGACGACTGATAAACATACTTATATATTTCTAAATACATACATATTAAACATAGAAAATACCCAAACTCCGAAACAAACATTTGTGGATCACACAAATAATTTGAATCGACCCGGAATCGAACCTGGGACCTCAGGGGCGGCAGTCGCATACTCATACCACTGAGCCACCGAGGCAGTCAAAATTGATTTGTTTAATAAATACCTACTAATAGTGAGTCAACTCGTTTGTGTAACCGCAAAATACCTACAATGATGTCTCGACTGGTTGTCTATTGTTTGCCCGAAAATTATATGCCATAATCATCATATTCCCGAATTTCATTTGCCCGAATGATTTATTTGCTCCAAAAGACATATGATATACTTTTAATTGCCCGAAACTTAGATACCATAAGATACAAGTGCCATACGTATTGTTTTTCATATTTTTAATTGCCATAATAATTATTAGATATAATAATTAAACGCCATAATGATTATTAGACATAATCTTAGATCAAAAATACCTAGATTACCGATCAGTGCTATAAAAACGGCACCACTTCAACTCGGTCCACTATCGAAAATTGCACACTTGAGCGCTTCAGTCGCTTTGCGACCGCGCTGGTAGTAAGACGTTTCACGAAACCATAAAAAATTGCAAAAAAACTACTCTTTTAGAGTGAAAAAAGAGGATGGAGTGTCATACTTTCGACAAGTAAAAATCAGTTTACATTGTTAATTGCTTTTCATGTGCAAAAATGCACTGCTTTAGAATATTATGTTTATTTTTAACTGTGCAAAATACGCGCTTGCTCGGTGTGAAGTTGAAGTGAGTGTTCTCACTCACTTCAACTTCACACCGAGCTTGCGCGCAACTTCACACCGTAATGTTAGAACAAGTCTCATACAGAAAGATGGAGTCATTTATTTATTTTAAATTTTTGATTACTGTTTGATATATTTTTTGAATATATCTTATTTTGTTTTAAAGTTTTCCCCATAATGCAATAAGACAAGAAAAATGGAGGCGTATTATAGCACGTGAAAGAGAAGATGAAATGTTTAAACCTAATAATTCTACTGTTGTTTGTTCAAAGCATTTTAAAAAGGACGTTATTTATGTCACTAAAAAAGGATTAAATAAATAAAAAATAACAGCCGTGCCAAATATTTTACAGGTAAAGGAGATATTATATTGATAATGCTTAAATAATTTGTATTCTTAATACCAAATGAGTGACCAAATTAAATAGACTTCATAATACCACCTAGTATTTTCAAATATTTCATAAGTATCGTATTTTCAAATACCCATAAATTTATTGGATTGATTATTTTTCTTACAGGTTGTGTGGGAAAATATAATTATTGATTTTATTACGTATTAGCGTTTTTGTAATCTTTTATCTATATAGTTTATTTTATACGTTTAATTATACGTGAATAAAACAATGTGAATTTAAGTTTACCTTTCTCATCGTATTTCATTAAAAAAAAGTTTTATATGCAATTTCGGCTCATTCCTTTTATAACCTTAGCGCATGGAATCCGTACTGAGTTCCTATTCCGCTTGCTGACTCTCGAGGGATGCGACAACGGCGCTGTACATTGATGCTTTTGTATTATTTATTACGATTTTTTTCTATGTCAACCATAAATGTACAATCTTGTTTATTTTATAGATGGTATTTGTAATATATATTATTCGAGTGCCAAGATTCCGCGTTGTATTTGCACTGAATCCAATATCTATAGTATTTTTGATCTAAGGACATAATATTTAAATGCCATAATAATTATTAGACATAATATTTAAACGCCATAATAATCATTACACATGATATTTAAGCGCCTATAGAATTTTAATACCTAACTACTTATTAGCTTTCTGGCACGCTCGCTCGGCTCGTGCGTTGTCTTTCATTTTCTAACCTAACCTAAACCTCACTGATGTTTTGACATGTGATAATTATGGCATGTGATAATTAGGGCATGTGATAATTAGGGTCCAAATTTACAAGGGATGGAAGATGTGACGACGACATTGAAAGAAGAGTTATGGCAGGAAATCAAGTGAAAGGGGCTCTGCATAACTTTATGGCCAGTCAGAAGATTTCTCGGAGGGCTAGGCTGGCTGTTCATAGAGGAGTGCTGGTCCCTACAATTATGTATGGAAATGAATGTTGGGTTTGGCAGAAGCATGAAAGTAAAATAAATGCAGTAGAAATGAGAAGTATGAGTGGGGTGACATTATTAAGAAAGAAATTATAAATAGATCACAAAAACTGATGTCATCGGCGGGACTCGAACCCACGGCCTTTCCCTAACAGGCGAAGTGTTCTGACCAACTGAGCTACGATGACCACTACCGACAACATCGAATTTTTGCTTCATATCATATTCATAATTTCTACATCGCGCTATTAAGGTTGCGCTATTTAGCGGCTCAAACTCGTTGATAGGTATTGCTCGGGAGCATGCTGTTTCACCTCACAGCGTGTAAGAAAGAAACAGCATCAGCGATGAGCAGTGCAGACGTATGCGCGCACACGTATAATAGCAGGCTCATGTCACACACGACACAGCACACGCACACATGTTCAAGTTCATTGAAGCGAGCCAGGCGTGCCGCCCGCGCGTGGCCTCTCTCGCGCGGGATGTACCTATACAATGTTGACCCAAAAGGTAAATCACCGAACTCTTTCGATTTTCTTTACAACAGAAAAATGTTACCAACCTAACTATACCTATTTATTGTCTAATTACCTGGTTTTATACTTACTTTGAACTTACACTGCGTAGGTATATCTACTACGTAAAGCGCCTAGCACAGAATTTGGTAGATAGTTAGGTACTAATTACCTATAGCTAAGTATTCTGTGCTACTAGGTAAGTACTATTATAAATAAGCTTATGTGAAAGTTTATGAAGATGGATGTTTGACTATTTCAAAACTAGGTAGGTACCACCCTAGGTACCTATTCTGTGTTGATGATACATCCAGTATTTCGGTTGACTACCAACTACCACACCACCGAACACCGTCTGACCTGCACCTGATAACTTTCCGGGAAGATTGACAGCATCTTACCAGTTTCTCCCACTGCCTCTTTCCAACTGCCGCTACCACTACACCCAGTTCGTGACGCACCTGCCGACCCACTATACCTTCGCACCGGCACTGCTACCTACCGCATGTCTGCTACCTTCACAAATTCTACAGCGTTGTTCTGGCCACATGAAGCACCTGCCGCACACGTCACCTACTGGGCACAGCGGTACAGGGCAGTCTTAATCCCCTTCTATATGTAGGTACCTACCGAGTATCATTTACCTTTATACCTACCATGCGATTGCGAACGTACCTAACTACCTACTCACTCACTACCCCGAAAATTAGTATAATAATACCTAGGTAGGTAATAAACTCTGGTTTGCCAGAGACGCCCGGCAATGGACGTCGTACGAGCGGCCGCATCCGCACGGACGTTAAAAATAAAAAAAAAGGTAGGTAATAAATATAATATATTATAACGAATATATAAATAATATGTACCTACCTATGCTAACTTTTTCTCATATAATTTTACAATATAAAACACAATAACTATGGTCTTGGCCTGGACTCGAACCAGTGACTGCCTTTCCAGAAAGAGCGTTCTACCCACTGACCAAGACACCACTAGTCACAGGTTTTCTGCTAGAGAAATGTTCCTAGTTATATTAGGGTAAGTACCCCACGCGCACAGATGCCCATACTCCGCCGCCTAGTAGTTTACGTAAATAACTAATAATAACGCAGCGAGAGTCAAAATACAAACGAGCTAAAGAAGCCGCAGCAGCAAACTGAACTCTATTAGAAATAATTTGAGCGTGTGGGTACGTGAGTAGTAAAATAACACAGTTGCACATGTGTGCGTGTGAGTGTTCCTCCGACCGCACCCCCCGCACCGCATGGGGGAGAATCGTGTGAATGCGAAGTAGCGATAATTCATCGTAAAACGGGTATGTAGAAATTCACGAAAGGCCTTTTGATAAAAAGTGTATTCTGAAAAAAGTACTGCATGTATCGATTTTGAATAAAGTTTTCTGAACTCTTCGAGAGTTAAATTTTGTCGTCACGGTTTTAGTTTTTGAGATTTTATACTCCTTATAGCCCTTATTTACACAGAAAGTTGATTAAAAATAAGGCAGAAATTGCCAATGTTTATTGGCTTATATCTTTTTAATGGTTCATAATTGTACATTTTTAAAACCGTACCGACACAGTTAATGATTAGGCAACACGATAAAACTTTAAAATTTGTTTGTAGGATGTCAAATAGATGAGGTATGGACTCCAGAAGTTTCTATGGACAAAGTAGCGGCTAGCTCCGCCTTAAGGTTAGCGTTGGATCCACCTACCGCAGTTCTACCGAACTAACGGTACCAGTGTATCGTGTTACAACGATATTTAAACACTGAATTTTTAGATGAATCCTTACCAAATCCATATATTTTGTATTTAAAGCAATGAGTTTGCTTAAACTATTCTTAAAATAATAAGAAAGAAATTATAAATAGATCACAAAAACTGATGTCATCGGCGGGACTCGAACCCACGGCCTTTCCCTAACAGGGGGACTGCTCTGCCAACTGACTACGGGACTACGATGACCACTACCGACAACATCGAATTTTTGCTTCATATCATATTCATAATTTCTACATCAGGTATTTTTGATCTAAGTAGGTACTATTATGATTGTGCACCGTGCTTACCATGAATGGTGCAGAATCGGACTCAGTGTCGTCGTCTGGCTCGTGGTCGCCTAGCACCATGCTGTCTGCTGCAACTACATCACAAACAAATTCAATAATTATCATTTAATAGTGCCCAAAAGGCAGAGAACTGATAATAAAATATGTAATCGAAAGACTGGATGGTGGCTATACACTTTAACCCGAAAACTGCTGAACGGATTTTAATGAAACTTTATAACAATATAGCTCATACTACAGGTTAACACATGTTGGTATGTTTCTTACCAAGTTCGGTCCATGTTAGGGCGAGCAGTACCGATGCCCAAAGTAGGCCTACTGTACTCGCCAAGCGCCTCATCATATCTACACCGCCTTCCCGCTCCTGCACCGAACTTAGTTGCTGCTTTTTCCTTTAATTAGCTAAAACATTGCAAAAATATCGATACGAAAATTTCCCACAGATGTACGTCACACTGTGATGGTGTTTTAAAATTCCTCCATGGTACGTCAAATGTGACTTCTAGACATTTTCTATCATAATCTACAGCTAAAAATAATACATGAAAAAGTTCTGATTGGATTCAATAGACACATAGTTTTAACCGACTTAAATAAAGGGGAAGGTTCTCAATTCAACTGCATTTATTTTAAATACTGAATAGAGTCAGGCGTTACCTAGCGAAAGTCCATAATAAAACAATCGAGTATATGATGTTGGATTTTTCAAAATCATGGCACAATCACAAAATCTCGATAATAGATGAGATCACTTTAAAACGGATCTGTGTCTCGGCTTTTTCACAAAATTGCTATAAGACCTAACGAAACTTCGTGCTGAACTGGAAGAAGTGAGATACGCATACGCCAATAAAAAACAGGTCGAAGAATTACGCGTGGATATGCAAAACCTACGGAGTGACTCACTTCTACCCGCCACCACACAAAATATAAATTCAAGGCGCGGGGCCTGGGTACATGATAGGGGCATGATGTTTAATGAATCCCTTGATAGTAATGTGACCGCGAAGAGTATCAGCCCAGAATTAAGAACAGAGTTTAGAGATATACTGAGGGTAGATATAAATACACCTAGACCAACGGACACCCGGGAGGCGCAGACTCCGGTGGTGGGTGACCCGGTAGACGTGGATGACTTGACAATTGCGGTTAGGGAAACTACGCCGACATGCAGCGATCGTCGAGGCGGAGTATTGTCGCCTCGGCAGCCGGCCCAGTCTGCTCACAAAAACCAGGGTACACCAGGTACATCATCCATGGTGTCAGAGCCCCAACCGGTCCTTTTTACAAACGAAAAAAGTGATGGAGGCTGGGTGACTGTAGCAAGTCGCAAAAGAATACCCTACCGATACCAGGGGAAAGCGGGTATCGCTAAGGATATGGAGGGTAAGTTTAAAGCGGCAGATCGACAAGTCCCAATCTTTATTTCCATCCCCTGAACATAAGGTTTCAATGTTCTTGGATCACAAGCTGTGGCCCGTGGTATTATATTTAGGCGGTTTGTACACTTTAGACTAAGAAGTGCGAACGGTAGGAATACTGTATCGGCAACGCAACAACTCCGTAATGGGTTGTAACTTCAACTTTGTTAGTTTCAACTGTAAAAATGTGAAGCGTTCAGTGGGGGACATACAACAGCTGTGCCGCAGCTCACATATAATTGCATTGCAAGAACATTGGCTGCTGCCGACCGACATTGACTTCCTGAGTTGTATCGACGATAGGTTTGCCTACACGGGGGTATCTCCTGGGGGAGGTCTCCTGGCCATGATAGCCTAAGTATGGAACATCTCAAGTACGCCGGTGTACACCTGCCTAGAGTTCTAGCCTTGTTCTTTAACCTTTGCTTGGGGCACTCTTATTTACCGTGTGATATGATGAGGACCGTGGTGGTTCCAATTGTGAAAAGCAAAGCTGGTGACATTTGTGATAAAAGTAACTACAGACCAATCTCGTTAGCAACCGTTATATCCAAGGTGCTTGACAGTCTGCTCAACACTCAGCTGGATAAATCAGAGACTTGGGATGGCGCTCGCTTTGCTCCCTTACATACTATACATACATATTCTACATACTATATCTATGGCATCAACAATGGCGGAACCAGAGACTTCGGATGCCGCTCGCTTCGCTCCCTTAATAGACCAACAGAGCGTGAGAAAGAGAAGTCTGGAAAAGTCAGAGATTTGGGATGGCGCTCGACTATATCTATGGGATAAATATGTAATATGTTCACGACAATCAGTTTGGTTTCGTAGCAGGTCTGTCAACTGAGTCAGCAGTTTTGAGTTTATAGCTGACTGTCAAGTGCTATACCGATAGAAGTACGCCCATATATGCGTGTTTTCTCGTCCTTTCACGGGCTTTTGATTTGGTCTGCTATGACATCCTGTGGCAGAAATTAATTATATCAGCATATCCTCAAGTACTGGTATCTGAATCAGTTCAATGTGGTACGGTGGTCGAATATGCAGTCGGAACCTTATAAGTTAAAATGTGGAGTGAGGCAGGGGGCCTGTCTTCTCCGAAACTATTCTGCCTGTATGTGAATGCCCTGATTGAGGAGCTCAGTAGCACACGTGTCGGCTGCCATATTGATGACATATGTGTCAATAACATTAGCTATGCGGACGACATGGTGCTGCTAAGTGCCTCAGTAGGTGGATTGACAAATTTGCTCGATATATGTGAAAGATATGCGCACAGCCATGGTCTTGTGTACAATGTAAAGAAAGTGTGTGTATGGTCTTTCAGGCCGGGGGCCGAAAGGGCTCTGAAACGGTTCCACCTGTGAAGTTTAATGGAACAGGATTAAACATAGTAAAAGAATAACTTGGGCACTGGGTGCCCTCTGACCTGAGGGACGATGCAGACATAGTGCGTGAGCGGAGGGCGTTGTCTGTGAGAGCCAATATGATCGCCCGCAGGTTTGCTCGCTGCTCGAGGAGCCTCAAATTGACTCTTTTTCGAGCTTACTGTACCTCATTTTATACCAGCAGCTGTGGGTTTCATATACGCAGAAGCAGTATAATGCTCTACGCATTCAGTACAATAATGCATTGAGGATGCTGTTGGGTCTACCACGACACTGTAGCGCTTCGGGGATGTTCGCCGAGTTGCGAGTAGACTGTTTCTACACAACTGTACGCAAACGGTGCACTTCCCTGTATCGTAGGATTCAGGGTAGCGCTAACAGCATTCTGAATGTATTTGCAAATAGGTTTGACTGTCAGTACGTGAACCACTTGTGTATGGTTCACGTATTGACAAATGCATCTACAGTGAGGTGTAAGTAGGTAAGGTTATTTATGTACTATCCTATATAATCTATGTTTAATTATCCTATTTGTAATTAGTTAATTATTGAATTACTGTATTATGTTTTTATGTATGTATTTTTTCTGAATAGTGTCGAAAATAAACGATTTCAATTTCAATTTCAATTTATACCTCATAACCTCATTACTTTCGACTGGGAAAACCGTTTTTTTGGAAGCCGGGTGCTTTAATCAATTTGATGTAATTCCAACAATTTGAAGTCGGTTTTACGAGTATTTGCTAAAATAATTTTTAGAGTTTTCGAAACGAAAATCTCTTATACAACCGTAATGTCCGTCCGTCTGTGAACAACTTTCATTTCGAGAACGGTAAGAGCTAGACTCAGTGTAAACGCCAATCGACTTAGCATAAAATCAAAATCAAAATCAAAATATCTTTATTCATGTAGGTCACAAAGTAACACTTATGAACGTCAAAAAAAAAAAAGAAAATGCTTCTACATTTACATTTACCGCCAGATTCGCAAGACAATAGGTAGAGCCTGTGAGGAAAGAACCTGGCAAGAAAAACTCACGGCCAGTCTTTTTATTCGTCAGTAAATACAATTATTCTGTTACAACAATAAAAAGAGGGCAAGGGCAGTACGTGACCATGTGTGGACCAAGTGAACTTAAAAATTATGAATCTCTGTTATTCACATAAAAAAATTCATACATACTAGTTAAAGGTGCCACATAATCTCAAAGTACCCATACCTTACAATATCATAATAATAATAATTTAACAATAATAAGTGAGTTTCAGCAACAAAACAACATTTCAAACAGAAGTAGCCCCTATGTAGCTCGAGTGATGAGCAAGCAACTCATTGCCATTTCTCTGTATCGTTTAGATAATCTTTAATAGTATAATATGCCTTTTTTAGGAGGTGTGTCTTAACAGCCACTTTGAATTTATTCAAAGGAAGGTTCATAATGTTTAGAGGAATTTTGTTATAAAAACGCACACCAAATCCTGCAAAGGAGTCATGAACCTTCTGTAAACGATAATACGTCCCAACCAATTTATGCTTATTTCTAGTATTTATTGCATGTATGTCACTGTTCACACTGTATAAATGTATATTCTGTTTAACGAACATAATATTCGCATATATATTGTGATGCAACTGTTAAAATACCTATTTCTTTAAATCTTTCTCTAAGAGAAACTCGTGCATTAAGTTTATAAATCGCACGTATAACTCGCTTTTGGAGTATAAATATGATCTCTATATCAGCTGCCTTGCCCCACAGTAAAATTCCATACGACATGATACTGTGAAAATAGCTAAAATAAACCAGCCTGGCAGTTTCTACATCCGTGAGCTGTCTGACTTTACTAATAGCAAAAGCCGCAGAGCTAAGTTTCCCTGCAAGACCCGATATTTGGGCGTTCCACTGTAATTTACTGTCTAGAGTAATACCCAAAAATACGGTTGATTCTACAAGATTAAGGGTATCACCGTTCAAAATAATATTAGTACAGTAGTTCTAGTATGGACATACGGCATTCAACTTTGGGGCTGTACAAAACGAACCAACGTTGAAATAATTCAAAGATTCCAAAATAAGGTACTTCGGAACATAGTAAATGCTCCCTGGTACGTTAGAAATGATGACATCCACCGAGACCTAGGAGTGGACTTTGTTTTTGAAGTTATAAAAAAAACACGCTGAAGCACATGAAAGAAGGCTTCTTCAACATGTGAACGTCGAGGCCATTCAACTTCTTGACACCACGGACCTAATTAGAAGACTAAAGAGAACTAAGCCCTTTGAGTTGGTTTAGTGTAATTAGTGTTACATAGTGCTGTGAGTGCTATTCCTTCAAGAACACAAGAACAAAGTGTCTTTGAATTATAATAGAGACAATAAGAAAAGTGCCAATGGACACATTCTTAACATTGTAAGTTTTTAGCAAATTAAGTCAAATTTAAATTACTTATTAGCCTTAAAGGGCTAGATTGTAATTGTTATGAGTAACCGTTAAATACGAGTATCTCATAATAAAAAAAAAAAAAAAAAAAGTACAGTAGTTCTGAACATTAGGCATACTAAATCTAACACACTTCGTCTTTTTTGCGTTCAGAAGTAAATTGTTGGTTGTAAACCAATCCAGAACTAGAACTAGTGCAAGTGAACTATTTACTTCGTCAAAATTCCTCAGCTTGCGATCAACTTTAAAAATAAGTGATGTATCATCGGCGAATAGAACAATGTCGCACAAATTCTGTACATAGAACGGTAGATCATTAATGTAAACTAAAAATAGAAACGGACCTAGAATTGATCCTTGTGGCACGCCCATAGCTACAGAAGCCCCTAAAGACCGACTACCATTGATATCAACATGTTGTATTCTATCACTGAGGTATGAGGCAACTGGGTCCAGTGCCGAATCTCTGATACCATAATAATTGAGTTTCCGTAATAGGGTATTATGTTCAACGCAATCAAAAGCTTTGGAGAGATCGCAAAATATACCAATGGCATCTTGCTTATTCTCCCAGGCATTGAAAATATGCTTCTGAAGTGTTACCCCTGCGTGAATGGTAGAACGACCTCTTGTGAATCCATACTGCTCATTATGTAGTAGCATATTTGAATTAAAATGTGAATTACAATCACATTGCAATAATATATATAATTGCTGCAATATAATTTTTTCAAAAATTTTACTAATGGCAGGTAGTATTGAAATTGGTCTAAAATTACCAGGTTCGCTTTTTGATCCAGTTTTAAATAAAGGTATCACTTTACTGTATTACATGAGATCAGGAAACACTCCACTTTTGACACATTTATTAAATATTGCAGCTAGATGTGGAGATATATTCACAATAATGGACTGAAGCAATTTTACAGAAATACCCCACAAGTCAGCTGTCTTTTTTGAGTTAAGCGACTTGAATACTTTTATAATATCATTGGGGTTTACATATTCAAAGCTAAATGAGACATGACACTGATTCACGCCGCTTTCCAGCATACGTTGAGCTTAAACTGAGCAAGAATTCAAGGAGCTAGTTATATTCGCGGGTATGTCTATAAAAAAATTATTAAAGGTTTGTGCTACATCTGGTTCTTTCTTAATGACTTTTTTATCAATAATTAATTCAAAGTCATTGTCACGGGGCTTTAGGCGACCGGTTTTAGCATTAATTATATTCCAAGTCGTTTTGACTTTATTGTTGGACAGTTTAATCTTATTACTCAAATATAATGACTTGGCAGCAACACACGCTTTTCTGAAAATTTTGGAATAATCTTTAACATACTGAATAAAATCAGGATTAAAATTATATTGCTTCATACCATATAATTCATACAACTTAGCTCTACTTTTGTAGATGCCAGTGGTTGCCCAGTCACAGAACTGGAGGTTTCCATTTTTATAAAAAGTTCTTGATTTAAATATATTGTCGAACTCAGATTTAATTGTATTAAACAAGGACTCATATAAGTTATTTGGATCAACCTGGTTAAAGTCAAAACTAGCAACTTTTGCAGAAACGCTTTCATTAAATCGTTCTAGGCGATATGTACTCATTGGCCTACATGAATTTTTTTTTCCTTTAGCCGTGATATTGATGGGAAATACGACCTTCTGCTCCAGATGGTCAGATTTGAAGTTACTTAATACCTCCTTTGTCAGGAGTTCACAGTTGCAAAATATATTATCTAGACATGTTGCAGAATGTGATGTGATTCTAGTTGGCTCTGAAAATAAGTGTTGTAAGCCGAAGGAACTGAATAAATTGATAAATTTAATGCATTTAGGTGACTGCACAAGTACATCAACATTAAAATCACCACACACCACAACATGCTTTTTATTAAGACACAATTGTTTCAATACATTTTCCATTACTATCTCAAATGAATCGTAATCACAATCAGGTGGGCTATAGACACAGAGGACAATGAGTCGCTCAAGCTCAACACAGGACAATTCCACAGTGCGCTCTATAGAAAAAGCAACAATATCTTTACGTTCTTTACAACATATATAACAATATCTTTACATAGTCGAAAACCCCCCAAAATGAACTTGACCTTTGACCTCTGATCTCAAGGTCAAGGTCAAATCGAGAACGGTAATAGTTAGAGACTCAAAACCAGCTGCAATCAACTCAGCATGGTCAAAGACCTCTAAAATGAACTTGACCTTTGACCTCTGATCTCACGATCAAGGTCAAAACGAGGTCAAATCGAGAATGGTAATAGTTAGAGACCCAAGACCAGCTGCAATCAACTCAGTATGATCAAAGACCTCTAAAATGCTGTTGAACTTGTGACATTTTTTAATTTTATGAAAAAACTTTCGATACCTCTAAAATATATGGCAAATTTTTGCCATATTTCTAACTTGTTTATTTAAAATTGAGAATTCATAGATGGCTTTAAATTAATCTGATTATGGAATGTGTAAAATGTAAGCTTCTCTTAGTATGTTTACAATTCCAAACACTGCTTTTACTATTTCGTAGTAAGTACCTACTTATGGCAAGTTTTCTGGGAGTCCACCGAGAACATTATAAATTAAACACGAAAAAATACACCATAATGAAGAACAGTTCGCGAGGCGTTAGCTCAGCTTTGCATTTGTGTGAGTGCACATACACGAACGTATATGTCACTGTTTTGTACACACTTGTGTTCTACACACAGCCTTTTTACACTACTTTTCATGATCACTCACACAAATGCAAAGCTCAGCTAACGCCTTGCGAACTGTCGATACATTGCCTATTGGGATACTTTATAGGTACAGGTGAGTCGAGTCGAAAGATCATTAATCTACACTACATCTAGGCTGAGAATTTTACGTAAACAACATTAACTACAAAATAGCCGTACATTAAATGTACCAAGAGAGAAATGTAAGGAAAGCTAATGCACAGACAAGGGTGTATAGCTCTAGGATGTGTTCAGTATTCAACATTTGTTCTATTCTCCACTAGATGGCGGCTATAGTAATATTATGCGTCGGTGTTAAGATTCTCCGCCATTATCATTTAACTGCTTAGTTATTTAATGTTTAGACTACTGTCCACTAGATGGCGCCAGTAGTAAAATTATAACTCGATATTAAGATTTTTTGTAATATGCGTATAAGGGTTTTGAATTAAAGCAACAGTATCCTCGCTTGGGAAATTGTTTTATTGCTATAAAACCAAGAATACCAAATGCGATTTTTGTGCTTACGAGCCAGATGAAGATAAAGAAGCTGATAGATATACTTACAGCTAGAACCCTCGCCCCAGGAAACGCCATGATTCTACGTAAAAACAGCAATATTTCTTCATCAGTATGAGTTGTATTCTTTCAAACAGCTAATTTTATACAGAGTAACGTAAGCTACTCTTATTAAAGAAAAAAGAACAGTCATAACTAGGTATGCAATGCATTCTGCTGTTGCAATAATTGAACTAATTTGTCGGTCCGGGTCGAACTCCTAAACGACTGGACCGATCTTTATGAATTCAGATATGCATATACGGTGATAGTCACTATGCCCGTGCCAAATTTCAAAAAGATCGGTCCAGTAGTTTAGGAGGAGTTCGATCACGAACGAAATACATGAGTCGTCTAAGAAAGAGCTTCGTAAACTCCGCTCAATAAAACAACAAAATTATTTCATACATATATATTCTTTATAATAATTTTATTGTACAATAGGATCATCGTTATTATGTGTAGGTTCGATAGCAATAGGTTCGAGTTCGTCCCGCAGCGCGTGTAGTCGCAGTCCCCTCTCTAGTATGACGTCACCCAGCGCGGGAGCTTCGGCACTACACCATGCCGCGCCACGGACATACAGCCACTGGCAATAAAAAAAAACTAGTTATCCCAGCGAACTTTATATCGCCTCAAATATAAAAAAAAAAAAAGAAGAAGGAAGTGTAACAATATTTGTGTCTATGGACTTTCATTGTGAAGCTTTCTATAAACAGTTTTGATACTTTGAATTTTAAATAATAATTTATTATCTAAAATCTTAATTATTATTTAAATTGCCATTTTTTTTCTAAAAACATTTATGGGAGCATTATCACCTAGTTTAGAATTTTGATCAAAAACCTGGATTTTCTTAGGTTTATGATAAAATCGAGTAAGCTACAGTAGTATTTTTATGGGGATGCTTCTTTTGCAAAGTTAACTTACACTACCAACATTAATTAAGGTACTCCTAGATCTAGACTTGAGAGCTAGAATACCCAGTTTAATGGTAGCAGAGAAGCATGTTTTATTAACGGTTCCTTAAATTTCCATCCAAATACCTACCTAAATATACACTTTAAATAATAATGGTTACATTAGCAAGAACCAGAAATATAACAAAAAAATAGGTTGGAAGTTTCTGATTCACAAAGAAACAAATTAAAGTATCAAGATTGTGTAATTGGGGTTATAAACATAGGGACACCATGCCCTTACTTTTTAAATCTACAATATTAAAGTCTTTGCAAAGTTAGCGTGGCCAGACTATATGCCACTATATATCTAAACATTCCGCGCCACAGACAAACATCCACCAACCACAAACAATAATTTGATGTCGGTTTTCGTTTAAATGGCGAGTTTCTTTAGTAATTTTAACATTTAGTTAATTACCTAAAGAAACAGAGTCCATTTCTTTAGATAATTAACGAAAGGTAAACAAAGAAAATGGCGGTTGACGTGTTTTTGACACTGTCACGGATGACACCTGGAAACCTGTATAAGTGAAATGTCAGTCCAGAATCTCATAACATAAAAACTTCGTACGAGGTAAAACGAACCTTGTACATTGGAAAGTCATCTAGCGCAGTGAGCAACACCTGAGCGGTGCGGGGTCGCGGACACCTCGCCTCGCTCTCCAGCCGCGCGCCGCTCAGCAGCGGGCTGGGCGCCGAGCGCGCCGCGCGGGCGCACGCCGACACTGCTCGGGACGACTCTGGGGCACAACAAAACATAACGGACAGGGTGTAACATTCATAGGGGTCAGTATGGGAAAGTCTGAAACTATAAGACATACGAAGATCTGTTTTTGAGCGAAGCGAGCGTAGCGAACGAAGCTCCTTATCAGGTGACTCCAATGCAACTCGATGTACAATTGTTTCTCGACAACTCCCCAAACGATTTTCATGATTTTTTCACTCAAAAATCAAGCATTCTCTGGAGCAGGTTTTGTTCGAGACCGAAGTTTGATTTAGAACCCTCAAAAAAAGTTCATCATTCACCGAGCCTTTTCCCAACTCAGTTGGGGTCGGATTTCCAGTCTAACTGCGATTCGGCTGAACTTCGATATTTTCCGTGAAGCGACTGCCATCTGATCTTCACAACCCATGGGCGATATCGAAGTTCTGTAGTTAGACCGCGAGGATTTTTGATTTAGGGTTCCAACTACCCCTAACGACTGCCATAGATGTTAGTATGACAACCGGGACCGACGCGACGTGCTCTCCGAGGCACGGAGGACCCTCAAAAAAAGTTATTGACCAAAAATATGACAACAACCGATTTTCATGATTTTTTTCACAATAAATTACTCAACGCAGGGAGAACTGCGGGTGCATACAGCATCAATATAATTATAGTGACAGTTTACCTTGTGGTGGCCATTGATTGGCCGCAGCCCGCAGCAGTGCGGGCAACACGTGGGCCATCGCGGCCACGTGCGTGTGGCCCACAGTACCGCTAGTGCGGGACGCCGGATCTGGTCCACACCACCAGAGAGATGTGCCACTGCACGCTATAAAAAAATAAATATATCGATAGACCTTTGTATTTGAAAGTAACAAGTCTTGCTAAAACATTTTAAAAATATTTTTCGAAAACTACTATCGTTCGGCTAGATTCAAACTAAAGGTAGGTTCACACTTATCAGCGTTCTCACATGTCAGTGTCAAATACGACTCAGTCATCACGGACACTGACATATTCATAGAAAATGTATGAAAGAATAAGTTGCACTGATACTGAATAGGCTTGTGTCCACTAAGAATAAATCGGATTGATGTATATTTCTTATGACTATTTCCAATGAATAGATAACAAAAAGTAATATAAATTGGTACACAGAATAAAGATTACTATTATATTTAGAAAATAAGTTTGGAAAAATTAGGCATTCAGTCACGTGACATAAAACACCAATCAGAAAATATGACGTCACAGCTTGCACTCTGACCACAGAGTAAGTATGTATGAACTCTGCCTTCTTGTGTCCAGTTGTGTCTGTGATATTATGTAATTTAATTGTTCGTACGTTTTTTACAAATACAACAGATTTCCTCAGTAAAAGTTCCTCAAACGATATATTTACCAAGGCAAATAGCAGTAATATGCCCAAAATCGACACATGTATAAACAATTTGTTCGGAGTTTTAATACTCGTACTATTACATTCAGGCACTGCACAGTACTTGTAATAGTTGTAATAAGACGGATTCATTTTTAATCCAAAGAGAATATAATCGCTACGTTTTAATCAAGGAAAACCGAGGAACAATAACATTGTCAAACACATTTTGATTTGTTTCGCAACCTGTGACGTCACCCAAGACGTCATGACAGATTGGAGCGTTTTACAAATTTAAATACATTTTTTTAAATCGCAAAATAAACTATATAAATGATTGTTTTAAATCAAAATAATACATTTTTGTGACTATATAGACTCAAAACTACAGAATTAATCAATTTGTGAAATTTGGGACACAAGCCTATTGTGCCGGACTAAACTGCGGCTTCACTGATAATAATATGTGTGTATCGACCTTAACAGTGTTACCGTAACAGGTACAGTAACATTGTACACACATGTTATGTGGGTATACATAAATAAATGTGAAGTCCTTACCGAGTGCGAGGTACGCGTTGTGCGGGAACAGCGGCGACAGTGCGCGCGCGCAGGGCACCGCGCCGTGCTCGCGCGCCGCCGCCCGCGCCAGCGCGCACGCGCTCGCCTCCCAGTAGCGGGAGGGCACCGCGCCCTGTGGGGGGGAGAGGCACGTGATGTTGGCGGCCATGGTTTACCTACAATAATGTTGCCAGTAGCGGCACGATACCACGCTGTGTGCAGGGAGGGGAGGGGGACGTGATGTTATAAGCCGCGCAAGATGACAATGGGATTATAATTGATGCTTTCCATTGTCGGCACTCGGTGGAACTTATAGTAATATATTTTTGAAAAAAAAACTCACTTGTACACCATTCCACAAATATTTTTGTTTTCGCTAAACCCCGTACAAGTGAGTTTTTTTCAAAGACAATGGGATTGGCGGCCATCTTGGTAAAGTCATAGTGACACATGAATATCCTGTTCGCCGCATAGTTACGTAATAATAATTACCTTATTAAAACCAACGTAAAACTGCAAAGATTTCTATTTTTAATCAAATTTTGAAATTCTTTATTTCACTGAGTTTACAATTTTATATTACTTTATTATGACACGACTATACCGCGGCACGTCATCATGGCAAGCCGTTCCTAAATGGTCCAACTCCAATGCACAATTTGAACCCGTTGTCAGGTTATGGGCCCAATCTCTAGAAGTAATATTTATTTAAGTATGTATCTTTCCCTAACACACAAACTTTACAAAATAGAGTATGCTTTTAACGATTAAGGCGACACGATAATAGGAGGCTATAATAATGCAGTTTTAAATGAATTTTGATTGGAAAAAACATAGAACCATAACTTTGAACAAAATTTCTAAAATAAACGGAGCCATGATATATTTTGTTCTCTAAGACCAACGATTGGTTGTCTGTTGTCAATGTTTGTCTCTGATTGTTTCTGATCTGAATTCTTCCATATTTTTCCGTCCACATAGTCAAATATATAATACTAGTTATCACGGGGAACTTTGTATCGCCTCAAATATAAAAAAAAAAAAGAATATTTTAATATTTCATGCAAATATATATATTATTAATTATAATTGAAAAACGCGATAGACGGACAGACAAATTGTCGTATTAAATATATAGATTATGTTAGTACGTACTTGTAGAGTGTCCGTAGCACGTCGCAACGTCCGTAACAACGTCACCCGTCGGGACGCGGACGCTAACCTCGCCCTGGCCGCGGCCCACTCGCTACTTGCCGGCAACAGGGCCCATTCGACCAGCGCGTCCGATGATAGACTCACTGGAGTTGATAGTTGAGATTCCAGCTCGGTGCATTGAGTTTCACACTGGAAATTAGGTAGGTAATAATTTGATTATGATTTAGTTTTTAGTCCGAGACGCCCAGGACTTTAATTGGCTGTGCCATAGCGGCTGGCACGTAAGATTTTGTTGCCTTTAATCAACATTTCATCGCAAGGCAAGTTTTCAAAATTTTTTTCAAAATTACCATATAGCTGCTACTTTTTATTAAATTAATTCGCCCATTATGTGTGCCCGATGACGGCAATAGGCTTGCCCCCTATTACGTGGGACTAAAATACTGGCAAATTGTGGGTGTGTAATGCACCTCTGCCTACCCCTTCGGGGTATGCGTGATATGTGTGTGTGTGTGTGTGTCTGATTTAGTTTATTAATAGCTTGGGAGATATCACGTGTGTGTTATTTATATAAAAAGTTCAACTTAAGTGGACACTAAAGTACCGCCACCGAGACGATAGAAGATAAATTGCGGGGTTTTAAAACAATTTAAAACATTAAAACATTCTAATAATGTCGTCTGTATTAAACATGAATGTTTCGTTGGAAGAGTTGGAATGTTTAAGGATTCCTAAGCAGAATCAGTTTGTCTTACGTTTACTTATGTCACTTACTCTTTATAGTATAGCTTTATATCTACGAGTATATATAGAAATGGGGAATGTCCCCTTTAGCTCTCGAGAACTGCTTATGCTCCAATGATGGTTGACCCCTCTATGGATAGCCTGAGATCTGGAGTCAAGCCAGAAAATCGAAAATTTGACCTAGCCCTAAAGGGTCAAAAGGGGAACACCCAAATACTCCGAAAAATTTTATTCCGAATTTCAGTTTTCCGATTTTCAAAAGTCCGAATTTCATAATACCTAAGAATTGTAATGTCTATTATTAAAAATCACGAAACTTATTTTACCGAAAGTCATTAATGCGATTTGTTAGTTTTCCGATTTTCATACGTTCGAAGAGTCAAATGCTCGAAGGGTTCTCGGTCCGAAACACGACATTCCGATTTTCAATACTTCGAATAAACTAAAAGTCAACATGTTTGTTCTACAGAATTTAGTGACAGAAAGAAATCGCTTCAGAACCAACTTCACACAGTCTGGTCTGGGTATCTGGAATGGGTAGAAGTGGGTTAGGTTAGGTTAGAACTGTGACGCCGGGCGCCACTGGAAATACGTTCTGCTTGTAACCAGAGACGCCCGGCAACGGACGTTAGAGCGGCCGCGGCCTTGGGCCGGCGAAGCGCCGGAATTGATCTGTATTATATAAAAAAAATGGGAAACATTTTAATTCTACCTCCTCATACTAAATATTATATTATGCCTACTTCTCTCTGATGAGCAATTATGTGTTTATGTGTCTTGCTATTGAGGTATTTTAATAATCAGAATTCGTATTGTTCATGTTTCGAAATATCATTAAGTCGAACTTTTTGTTATTCGATCTATTGAAGCTCGGTATTTTGAGAGTAGTAATTACGAGTATAAACGTTAGGAATATTAAAATTTAGGAATTATAAAAATAGGAATAATGATAAATCGGAGTTGTTATATTCGGAATTTTGAACCAGTCGGAATTATGAAAATCGGTATTTTGAAATTCGTATTTGTGACTGACGGAATAAAGTTATTCGTATTTATGTAGTGTACCCGGTCAAAAGTTATAGGCCAAAACCTATAGCGTGGCGCCGCGCGAAGCACCGCGCAATACACCGTACTAGTGTAATTATATTTGTGTATCTATTTTATGTAGATATGTTTTAGTATTATGTAGGTTTATTGACGTCATATGTATATTAGTTATTTAAGTATATAGTTATTAGGATTTAAGTTTATTATTTTGTTGTGTATCGCTTCATCTTCCGATAGCATGATTTACGTTAAGTGTCATGGCAAACTCTGAGCACCTACTACTAGTTCTCTCTGCATCACCCAAAGGTTGACTGGTAGATAATGCCTGTGGCACCCACGATTGAATAAAAGCGCTGTCTTTTTCTAATGAGCGTGCATATTTAGCCGTCCTTTTTGGTCAGCTAAGACACCGGTGTAGAGCGTCGCGGGACGCCCGTTATTACGCGGTAAGTACCATAATTTTACAGTTACGACTAGATAATGCGCTCCGGAGCGTCCGGAGGCGCAAGGTATGTATGCGTTGATTATCTGTAAACCAAATTCTGAGCCAAATAATTATAGCCCTGACTGATTTCTAATTGTTAATTAGTATATAAAACATATTTTAATTAGTTTTTAATAAAAAAGTTACTATTATGTGAAAACATGTGTCTATAAACAGAAGACTGTTGATTTTTTGATTTTTTAAAGAGACTTTTTTATTATTTTTTATGTATAAATAATATAGTTAAAACTATATTTTATTTTTAGTTACACACATTAAAGTTAATCGGATAAATAAATACAATTGGTAAGTATTTAATAAAAAAATATCATTTATACACGAATATTTTATGACTACCAGAAAAATTTCAGGGAAGTGATAGGTATTCGATACTAAACCCATCCATGCTAAAAAAAAGAATAAAGTAATTATGTCATTTTTTTCCTTAAAAACACATAATATTTGTTCACTACGTAAAATAATTTACTATATTTCTTTCATTCATTCGGCGCGCGGCGCGTCGTCACCCCGCCTCCCCACGTACCGGAACGCGTTCACGGCCACGCGCCCTTTGCATGCCAAATTATTTCAATCATAAATGCACTTCCGGTTTTGACATCTCGATGCGCGCACGCTTCCCTTTCGATCAATCCCAACTAATACTATCGAGATGGCGTACCAATTTACCAATCGCGAATACGCATTAATGTTACGTACATATTTTATATCCGGTGAAAATGTGAGTGCTGGTTTACGGATGTATCGCGACCTCTACCCGAATGCCCGACAGCCAAATTACTCCACAATGTTAAGTGTCTACCAACGTCTGTTAGATCACGGCTCATTTCACGTACCTACGCATGCACAAGGCCGGGGTAGACCAGCCTATCCGCAGAACTTGTACGATGAGGTGCTCGAGATTTTTGAGGAAGATCCGCGACGAAGTACGAACGATGCGGCACGTCGATTTGGCATCAGCCAGCACTGTGCTTGGAAAATTGTGAACTCGGCTGGTATGCACCCTTATCACTACAGAAAGGTCCAAGAGCTGACAACAATCGACCGAGCACCCAGGATTGCATTCTGCAACTGGGTTAACCTTCATCCGGATACCAGCGTCCTTTACAGTGATGAATGTTTGTTTACAAGAATAGGGGTTTTCAACCAACATAACGAACATTGGTGGTCAATCAGGAATCCAAAGTTTGCGCGACAACATTTATTTCAACATAGATTTAGTGTGAACGTGTGGGCCGGAGTCCTTAATGATAACATCGTGGGTCCATTCGAGGGACGTCTAACGGGCGTAACCTATTTGGAGCTGTTGAGAACGATGGTATCAACCATGTTGGATGATATCCCACTCGCAAACTTGCGAGACCTCTGGTTCCAACAAGATGGTGCTCCACCCCACTACCACATCGCGATAAGAGACTACCTCAATACGCAATTTGAAGGCAGGTGGATTGGACGAGGTGCTCCGGTCGCGTGGCCCGCTCGGTCCCCGGATCTGACGCCAATGGACTTTTTCATGTGGACCCGTGAGGACCTCCGACAAAGGATAATTGACGCCTTCGATGAAATCCGGCAACAAAGAGACTCCTCAGTTTGAAATCGAACTTATTAAAACGGGCTCGCTTATGCATCCAAAAAGACGGAGGACATTTCGAGCAACAACTAAAGTACTTGTAGTGGTAAGTCTTTCACGTATTAAATTCATAAATTAATCATTAAGCCAATTTACTATTCCAAGTTCTTTAGTACCTGCCAGTTGATTAGGTACCTATTTAAATTTAAAATTTCTTAATGAAACAGTACCATAGGTGAAACCTACCTATCATGTTTTATCTGCTAGATAGGTAGGTAATTAGACCTCTTACTTAACCATTTAATACCTTACTATAGTAATTGCGGATATGGGGGGATATGGAGTCGTTAAATAAATCTTAGTAATTACGTATAGGTTACCTTAACCATACAATAATCGTAGTTGTGTTTGACCTTGAAGACTGTGGCGTCTCACTCGCATCGCAATAATAAAGTGATTGCAATAATATCGTGCATAGTCGGCCGTCCCGACATGTTTCGACATGATAGGTAGGACCTATTTACTATCAAACATTGTGCGTAAAATAAAATAGTGGTGTCCATATGTGACGCACGTATTTTGAGATTTTAAAAACGTTAATAACTTTGTTTTTTTGTACGGTTGGGTATTTGTATTATTCCATATATATTGAAATACATACGTTCCAGATGAGCCCCTGAAATTTTTCTGGTAGTCATAAAATATTCGTGTATAATCCTGCGCCTCTGAAGCGTATGGTTATCTTTTAACTACTATAAAATAATGTTATCTATCTAGGGTTAAGTCCGCCTTTGTACAGTTTTGTGCATAAGTTTAAATAAATAAAAATAAATAAATAAATGAGACGTATGTATTTATGAAAGAACTATCTTTTCTATCATGTTGACAATTACGGTACTAAATGTATACCTGTACCATGAAACACGCAACGACAGCTCTCGTCGACCAACTTACGTCATTACTGGGTACGATAGATGATGACAGAGATAATACTCGATCGTTATCGCAATTTCCTACTTTAGATGGCTTTATTATATACCATTTGTAGTGCGTCGTCCAATAACTTCGCGGGCGGCCTAGTGGTCAGCACGTGGTCGTCGGGCAGGGACAGGTCCAGTACCGCACACGCGCAGGCCCACCAACCTGTCCAGTCTTGGGCCTCACTCTCACATACTTCACTCACCACTCTGTATGGAAACGTTTTAGAATGGGATAAAAGACAGATATTTGTTTCTTTTTAAATTAAGAATGAATGAAGTTATTCTTTTAAAGTAAACACAGGTTAAATATTCATAGATTTTTATAAAAATTATAACGTAGATCATCATCATAATCTTAACATAGTAAATGAAATGAAAGGAAATGATTTATTTATTTGTATAGGTCACTAAATGGCTCTTACAAACGTCAGTAAGTACTTAAAATAAAAAATGTCATTGCTTCTATATTTACATGTACTGCCAGATTCGCAAAGCAATAAGTAGAACCGAGAGAAAGAACCTGGCAATAAAACTCTCAGTCACTCTTTTCCAATAATTGACTCATTTACACATTTTCTTAAGACTAAATGTGGACGAATGTACATTGGTCTCGTGTCAAAATCAAAAAGAGTGTATAATACAACAAAATAATATATATTCGCCTAAGTACAAAATATGCTACAATTACGGCATTTTAGGAGGCGCCTGCACCATGCTCAAGCCAGACACTTTTATCATTAAGGTAATCAACTGTCTTATAATATGCTTTTTGACATAAAGTGGTAATTATAAAGGTTTTAAATTTATTGTCGGGCATACAAAGGACCGATTCAGGCAGTATAAAACAAAGTCACCCGTACACATTACAACTATGCAACCGACTTTGATGTGGTTTTTGCCAATGGACAGTTAGTTCTCGAGAAAGGTTTTTGTGTTAATTTGTCAAGCTGTCAAGAGGACGCCCGTCCTCTAGTTTTCTATATATGAGATGCTTTTTATTCTTAGTAATGTGTTTCCGTGAGAATTGGGAATAATTCCCTTAATTTCTCACTAGTTCCATGGGTCTTTTAAATGGAACTAGTAACACTATTTTTCTCATACGTTTCATAAGACAAAACTTCAAATAAAAACTAAAAATAAAATTACTAGCTGTCTAGACGACCTGTTGGAATTTTTTACATTGCATAGTGGATATGGATTTTCTACTTGGGATCAAATTACTGGAAAAGTGTGTGTGTGTACCCCTTCACGTATAAAGCTTTAGAGAAAGCGACAGCAAACTTACCTAGCTACAAATAATCTATGAGCAGGTACTGTGTCCTTGTCACGTAGAGCGGCCCTCAGCGCTTGCAGCGCTGCACGTCGAGCGGGCGCGACTCCCGCCGCGGCTTGTTCTAGCCGCGCGAACAAAGCGAACGGTATCGCCGAGCTGCCGGCCCAGCGCTTTAACGCTGAACGCGCCTCGGAACGTATACGGCGAGCTTCAGAGGCATCTGATTCTTCCTTTATATAATAGACACGATTAGGATTGTTGTTTTTTTTTTTTAAATTTTGAAATGAAATTTAAATTTATTTCTATAAGTACGAGTATAAGAAAAATAATATATTTTATAAGCAATAAAGTGCTAACTTTTTCTTATATATATTTTAGAATACGAATCACAAGGTCCTGGGCTGGACTCGAATTTCATTTCATTTCATTCCAAGATATCGAACTTTGTGATCACATTGTGTTAACTTACGGCGTCGCCAGAGCGACATCTACCAGTAGTTGAGACTAACTAGTATGGTAGGCTGTGCATAATGTTGCAATTACGTTTAGACTCAGCTAGAGGGCTCCGATGTCTTGGACTAGTGGTGTCTTGATCAGTTAGTAGAACATTCCTCCTGGAAAGGGATCAGTCGCTGGTTCGAGCCCAGCCAGCATTTGTGATTCATATTGTGAAATTAAATTTGTAGATTTGTATAATCTACTAATTATACAAATCTATATACTACCTGCCTACTACCTACCTACTATCTATTGTATATACTACCTGACCAGTAAAATATCTAGTCTAGGAAATAATGAGTTCATTCAGCCTACCAGTAGTTACGTTCAGCTTTCTTTTTTTTTTGTAGTATACTTAATTCATCTATTGAAGCTCGTTCCAAATTCACTTGTGAGTAAATGAGCGTTTTATTCACTGTTATCGATGAATAAAGTTCACTTTTTCGAGGGGCAATGTTATAAAGTATATTATAGAACGGGGCGGTGATCAAGAGTGCAAAAAGCACGAATAACTTTGGAATACAACCCTTACGGAGTCTACCGGTACTACAACAGCAGTGGCGGTCGCGAGTGGCGCCATCTACTGGTCATTGCTGGTATCTCGTCGTTACAATATTATTCTAAAATGTTCAATTGCAAATTCACTTAGTTTTTGAGAAATACGCTATAAAATCCACCAATAATGTGTTTGTATGTTCATGCATTAAGTAATTACAGCTGGCTGAATCGTAATCTTGAACCGGGCGGGATAAACAGTCCAGGCGTTCTGATAAACATTGATATAATTATCATGATACAAAATGTCATCAAATCAATCTTCTTCTAATTCTTCTTTCTTTAAAAACGCGGTTCCATCGATGATTTCACCAATGTCAAGATAATGCTGGATTAGTTGATAGTCCCGCACAGAAGAACTAGTTATTCCTAACTAGCTCCAGGTGCAGGACAAGAAACGTTTGGTATGTGAGTGTCTGGGAACACGATTTGTGCGGAGCGCCAGAGGTAACCTAAAAAGCCACCAGACACGAGCTCAGTAACAATCGAACTCCTATCAAACCAGTCGGTATTAGCTTAGTTTGGGCGAGATGACGTTTTGCGAGAATCTCCAAAAAAATTTTTCCCCTTAAATTCTCGAAAAAATAATATTTTGACATTGGTCAAACCATTAAAACGAGTGATAATATAAAAGTGACTGACCCGTGTATCTAACAGCAGCAACAAAGCGTGCAACCATCTCAGCCGCCAACACAACAGGGCAAGTCGGGCGGAACCACTAGTCCAGGAACAGCTGGCCTCCCACAGCGAGCTCACCCAGGTCAAGTAGCCTGCGGCAACACATACAGATAGTTGAGTTTGTGAATACATACATAGGTACTAATGGTCGCCCATATGTATACATACATATGTCTATGTACATACTATAATATTTCCATTTCTTTAAGCTCTCGATGACAGTTCTAATTTGACAGTTGTAGTGTTGTGACTAAATAAGTAATGATATCGATCGCATATATTTATTATATTTTGAACAAAGCAGCTACAACAAAATCATTCAAATATATTTTTATAATTATTTCCTTTCATTGTCGAGTATCTACCTATATCTACTTATTTTACAAAAGCTTCGAAAATTGAAAGAAGCTTTTAAAGAATTTGGCATTATCAATCAAGAATTAAGACGTGTAACATCTTGTAATGAAATATAATGTTAGTTAATAAAGGACACTGTCGAACTTGTATGGAGGTTTGGCTTAATCAGGTACAGCAACAAATTTGGCAAATATGATTCAGATTTTTTAGTTTATATTACTAGCGACCGAAATAGTAATATATTTTTATGTACAGAAAGCCAAATTCATGTTAAAAAATGTGTACATAGACATTTTTAACATGAATTTGGCTTAACGGAAAGCAAATCATACTTTAGACAATCTATTTAAATCAATAATTACTTATTAAAATAAAGAGATTTCCATACATCAGAAATCATGACATATTAAATATGTAAAAATGTAACAAATATAGATAAATAGCTTTATTTGCCAGCATCGTGGACAGGCTCCGGGCGCTCCGGCCCATTTTCGACACTGTCCTTTGTACAAAAGTATCCGGCAGTAGTTTAGTTCCTTACATTTTGTAAAAATATATCGGGTCTGTTATGTATCGTGTTACGTTTATCGATATCAGCATCCCTATCAGTTTCTCCGACTCTGGTATAACCTTGTACAGTCAGCTTCAGAGAAAAGGAACCCCCCTTGATAATGACATGAAAGCATTAAAGTTTTTTGACCCATTGTGTATATGGCATGTTGGTCTAGTGGTTATGACCGCTGCTTTGTGGACACGGCAACCGAGGTTCAAATCCTCGGACACAAGTTCTTTTTTTATTCATATAATTATTTTTTTATTTTCTTAAGCACTTTTTGTTAATTAATATTTAAGGAATCAAATTTTATAGTAGGTATGAGGTTTGTAAGAAAAGATAGGCTTATTGCATAAACAATATTAATTTATTTCTCGAATTACATTTCTAGGTTTATTTCTTTCCTCTTTCCATTCCTGGTTGAGTATACAGTTTTTCTATCTGAGTTAAATTGGGGTTACTTATTTTAAAATTTTACCTGACTTAAATTTATTGACAAAATACTATACCCTAAGTGAAGTATAAAATGTTTACTTAATATACTGAATATCGCCGCGTCACATGACTCACGAATGACGTCACGTGATGCGATCGTTCGCTGAGCAGCTTCATCTGCCTTTTTTGCATGTTCATATTAATTTGTAATTTTCTGATATTTTTCGTCTTTCGGCTCAATTGTATACCAAGATACAATTTACTCACAAAAAAATACCACATTAATTTATGTGCTGTTTGAGGATACGAACTCGCATCTCCAGCGCCAGCCGATCACCAAGGCCGTGCCTTATACCACTAGGCTATCGGTTCACTTGATAATAATGGCAAAAATATGAATAGCCTTACTCCTTTTATCGAACAAAGTTGATTACGGTGTAATTTTCTAGACCTTAAGGTTTAAATTTCAACTTCCACCAAATGTGATAATAATAACTGCTCAATAGACTAAAAGATAAGGTTGAAATTAGTATAGATTTCTCGTTTAGTTCAATAGATTACGCTTGATACAGCTTGTTGCACTACCGTCATGTTTTACTTCAAAAACTTATCTGCTGTATGAGCTGCGGCTATAGTATTATAATATCTGTGACAGCGCGCTAAGGTTGCAATTAGAATACTTCTTTGCCTTATTTACTAAACTGTGATTGAAGTAACTTTATAATTCGTGGTAATTTGCATTGGTGTTAATCCTCCTCGTAATATTATTCAATTTATTAAGTTTTTAATCAGTTTTTTGAGTAAATTGAAAGTATGGTTCGATTAACAACATTTTTGAAAGCTAAAATTATTGTTCTCTGGGAGCAAGAACAAAGCATAAAGAAAATAGCACGAGATATGGGCATAACGGTAAGAGTTACGATAAAAATATATTATCTACCTATTTATTGCTTAATCATGTTACATTTTCATTTACAAGTTAGTTTTTTGGAATTTCTTTTATTTATTATCATTTTCATTACAGAGAAATACAGTGCGTAGATGGATTCGAAGGTATCAAGCGACGGGTGATATAAAATGTGAACGCCAAGGACCTCGCCCAGTTGCTTACACTCATGAATCAGAGCGGCGCCGTGATATTGTGGAAGTTCACTCAGTGGCACCCTTCAAAACTACGCGCTCAAGTGCTGAAACTTTTGGAGTGTCGCGGAGTACTGTTCGACGACATCTACACGCTGCGAATATCCATAATTATAAGCCAGCCAGAAAGATTCAACTTACTGACGATCATCGCACCAACCGAGTAAATTTTGCTACTCGTTATTTAAATTTCGACTGGGAAAACGAAATTGTTATATTTACCGACGAAAAATGCTTCAAGTCAGATAGGGATGGCCGAAAAATTTTATGGAGAAGAAGTGGCCAACGGTTAAACCCTAAAAACGTATTAGACTTGAGAACAAGCGGGCGGTTAACATTAGGTAAGTAAATGATTATATTCTTTAACATAAAATAAATTACTAATAACATAAAACTAATACATACATATATCAATATATATATATATATATATATATATATATCTATTATATATTTCTAATTATTATTGCTGCTGACATTGATTTACATATTGCAACAGATTTGAAAAGGTTTATTATTTTAGGTTACTGGGGATGGATGTCTTCAATGGACCCAGGCGAGCTAGTGGAAATAGGTGGCCGCATGAACAGTGAGTGATACCTTGAAGTGTTGAATGACGTAATGCTGCCTTCAGTGCGGGTCGCATATCCAGAAGGACAAAATTACCTGGTTCAGGATAACTCTTCAGTGCATCGGTCCCGAATTGTGCAAGACTGGCTAAATGCACAAGAAGATATAACGGTGTTTGAGTGGCCGGCTAAAAGCCCGGATCTTAACCCTATAAAAACTTATGGGGTCAGATAGTTTTAAACTGGGACGCAAGTGAAATAAAGTCAAAAAAAAATTGGATGAAGAGGTCAACAGAACTTGGGAACTAATGCGAAATAGTGCCGCATGTTTTAATATGGTGTCGGGGATGAAAAGTCGTCTTCAAGAAGTGATAGACAGTGAGGGCCATCCTCTCCGTTATTAATGTAGTTTATCGATTCTTACCCAGGACAAATCTTTGTGTGCTGAACACGATTATTTGTTGTGTCTGGGTGTAATTAATCTAAAAAATATATTTAAAATAAGTATTATATCCGTTGTCTAGTATCCATATCACATTAAGGTGCTTATTTTAGGCTAGATGACGCTGTGTATAAAGTGTGCTAACATTCATAATAATAATATTATATTATTAATACCTAATCCCATTACAAGTTTTTGTTTACAAGTTTAGTAATCTTCTAATGTGTTAACGATGCACCATCTGACCTCACATATTTTTCTAATGTTGTGTTAAAAGGGTTACCTACTTATCAGAAAATGTGATCAAAGAGGAAGATGTATATTGCTATACTGTTATAGTTTAGCATGTTGGTTCTTTCTTTGTGATTCACAGGAACAAATAACATTTCATTTTTCAACCATTCTTTTATATTCAAAGATTATACAGAGTGCACAAAATTAATGTTTGCAACTTTAAATAAATAAGTAAATAAATATTGTAGTTATGTTTCTAGAATTATCTAATATTAAGTAAACATTTTATACTTCACTTAGGGTATTGTATTTTGTCAATAAATTTAGGTCAGGTAAAATTTAAAAATAAGTAACCCCAATTTAACTCAGATAGAAAAACTGTATACTCAACCAGGAATGGAAAGAAGAAAGAAAAAAACCTAGAAATGTAATTCGAGAAATAAATTAATATTGTTTATGCAATAAGCCTATCTTTTCTTACAAACCTCATACCTACTATAAAATTTGATTCCTTAAATATTTATTAACAAAATGTGCTTAAGAAAATAAAAAAATAATTATATAAATAAAAAAAGAACTTGTGTCCGAGGATTTGAACCTCGGTTGCCGTGTCCACAAAGCAGCGGTCATAACCACCAGACCAACATGCCATATGCACAATGGGTCAAAAAACTTTAATGCTTTCATGTCATTATCAAGGGGGGTTCCTTTTCTCTGAAGCTTACTGTACGTGCGTAAGCGTCATATTTTTATAAAATAATGCGAACATAATGTAAAAAAGACGCTTGTTCAAGTTTTCACAGGAGCTGTCATCGAGAGCTTAAAGAAATGGAAACAGTATAGTTAGGCGAACAGTAGACCTCGCGAACAATTAAAATCATTATTTGGGCTTCCCCACATACATAGTGCTTCCATTGTGAAAGAGGGAACGGAGCGGAATGAAAGACTGCAAAAGTGCAAGTTGACACCCAATAGTTATGTAAATAGACTTGAAAATATTTTCATATTATTTGGTAAAAGGTACGTAGTTCAATATCAGGTTTTCATACATCAACCTATACAAATAATAAACAAATAAAGGAAGTAACGAATAAAGTATGACGTAATTTATGGACGCTCCCTAAGCGTAAGTTATGTCAAATGCCAAGGCCGTGTTCGGGGAGCATTTTGTCAGCCGCTTCGATGACGTCATACTCAAAAGCCTAAGCTAGCTTTTTTGATCAGTAGCGCAAGAGCGTGCTCCTCGGACATAGGGCAAACGTATCGCCCTACCCATCGTACCCGAAATATATTATAGAGATTTTTGTTGTATGTAATATACCAGTATCATCAGTGAAGTAGTGAGGTGGGTCCAACAGGTGTGCGAGTAGCGCCCTCGCCCCGCGCCCTCCCGCCGCCCGCACGGGGTGAGCCGCGGGGAGGCGACGTGACGCACACACCAGCGACACTAGCGCCTCGCCTGTACTCGCCCATCGTACGTCACCTGTAATACAATACAAGTAGCGACCACTATACAAAAGTGCACCGTCACAGAATACCGCGCGGAGGTCCGTAAGAACAAATTGTAAAAATATGGCCCATCCGTCTCCCCGACGGGTAACCGCGCCGGCGTCCGCGTGACGCAGGCGACCCTTGAGGTATCCCATACTACATACAGAACGCGACAAGACTATCAAAAATAATATTCATTGATTGGTAACAGAAGCACCCTAGTAGTTGTGTATAAACATTATCATAGTAATTAGTTCCTTCAATGCTGGTAGACGGCTCTAAAGCGTATCGCTTGCCAAAAGAGGTCAAAGAGGTCTCAGGCTATGTTAACTTGGGTCAATTTGCCGAATGTTCCTTCTGGAAAAGGAACATCTTTTTTTGGGATTTATATTAAAAAAGATAGTGTCATGCAAAAAGAACTCTGAAAAATGTTGAGAGGATGTACTTGCGCACAAAGTTACTAGGACTGTTGGTTTTTTTTTTTAAATAACAATACACTTGCAGCTTTGTATACTTATGTTATGATTGTTAAGTAAGGTTTTTTATCACAGATGCCAAAGTGACGCGTCCCGCCTGATGGAAAGCCGTGCCGACGTCTAGCAATTAGCGCTGATAATTTGGAAGCACAAAAAGACACTTAAACTTTAAATAGATGTAAAAGACTTTTCTCACCAGCTGCATCATTACTGGGATCCAGCGCTGCTGCGACATATCCAGCGGTCGGTAAAAGCGGTACTTTCGCTAGACGCAACAGTTGCACTAGCAACAATAACGAGTCTTGGGCGCGAGCTGGCAACAATAACTCCGCAACGTCAGCCGGAAGCGGAATCCGCTGCGGATCATCCGCAACGGAATTGACGGATTCCGCACGTCCTGGGGCATGCCAGTGTGCTGAAGCCCTGGCACGTTCCACTCGCACCCAGACTGTTGATAATGGTAGACCGCTAGATATAACCTAGAAAGTGATAGATAACCTTATTAGTAAGTTAGCTAACAGCTTCGATACACTGGAATAATATTTTTGTTTCCGATTCCCGTGGGAAGACTTTACTGGGATAAAAAGTAGCCTATGTTACTCAGAGACATAGGCTTCTTTCTCTTACTACTAGATATTCGGAGCCTATGCAATGCAAAGAAACAATTTTTCTTTATATAATATTAGTATAGACAACCAAAATCCCAAGTACTTTATCCTCGGCATCCTGCAATTCCCGTTCGATCCTGTCTATCTTGGCGTGGTCAGCTGTCGGCGGGAACACATCGGGCGGGAAGTTCATAGATGTCACCAACTCGATCAGTAGCACCAAACGTTCCCACAAACCCGCCGAGCGGAGGTATCCACCTGAACACGTCATATTCGATACAGTCTTTTGACTGTCGAAGTTAAAATCATAACATAGTTTAAAACAAAATCGCTTCCGCTGTCTGTCCGTCCCTATTATATGCTTAGATCTTTAAAACTACGCAACGGATTTTGATGCGGTTTTCACCAATAGGTAGATTGGTTCTCGAGGAAGGTTTTAGTATATAATTTGTCAAGCGAGTGAAGCCACGGGCGTCCGCTAGTATGTAATATATTTCAGATAGGATGGGCAGGGTGACGTTAAGTATTTGTCTGAGAGTTTGTTATGATTAACACTGCCCACGTAAACCTTACGAGTATGTTAATAGATTTAAAAATATTTTCATATATTTAGTAATAGGTAAGCAGTTCAAATTGCGTGTTTTTATACTTTGATCTCCCAAAAAAGTTTGTGATCTGCGACGTAATTTATGGATGGCCCCTTAAAGAAAGTAACGTCAAATAGCAAGGCCGTGTTCGGGGAGCATTTTTTGAATGTCAGAGACTTCAAACGCTTCGATGACGTCAAACTTCAAGACTAGCCTTTCCTTTATGAAAACCGGCCAACTGCGAGTTGGACTCGCGCACAAAGGGTTCCGTACCAAAACGGCAAAAAGAAACACGTTTGTTGTATGGGAGTCCCCTTAAATATTTATTTTATTGTTTTTTCTGAAAATTCATCTGTGAAAATTTCAACTTTGCCAAGACAGACGGATGGACGGGCGCGGCCGGACGGACGGACAGCGAATTCTCGGTAATAGGGTTCCCGTTTTACCCTTTGTGTACGGAACCGTAAAAATTACCTTCGCAGGGAAATCTATGTCCAGCAGTGACAGTCCGTTTGCAAATGATGACAATCAGAATCTTTACCGACTTCAAAAATAGATGGAACTTACCATAAACATAAAGTATATGTGGGTAGGCAGAGGGTATACTCCGTGTGGCAGTCAGTGCAGCGGCCACAGTGTCGTCCAACTCCGAGCTATCTCCGCCCTGGGCCACTACGTCCAACAGACGAAGCCATAACTCTGTAGTGAGGTCCGGGTCTACATCTAACTTTGGGCCTTTCAATGTAAAAAAGATACACATTTTAATTTCTATCGGTCGAACATGTTTGTGCAACATGTTGCCGATACCCGGCACTATAGAGAATTCATAACCAACATGTAAATCACTTGAAACGAAGCCATTAAATCCCAAAAAAAAAATCCTGTAAATCAAACCACAATTCTAATAGCCAGGACAGATGTTGCATACCACGGAATAGAACCTCTGTAGTCTTTTATAATTTTTCCAAGTAATTTTTGAGTACATAATTAATAAGTCAGCACAAATTTTGGCATCTAATTAACAGTTTACAAACAACCATTCATTATATTGTATTAATATTAATCTGTTACGATCAGTTAAAACACAACTGCTAACAAACGGACGAGATTATGGCAAATATACTGTCCACAGAAACGGCAATTAGTTCGTCACCTCATCACCTGGGGGTAAAGCAAGTCACCAGGGAAGTGTGGACGAAATAACCACCTCTGTCTACCCTTCGGTGATAAAGTCGTGATTGGGCGTGGTGCTGTACTTTCAGATGTCCCCACTCAACATACGTTTTGATAACGTGCGTTTACACTACAGGGTCTTATAATTTCTGATTGTTTTCGTGATTTCATAACAAAAGTGTATGTAAAATTATAACTCACATTTAGCGATATCTTCACGTAACATTTGTATTCGATTACGCGGCGCCCAAACTCGCGCCCTCAATCTGTACATAGCGGCACGAATACGCGTCGACTCTGGTAGACTCTCGCGTGCTGAATCCACTACTGTTAGGGCTGCCTCTGCATCGCGACAGCGTTCCTGTAATTATAATATTAGGGCTTAAACTTTGAAGAAGGAAAGCATCCTGTGGGGCAGACTCTGCGATATCATTGGTTGAATATGATTACATATTGACTTTAGTCTTTCTTTTGTATAGTAAGAGAATAAGAATAGTGACATACCAAAAAATCAATAAACCTCAGCCAAAGTGCTTCATCAGTGGGCTGATCCTGCAACATTTGTCGGTAAGCTTTGGTGCGTTCAGCTAGCTCAGTTTCTAGATCAAGCGAGGGTAATTCTGATGAGGCATCTTGAGCCATTTCAAAGTAACGACGCTTTCGACTGTCAGTCAAGAATATGCATGACCCGACTGCACTTCGCTTTTGTGTTTGATACCTGTCATAGCAAATCGATAGTGATTAATATTTTTTTTATCTATGGGGATTTATTTGTTCTTTGGTTTTCAAAGCTGGCCTTGACGGCTAACAAAAGCACTCTAGGATTCGCCCGAGGGGCTAACTGGAATAACTAGTATTTGAGACTGCTAGTATTCGTTAAGAAAAATAATAATGTCTCAAATACTAAATGGAATCAGGCGTTACCTGGCGAAAGTCCATGATAAAACAATGGTAAATATGATGTTAAATTTTTAAAAATAATAGCATAAATTTCGCTTCAAACATGACGTTATAAACTTCGACATATGTTCCACCTCTACACGAGGCATTATCAAGACTGTCTCAAAGAGAACAGCAAACTGTAAAGCAAGAACCTAGCTATTTTTAAGGTATGAGTATGCAAATCTCACTAGCGCAATGTAGGATGTGACACATACAAGAACTTTCCGTTGAACATAATTTTAACTTGATTCGTACCTACCTACCAACAACAAAAAACGGGGGTAGAAACAATTAAAAGTGGTTCCGTAATTAATAATACCTAGGTATTTTTTTAAACAAAAAGTAACTCTTTAATTATCAGAAAAAACATGGTGCCAAATATACCTCAAACCTACAAAAAACTACTGTGGTCAATTTTCCACGAACAACCTAAGCAAAGGAGACGTATGGAAGTCAGTCTGCTCATAAGTAAGGTATCCCATCCCGTTTAACTATTTCCAAGTGCTCCCAAAGTTTCAAAGAAGTCGGGAGTGTATTTACTACATTGTGACACTTGTGATATGAGGTATGTCGGTCAAACTGGTAGATCCTTTGAGGTCAGATTTAGGGAGCATTTGTCGGCTTTCCGTAACGGCTGTCCAGAGAAGTCCCATTTTGCTAAGCATCTTCTTGATACAGGTCACACCTTGAACAATGATAACTCGTTTGAGATTTTGAAGTTGGGTGATAAGGTTCAAAATTTCAAATTGTGTCCGAGAGCGCTTGGAAATAGTTAAACGGGATGTGGATACCTTACTTAAGAGCCATTTCACGTTTTCGCACGAATTTCTAATATTTTGAGCTCCTAAATTACCATATTCTGTAATAACTAGAAGTTACTGAATATGCGCAAAAAATGGGCCAAGCTTTTGTGTTGACGTTTAATGTAACACATTTACTAAAAATAACTTATTTGATCTATAGTAATCAATTTCCCACAAGCATTTTATTAAAAACGGGCGCAGAGTTGATTTCAGAGTCGTATTTCAATCAAAAATACTTATAAATTGAGTTTAAAAAAATACATAAAGCATTGGATATATATTTTAATCGTCATTTAATGTAACAGATGATTGAATTGTATTACAATTATTTAGTCAAAAAATAAACCATTTGGCCAATTTTTGAGTTTAACATCGCAATTTGATCGTGATTTTTGGTTTAAATACACAGTAATTACAAAAATAAAATTATTCCAAAATAAACTACGTTCATTAGAGAACCGATTTCTGCAGTAATATAGGAAATTCTTGCATATACTTTGTCAAAATATTGATATAACTTCGATCGAAATTACAATAAATTACGATACACAAGTGGGCACAGTACTAAGACGGCGCATTTTGTGAAATGGCTCTTTATGAGCAGACTGACTTCCATACGTCTTCTTTGATTAGGTTATTCATGGAAAATCAACCACAATAGTTTTTTGTAGGTTTGAGGTATATTTGGCACCATGTTTTATCTGATAATTAAAGAGTTACTTTTTGCTTAAAAAAATACCTATTATTAATTAAGGAACCACTTTTAATTGTTTCTACCCCAGGTTTTTGTTTTTGGTAGGTACGAATCAAGTTTATATTATGGTTAACGGAAAGTTCTTGTATGTGTCACATCCTACATTGTGCTAGTGTGATTTGCATACTCATACCTTAAAAGTAGCTAGGTTCTTGCTATACAGTTTGCTGTTCTCTTTGAGACAGTCTTGATAATGCCTCGTGTAGAGGTGAAACATATGTCGAAGTTTATAACATCTTGTTTTAAGTGCTATTATTTTTAAAAACTAAACATCATATTTACCATTGTTTTAATAATGAGTCTGTTACCATGTTTAAATAGTGAAACCTGCCATCCTTGCAGGGTTTAATTCAAGTAGTAATTAATTTCTTTTCAGATGGGTCATGTGCTAGCAGCAATTTAAAGTTAAGACAAGCACCAAGAAATTGTTAAAAATTATAACATTTAAAATTTTATTTATAGAGTTGTTAATATTCTTCATAAGTACAAACAGAATAAATGTCCTCACTGTGGTCTACCAGGATAGTAGAGGGTAGAAACTCTCAAGTTGCCACAGTCGAACTTGCGGTCTAAGTAATACTCGTCAGAGTCAGGTGCGGCAGTTCGCTGCTCCGGTACCGGCGCGGGCGGCACGACAGTCTCAATCCCATCATCTTCATCGCTCTGTAACAGTTGAGCTTCTAGCGCAGGCGAGACACTACCACTTTCAACATAAGGGGCTGTGAAATTAAGGTTCTTGTCATAAAACGCAATACAAAACAGGTGATACGTATAATTTCAATCTTGAAAATCTACCTCCACTATCAACATATTCCACTGCATCTTGAGCATAGGCCGGAAATAAGGACATCTTATGTGAAAACTTCTAAAAATAATCTAGTGTTATTATGTAGAAAGCTTAAAAATTAGGCATTATATTATTGAAAATTAGCTTTAAATATATTTTTACGGATGTTTACACAACACAAATCTTCATCTGACAGTTAACTGACAGATGATAATGAAAACTTTTTTTTTGTTAAATTTTATGGCTTGGTTTCTAGAACATTAAGCTAAACGCTTAATCGATGCTTCTCAGGACCCAGGAAGGCTGGCTATTTTCTAGCCCAAAGAATAAGTATCGCCATCAAACGTGGCAACACTGCCTGCATTCTGGGAACATTCCCAGTCGGGAATGACGAGGAGGATTTTTTAAACGATGTTTTGTAATGTAAATATTGTTAGTGTATAATTATGTATATTGTAATTCTTATTGAAATAAAAATTCCTCAGCCAATGATAAAACATTTATTTCAGAGGCGGCAGTGTTTAAAAACTGGATAGATCCGAAGACGGACCATTTCGGGATCTGATACAAGCTCGCATGAGCAAAGGGCCAAGGTGTAAGTCGTTCTTCACGGAGGACCGGAGTAATTGCAGTGCAGTAATGGCAGTGCATACAATACATGTGACTGACAATGTAACACTCCTTTACGAAAGCTGTGCCGTGATGCCGTGCCTGGCCGTGCCCATGGCAAGGAAACTAAACTGTCAGCTCAATTGTCACTGTCAGTGTCAATCGTTTCGAAGGTCGAGCGGAGTGGTCGGTCGGTTGGTGTCAAAAAATTGTTTTTGCGCCTGCGATCGGTAGTGCATTAATTTTAATTTTGCTACTCTTGGTCCACAACGGAGATTATAATGAGAAATAGTTTGCGGCAGATTATTTCATTGACACGGATTAACAATTCCGAACCGAAATTATTGAAACCAGAGTCGCGAATATTGGTTTATAATAGCAGATTGTATACAAATGCAATTCCCAGACAGGTACATATGTTGATTAATATTTTATTACCTACTAAATTAGTGTGCGTGTACTTGAAAACTACATTAGAGCGTCATTTATGTCCGAATTAGGAGGGAGGTGTGGAGGTGGGTGCGCCGGCGCCGATGACAGTGGAGCCTTTGGTAGATACATTTGCAAGACGTCACAATTATCTGAGAATCTCACTCACAGAAAGGTGTAATTTACGATGTGAGTATTTTTTTATAAAAAAGCTTACTGTTAGATAGTTTTAGCTGAAATTCAGTAAATACCTAGGAATGACCTAGATGATATCTAAGAAAGAGATATTAAAAAAAACTTCATTCCAGAGATAGGTTTCTGTAGGAAAATTATTTTAAGTTTCTATACATGTATAATTAATTATTAATTAATAGTGGAGTGCAGTAAGGCATAAAAATGGTAAAATCTCGGAACCCAGGGCCAGTCAATGAATCTTTATATAAACTTTGGAAATGTATTTTTAATAGTATATAGAAAAATGTTAAAAAAATATTTTGTGCATTCTCAATTTTTAATTATTATTAAGAAATTTTTTAATTATATACAGGGTTACCCCATTCAGGGGTGGTAGTTCCCACCATTTCTGACAAAATTCACCTTGGACCCCTGCCCCCCAACCTAACCCTTTTCAAGTTATAAGGCTTTGAAGATTTTTTTGAAAAAATGCCGATTCCTTGTCTATTGGCCTATATTTTTCGTTTATTTTTGTTCAAATTTTTATTTTTATACCATTTTTGTGTAGCAGATTAGTTTCTTCATCATTATGAAAAATAAAATTAGAGTTACCTCAACTAAATGGGTCGTAGATAGAAGATTGATAGTTATAGCATCAATAAAAAATCAGTACAAATCAAACTTCAACCAATAATAGTAAAAAAAAATCTATGACACCTAGGCTGTAGATACGCTTCAAAATATCTACGTTTCTTCAAAGCACTTCAAAGTTCTTCAAAGCCTTATAACTTGAAAAGGGTTAGGTTGGGGGGCATGGGTCCAAGGTGAAATTTGACAAATTTCAAAAATTTCAAAATCAAATTTGTGGGAACTACCACCCCTGAACGGGGTTCACACGACTTACCAGGTAACCCTGTATATAATTAAAAGAATTACTTAATAATAATAAAAAAATTGAGAACGTGCAAAATATTTTTTTTAACATTTTACTATATACTATTAAAAACACATTTCCAAAGTTTATATAAAGATTCATTGACTGGCCCTGGATTCCGAGGTATAAATCTTATGGCGCTCCACTATAATGGTAATAACGGAATAATATTAATAAATTTTTAAGGATAAGTAGTTAACTAGGTTAACTTATAAATTAACAATCATTATACTGCCTACTATTGACCCACTAATCCATGAAACTTTTTCCCAACTCAGTTGGGGGGTCGGCTTATCAGTCTAACTGGGCTAAGTTCTTTTTCATATGGATTCATTAATATTAGATTAAACCTAATATAACCCACACCCATGTCCACAGATGTGACAAATAAAATAATCCTAAGTGACACACACACAGGTAGGCAGAGGTACATTAGTCCCGCATAATAGGGGGCAAGCATATTGCCGTCACGGGCACTCTAGAAAGTGGGTAATGTTCAAAATGGCCGAATTAATTTAATAAAATAAGCAGCTATATTATAATTTAGAAAAATTAATTTGAAACCCGTTTCCTGGTGATGAAAGGCAACAAAATCTTATGTGCCAGCTGCTGTGGCACAGCCAATTAAAGTCCTGGGCGTCTCATATTTTATTTAAGTGCAAGAAATTTAATGGTGAACAAAAGTATAAAGGTAATATTGTGTAACAGTTTGAGATCACTAAAAAATATGTAAATGTGTTGTGATGTGTGTTGTGAGTGTACTCGTATATGTAATGTGTAACACTATGTGTGTAACCCACTATAAAGTGTGTCCCAAGACCATGCTATATGGAGGGATATATAGAGGCTATATGGAGGGATAGTACTTTAAATTTAGTAGATTGACAATTTTACTGAAATTAGATTTTATTTTTAAAAACAAAAACAAAAAATTACTTGTGTACTGACTGGGAATCGAACTGACCAAATGGTAAAAAAAACACACACACACACTCACAGGCACATATCACGCCTATATCCCGAAGGTGTAGGCAGAGGCGCATTACACACCCACATAATAGGTAATAGGGGGCAAGCCTATTGCCTCCTATTACGTGGCTCTTAAATAAAATAAAATAAATAAAAGGAAGGCTATGAAATGTTACATTTATTACGTCCTTACGTCCATTTCATAAATTGCAGTTGCGAAAGTTGCAGTCAAAACAAAAAAAAACCTGATCTGTTAGAACTAATCTTGGTTAGCATTTTTTGTTACGGCAGCAAAGGTGTGTGACCATTGCCCTCGGTTTTGTAGGCAAAAATTTTGACCAAAAATGTATGAAAAAAGAAAGAAAGAAAATATTTTTTTATATGAAATGTGAATGTTGTACTTTTATAAATGTAATAATTTCGTGGCCTTGCTTATTCTAAGAAACAAATGGTCGTTGCCATGAAGTCTTTTAATCGGTGTCCTAAAATAACCATGTTCGTTTTTACCATTTGGTCGGTTTGATTCCTGGCTCATACAGTAAATTTTTCAAAAATTTATGAATGCAGTTAAAATTGCTTTTAGAAATAAAAGTGTCTCCTTTTAGTAAATTTGTCTGTCTACAATATTTAAGGTACTTTCCCACCACGTAGCCTGGTCTTGGGACATCCTGTATATTAGATGCACATACATATAAGGGAGATATTTACAGATTATTCAAACTGTAACAAATATTTGTGATTAAATTACACACTTGTGTAAATTACATACAAGTGTCACTAAATGTAGACACTATGATGTAAAGGGGTCCCACTAAGGTCCTAAGGTCCCAAGGCAGCCTCGCCTACAAGCGGTGCACCTGTCGATCAACAGCCGAGGCTTTGACAAAAATAAGCAGCAATAGGCTCACCACTTATTACATGGGACCTACAAAGTTACTAGCGATAAGTGTGTGTACAGTAAAACATGCGTTTGCCAACCCTTTTGAGGAAACAGGTGTTATTTTTTTTTACAAGCCTAAGTACTAAATGGCCTTTACTTAATAACTAGGTAAGTAAAATAGAAAGGTTCAATTGTCGGCACGCACAACTACTGCAACACATTGGCTAACTGATAATTAATAATCTCTGACAATTTAATTAAACAAGTTTTTTATAATTTACATTTTTTTCAATTTAAAGTAGGTATCTTGTGTCGTAAGAGCTGCTAGCCTTAGACGACCTTTAACTTAAACCTCATGATGTTTCATACGTGTGATCCGGGTATTCTGTATGGTATTATACAGTAAACCCTGAAAATTATGTCTGCTAAATGGCTAGCAACTTCTGACTCATTTAAGGACGCCTGTGGCCTTCCCGTTCCTGCTTAAGACACACACTCCTGCCACAGGGGCAATCTAGGTTGCATTGTCTCTTCACTACTAGACAATTACCCCTCAGAATTAAGGTGGCATGGCACTTAAGGGTCGCCCCCACTTTTACACCCTATATTTTATTACAGGTCAGTACTGCATGCCCGCGGAAGGAGTGCCGCTGTCAAAGCGCAATGCACTCTTGACTCGCGAAGAACTTTCGCGATTAGCGCGCGTTTTCGTTCGCGCTGGCGTCGACAAGGTACATAATTCTTTAGACCTCCATGACGTAAGAGAATAATAGACTGCTCAGAAAATGTGGACTCAAGTACTAAATTGCTTTTTGTAGGTTCGGCTGACTGGTGGAGAACCCACGTTGAGGTCAGACCTTTCAGAAGTAGTATCAGAGCTCCGTGAAGTTGGAGTTCAAAGTGTGGCCATGACAACTAATGGACTGGTACTGACAAGACGTCTGCCGGCGTACCAACGAGCTGGCCTCACACATATCAACGTGTCACTGGATTCCCTGCGTTCGGAACGCTATGAGCACATGGCGAGACGACCGGTATCTGCACACTTATTGAACTAAATGCTCCCACTGTCGATACGTCAATCGATCCAAATGGAGTGGACGTCTTCCTAAAATGACAGACAAATCTTCCATCCAATTTCCAAATGCATATATTGAGTACTATGCGGCCGACCGTCCATAGACGGAATCCAATCGGGCGAATCGCCATTGGGTGGGGACAACTATAGCTTTTAAAATTTTTTTTTACTCCGCTTCGGTCACGGCTGGCCTATCGTCCACTGCCGGATGCCCCGAATACGCGCTCGTAAAGACAACACCCTGAGCGCCGGCGGACTTTGGCCACCTATGAACTTCTTGATGATTTCTTAGTCTTAGTGTTTTTTAGTTAGCATACCATTAGATGAGGATGAAAGGACATGGTGAGTGTAAGATAAGTGCTTTTAGATTACTTTATGATGAAGTAAGAGGTATTATGCATGAAATTCTTCATGTTTAAACGTCTTTTTTATCCAGGGTCTCTCCCGCGTATTGGCCGGTGTGGACTTGGCATTGCAACTCGGTTATAAACCCGTCAAAATCAACGTGGTCCTCATGAAAGGTACCTTCTTTTTGAATATACTACATTTCGTCACTATCTTTAGATGATTTCCATAAGAGCTTACATCAGAAGTGGGATTTTATCACATTCACATCCCACTTCTGAAGACAGCTCTTATATAAATCATCATGTACAGTAGGGTATTCTAATGTCACAAGGTAATTGTAGTTGATCTGGTTTAACGCGCTAAGCTGCAGAACTACTGGTTCGAATTGAATAAAAAAATATGAATCGAGTAGTACATTTATCAACACACTACGATCAATAGATTTTTGAAATTTCTCTTTGCTGCTTCTTTGCAACTTCGTAGTTGCGGGTGTCCGCTTGTATAGATATAACTAGATATTCATTTACATACTTTTCATCTTGTCGCTCCTGAAATTTGTACTTATGTACGCAAAATTCTCTAAATTTAAAGGTTTCAACGATGATGAAATATGTGACTTTGTGGAATACACACGTGATCGTGACGTGGAAGTGAGGTTTATAGAGTTTATGCCGTTTTCTGGGAACAAATGGGACGACTCCAAGCTAGTGTCGTACCGCGACGCTTTGGGTAAGGTGTTCGCGAAGTACCCTGATCTTACACCCGCTGTACCGAGAGAGAATGACACTACTACGGTATGTCCACCTTTAATATACATCTGTAAACATCTGTTCACTCAATGCATTTCTAAATAATATGCGACACTTTTAATATATTTGCTTGTCTGTTTGTTCCGGCTTAAATCATTATTATCATTACATAATGTAAAACAAAGTCGCCCGTTCCGTATGTATGCTTAGATCTGCGGGTTTCACCAATAGATAGAGTGGTTCTCGAGGAAGGTTTTTGTATATATATAATTGGTCTCGCTAGTTTTATAATAATATGAATCAATATAGTCTTGGACTGGTCTCGAACCAGCAGCTGTTCCCTTGCCAAGAGGACCGTTTTACCAACTAGCCAAGACTACTAGCCCCAGAACTCGATTTCGAAATTTGCAATCATATTAATTAATCATATGGTTCGATTCCGGGTCGATTCAAATTATTTGTGTGATCCACAAGTGTTTGTTTCGGAGTTTGGGTATTTTCTATGTATAATATGTATGTATTTAGAAATATATAAGTATGTTTATCAGTCGTCTAGATCCCATAAAACAAGCTTATATTAGCTTAATTTGGGCTAGATGACGTCGTGTGAGAATGTCCAAAAATATTTATTTATTTATTTATTTATTATTATTTATTTATATTAACAACCAGCGGACACCCCCGCTCGACAAATTTTACACGAAAGCCTTCCTCGAGAACCACTCTATCCATTGGTAAAAACCGCATTAAAATCCGTGGCGTAGTTTTAAAGATCTATGCGTACATGATGCGACTTACGGCGTCAATACAAAGATTGCTCTTTGAAACTCCCAAGTATCAACGCCTTGTGGCTATGACTGCTATTACTAGACTTAATTTAGATAGTAATTTGTGTACTTAGTAAAGATAAGCTAGTTTGTTTAAATAAAAGTAGTAAGCAATCTTATAAGTATAGCCCCACAGCAATGTTAGTACAATGAGTAGATAAGAATTATCCGATGTTGTTTGCAATCAACACAGTTTAATAGCCTACAATAAAGTCTAAAGTCTGATGTTAATTCATCTCGCTGTTTATTATGGGTTTTATGTGAGTGTTGTGTAGATTCTACTTAATTAGCCAACTTTATAAAATAAGATTTATATTAAAAATACACGTTGAAAATTGACAGTAATTTTCATTGTCAAAAATTGATTGTACCAAGTGTGTTAATCGAATGGGCGAATTTCTTCACATTCAATAAGTGTGTATTAACTGCTCCTATTTTGAATAAAAATATATTGATTTGATTTGACACAACAACCATGCATGGGGCAGGCGCCTCCAAAAATGCCGTAATTGTAGCATATTTTGTACCTAGGTGACTACAATTTTTTATTTTGATTGTGTTGCCTTATACGCGCTTATTGATTTTGACACGAGACCAATGTACATTCGTCCACATTTAGTCTTAAGAAAATGTGTAAATGAGTCAATTATTGAAAAAGAGTGACCGAGAGTTTTATTGCCAGGTTCTTTCTCTCGGTTCTAGTTATTGCTTTGCGAATCTGGCAGTACATGTAAATATAGAAGCAATTATATTTTTTTTATTTTAAGTACTTACTGACGTTTGTAAGAGCCATTTAGTGACCTATACAAATAAATAAATAATTTCATTTCAACCGACATCAAATTACCGAAATATGACCAAATTGAAACGGGACAACATGAAAAGTAGTAGCTTTCTTCATTTAAAAAAAATATTAAAAATCGGTTCACTCAGTCGAAAGATACGGGGTAACAAACATAAAAATAAAAAACAGTCGAATTGAGAAACTCCTCCGTTTTTGGAAGTCGGTTGAGGTGTGAACGAGTCCCAGCAAGATCTTAGGGTCCCAAGTCAACGTCAACTGCAAGTGGTACACCTGCCTATCAACAGACGAGGCTCTGACGAACATAGGGATATCAGCGACACTTGCAAAAATTGGGCGTATAATATGCCTCTGCGTACCGCTTCGAGAAAACAACAAGCGCAACTATAATACTTCTCTTATTCCGAATTCCCACGGGAAAATTCCTGGGATAGCACACATTGCATAAGTAACTCTTTATAAGTTCAGCAATCACAGACACACACACATATCACGCCCATATCCCCGAAGGGTTAGGCAGAGGTGCATTACACACCCACAATTTGCCAGTATTTTTGATCCCACGTAATAGGGGGCAATCCTATTGCCGTCACCGGGCACACATATAATGGGTTATACCTAAAGTGGCCAAATGAATTTAATAAAAAGTAAATCGTAATTTTGAAAAAATATTAAACCCGTTGCCTTGCGATGAAATGTTGATGAAAGGCAACAAAATCTTACGTGCCAGCCGCTATGGCACAGCCAATTAGAGTCCTGGGCATCTCGGACTTAAGCAAACTGCCAGTTAAAAATTTTACTAAAATCGGTTCAGCCGTTTCTGTGGACCCCTCACGAAAAAAACGCCTCTACGGCAATGTGCCTAACTGTTGTTGCATAATGCAAGTGCCTTCATTGGTCGTTGTTACGTCACGTTTATTGTTACCAGTGACAGGAAATCCATCCATAATTCCATTGTATGCAGGTATGGCGTGTGCCAGGGTACACTGGCACCGTTGGTTTTATCCACTCAATGACCCAACACTTCTGTTCCTCTTGCAACCGACTGCGGCTCACTGCTGACGGCAATTTAAAGGTAAGCTTACTACACAGATTATGGGCAACTTCAACTTGATAAAGAGGAAAGGTTTAAATACTGTAATGGTGCGGCCACACAATGCCCGATGGTATTGCGCGTTGTCGCGAATATTTCCCTAGTGGCCCACGCTCCCCTACTTGCGATACTATAGTTTGTTCGCGATAAGAATGCAGTGAGTCATCCTTGTCCTTCGACCTAGCCCCGCCCCCTAACCAATCAAATCTTTTCAAATTACAAGTTCAAGTTCATAGTGTCCAGTTGAAAACATTGCTTCGAACACAACGGTTGTGTCCTGTCATTTCCACTGAGAATACACCCTATGCACTGATGATTCACTGCATTCTTATCGCGAACGAACTATAGTATCTATATCTCGTGTATGATATAAATTGGGACCTTAGGTCGACGCTGTAAACTTACATGACATGTGTTTGTTCAGATCCAATAAAATATGCTAACAAACTTCCGTTAGAGACTATCTACCTGATAGCTTTTATTATTCTTGGGAACAGTTCAACTACATATAATAATAAATAAATGACTAAAAGTGATTCGAGCGCAAGTCTCAAGTTATCACGTACGAGTAGTACTTCACTCGCTGGGCGAGACGAGTGGCGAGGCAAGTAACGTGTCCACATGATGTTCCTCGCAATTCGACGAGCGTGTGGACGCCGTGCGGTTAGTTGTAAATTTTTTCGAGTTTCCAATGTTTTAGCTGGCGTCCGATGTTAATGCATATTATTACTACCTAATATCATACTATAAATATCGCAGGTGTGTCTGTTTGGAGCTAGTGAGGTGTCCCTACGTGATGCACTTCGTAGCGGGGCAGCTGATAAGGAAATAGATACGTTAGTAAGGACAGCTTTGTATAAGAAAAAAGCAAAACATGCTGGTAAGCATCTGATATTTAGTTTAAAATAAAGATGGGACTTTATTTTAATATTTAGAACATTTTTAACAAATTCTATGTCTGGATTTACTGAACGGATTTTTGATAATTCTTTCACTTATACTTATAGGGAATTGGGAACAAGAAAACTCCATTGCATGATCATCAATTCATCATCAATCAGATTACAGTACTTAATATAATTTGCTTATGTACAGAACCCGGCGATAAATATTGCACATCGACCTTTGGAAAGAGACAATCGGCTAATTTCGGCTTCTTAGAGCGTTATCTCTGTCGCACACGACCTATGTGTCGTTTTATCAGTCAACACCAACACTTATAGAAAAATTATTTATATAAATACTTATTAATATAAATTATTTATAGAAAAATTGGTGTATTTTATACAAATAATAAAAAGAATTATTAAAAGAAAGCAAATCATAATTGTTCTAACAGCTCCTAATAGATACCGGACTGTTTGTATTTCGTGCGACAGAGATAACGCTCTACGAAGCCGAAATTAGCCGATTGTCTCTTTCCAAAGGTCGATGTGCAATGTTTATCGTCGAGTACTGTACCAATTTTAATTGGATTTAATGTATAAATCCTAATATTATGAAGGCGAAAGTTTGTATAAAGTATGGATGTTTGAAACTACTGAACGGATTTATTTTAATGAAACTCCATAATAATATAGCTTGCAGACGAACTTCACTTTGGATGTTCTTTGTGTTTTTAACCTTGAACGATATCTCTCAATTCTATTTAGTTAGTGTGATGTTTAGTTATGTACCTTCGCCTGGATATTCTGCCAGGTTTAAGTTTGTGATTTACAGAATTTTGTTTACATGTTACTAATTCAGGTTACCATTTCATACTCCCCATTCTTCATACCCCATTTCTTGGGCTTTTCAACATCACCAAGCGGTTTTATTTTGCACGTTTTGCATGATTTTACTCCGAGCATTTGGGACGCTACCATTCAATTGGACAAGATACTTTGTTTTGCTTTCACAATAATTATTATGGTGATTTATTTGGTGAACTATGTATTAGAATTTATGCTTATTTTCACGACCACAGGTTGTAGGATATTCCCATTATTTCAGGCATTGAAGCTTAAATTTCATTATTATACGCTAATCATTGGCAGTCTTCATCCTCACTTTACCACAATGACAATCATGGTTCTAGATTTGGTCCTCAATAAAAACCGTTTCTACACATAATATTCAAACTACGAATGTAGTTCCCTCACTTGAGCGGGCAGATCAGCGACGCCCCCGATATATAATTTCTAGGCATGGAGAATCTCGCCCGAATGCAGAACCGGCCGATGATTCTCATAGGCGGTTAGCGGCCTCAGTGTCACATCGTTCACAGCGCGACCGGCCTCGAGGCGTCGACTGCTGGCTGCCGGGGCGTCCACACGTAGCGTGCGGTGCTACAGCCACGACGCCGGCGCGTTCACACATCTAGACGCTACTGGTCGCGCTCGCATGGTCGATGTCACCGACAAGCCGATCACTAAACGCATCGCTATAGCATCCTGCGAGTTACACGTCAGCGGACGACTACTGAGACTTTTACGAGACGCACGTTTACCTAAAGGCGATGCGCTAACAGTCGCTCAGTTAGCAGGCGCTTTAGGCGCTAAACGAACATCAGATTTAATTCCACTGTGTCATCCACTTGCATTAGATATGGTGCGTGTAAATATAGAGTTGCCTCGAGGGGAATGTGCGACAGGTGGTGTTGTCCATGTTCGATGTGAGACTAGAGTTCGTGCGGCAACAGGGGTGGAGATGGAAGCGTTGACGGGTTGTGCTGTGGCTGCGTTAGCTTTGTACGATATGTGTAAGTCTGTTGACCGCACTATGCGGATTACGGAATTGCGGGTAGAACATAAGAGTGGTGGTCGTAGTGACGTTACTAAGCCGTCGAAAGATCCCGAACCACAAGTTCGAGAATTAGACAAAACCCCGCGCCGACCAGACGAGACATACGCACCTACCAACTTTATGCACTTCTAAATTGCTAATATGTCATCACGGCACTGTCGACTCAAGTCGATCGTCATAATTCAACCAATGATATCGCAGAAAATGTGGGTCACGTGACTCTATTGACTTATTTTTGAGATTATCTACGTTATTATTGGTTGAATAATGTGGTTTACGTCAACTTTGTATAAGAATTGCATATATTTCACAGTAGCGCCTCTAGCAAAAACAGGATCTATGACAACTAACGTATGAAATATAAGTTACTAAATAAATTCCATTACATATAATTCCACCTATGAAGTTGAACTAAAAACTAAAAAAATACACATTTAGTACACTGCACGTTGCAATTTTAAAAGTAGACATACGAATTGTAACGATTGCGCTTACTTATTCGCGAGTAACGGTGCTATTCCATTGTGCAAGTCTTGCTTACAATTATGACGTCACATTTGCAACTTGTGACGTCAAACTTGCATCTAAGATTCAGTTCATTAACCCTTTTTTAAGTGAACTTTTATAATGTTTTAAAACTAGTCAAGTAAGCTAACATTAATGTTACCCTACTATAAAACTGTTAGGAACATAAATTAATAAACTACTGTTGTCGCCTTAAAAAAATAAATGCTTTGGTATTAATTAAAGCGATACTTATTCTGTTTAGATATCTAAAAAAAAGAATAAATATAAGTTTTACACACACACATATCACGCCTATATCCTCGAAGGGGCAGGCAGAGGTGCATTACACACCCACAATGTGCGAGTATTTTTTGTCCCACGTAAGAGGGGGCAAACCTATTGCTGTCACCGGGCATATTTATAATGGGTTATGTCCAAAATGGCCGAATAAATTTAATAAAAAGCTAAATGGTTGAAAAAAAATTAAACCCGTTGCCTTGCCATGAAATGTTGATGAAAGGCAACAAAATCTGTGTCCCTTCGTCCAGCATACTCATCATGGAATCCTGATATTTCATGAATGCCAACAAATTGTTCTGAAATAGTGCTAATTAGTGCCCAAAGGAAAAAATAGTGCTCTTATACTTACAAAATTACAGCCATAGTTCGATGAATATGCTGGACGAAGGTTTCGCCCAGTATACTCACCTCCGTTTGTGGAATCTGTGTACGCTTCAACCAAAATTCATACTTAAAAAAATTGTGCCCAAATAGTGCCAAATATAAAAAAATGAAAAAATGGTGCTCTAATAACTCCGGAGTTATAGGCTTCGTTCAGTGAGTATGCTGGGCGTAGGTTCTACGCCCAGCATACTCACTTCACTACGCGAATACCGAACGAGCTATAGGTACAATTTACGGCTTAAAAAATTGGGCCTGAAACAGTGCCCAATATCAGTCCAATTTTCGCTTGACTTTTGACCTAGAAAACCATTCGAACTATGGCTGTAATTTTGTAAGTATAAGAGCACTAATTTTTTTCCTTTGGGCACTAATTAGCATGGCATTCATGAAATATCAGGATTCCATGGTGAGTATGCTGGACGAAGGGACACCAAAATCTTACGTGCCAGCCGATAAAAGCTTATTACAGTCCTGGGCGTTTCGGACTATAAGTATAAGTTTTACTTGCAATAAAAATCGCAAAAAGGAATGATTTTATACGAAAATATATGTCAGTGCCTGTTTTAAAAGAATGGTCTATTTAATTATGATCTTACATTGCACGATTAATTTGGGAAAGTAAAAAAAAAGTTGGCGTACATACTTACTCTTATTTCTATGGTTCGAATATTTTTGATATTATATTTATCTCTAGATTAATACAGGCTGCTTTAAAAAAAACACTAGTACCAAGGAGTATATCTCTTGCTTTTATTTTATTTTTTATTTATTCAATGTTGTTTTTTTTTTTACATTTGTTTTACCTCTTTTAGTGTTCCTTATGTTAATGTTGGTACTTATCTATTTTTATCATAAGAGAAAAGGGTTGTGAGGTATAGTATAATAATATACATATATAGGTTGTGAGGGAAGTTTTAATTGTCAGGTTCTTTTCTTCTTGGCTGTGAAGCCAACAATAATTTACATTTAAAGTCAGATTCGCAAAGTAATGGGTGGCTATGACTTTGCGAATCTGGCTTAACATGTAAATTCTTATGTGCTGACGTTAATAAGTGTATTTTAAATCATATATTAATAACAATTTTTGATTTGATTTGATTAAAATTGACAGGCATATTTTTATTGGCCTTTACATAACAATAATATTGATTTATATTAGAGCTTTGGTTTTTTCGTTATTTTTTTTTAAGTAAATTAAGTTTGTCACAATTTTTAAAGTACTTTGTTATTTACTTCACTTCTTTAAAAAAAACAAATTACATTACATAGTAGTTTTTTTATACTGAGATAAATTGATTTAAACTCAAAGGATATAATAGGTTAATTAATCCTTAATTCGTTGGTTCTGTTATTACTACACTAATGATTTTTTTCTATTTTTTTTACTAAATTTATTAAATATTAAGGATAATAAATTAAACTATTCCAAAACAATAAATATCATTCCAGACTTTAAAAGTTGGTGAAACCATATATTTGGTGCTGATTAGTATAAGAATCTTGTACACAATTTAATGTAAGCCTATTCAAGGCTTTTCCTGTCATGCGTTTTATGACCAGCGCGCGAGCGGATCTCGCCCGCAATGCGTGTTGATGCCAACGTCAAATCAGTTGGCGACTAGCCCCGTTACCTTAGCAATCATGAAACATTTCATTATTGTATGAAATTTGACATTGACATCGATACGCATTGCGGGCGAGATCCGCACGCTCGCGTTGGTGGAAAAACGCTTGAAAAGAAAAGCTCTCTTGTTAAGTCGTTTAATAGGGTAGTTGACTGTCAAATCAAATCTTCATATTAATTGTCAAAACTGTTAACCATATTATCCGTTGCGAGAATCTCATTGGCTGATTCCGGAATCTGCTGTCAGTCGCGAGAATCTCATTGGTAGATTGCTAGAATCAGACAATCGAGCTTCTTAATTCTTAATCAATTGAATCAATCTAATAATTGATTCAATTTATGGTTCGAATCTCTTTCGGGGTAGATTTTTCTGATAAGTACAATTTATTTGCTTTAACCACCCTATTATGCTTTATGACTTTGGATCAATTTATATTTACATTTCGTCATATTTAAGTTATAGCTCTAGTACCTATAATTATGTGTAATAAGTACTAATAATGAGTCAACTCGGCGGAAGCAAGCAACAATTAGGGGCATGGTATGAAGGAGCGAGGTACCGGGCGGCTCGCTTGCGCATGACGTTGATGTGCGTTGCGTTCTAAATTCACTTTTAATTGAAGGAAATTCGTTATGGGAACCCTTTCTCATGTGAAACGCCGGATACTACTGGGAATTCTTTCAGTGTCTACCGGAGGCGCTCGGCAATGGACGTGGGTGAGGCCGCGGCCCAGGGCCGGGGATTTAAAAAAAAACCTTTCTCAAGTAGCGACTAAACATCGAGACAGTATTTCGCGGTATAATAAAGCAGCTGAGTCACTCCTAGTATTTATTGGCACGCGCCCATAGTATATCTTTTGCATTTGAGAAAATATTCCATTCTTAGTATCAAATACATGCTTTTTTTGTTAAATGTTATGTGCAATAATCTTAGTTAATATTTGAAGCGTGCGATCATATAATTATTATCAATGTGCGACTTACGGTGTCGATACAGGGCGCCATCTAGTTAGTTAGTACGCACAACGTACCATTAGTTGGTAGTTCCAGCTGGTAGATGGCGCTCTGTATCGAAACGTAAGTTGCACATTTGAATATTACCTATTATTTTGTCCAACGTAGTTATGTAAGTTTGATGATATTTTGTAGTACTTACAATGAATCTGTTTACAATGGGAATTAAATGTTTTACTGTAATTATTGAGTTTAATTTTACTTTTAACAGCTGTCTGTACACCCAAAATAAGGATTTACAGGACAATAATTTTATAGTAAACCTGGATTTTAATACTGGTACATTAATTTTCGCCGTCCCAAAGGCAATTGATGTGGCTAGTAAAAGTAAGACACATTTTTACAAGTACTTTGTGATAAGTTTACCTCAGGTTTCTCAAGACCTGATTCTATATTGACATCAAGCTTGTTCGAAGTCTATTGAAGAAACTTCTGTTAAGACTTGTAAGGAGTTCGATTTTTACTGAATGCGTAGCTGGTGGCTGTTTAGGTTACCTCTGTCGCTCCACAAAAATCGGGGTCCAGACTCTCACTTATACCGAAAAACGTTTCTTAACTTGTCCCGCACCTGGAGCTGGTTGAATAACTAGTTCTTCTGTGCTGGACTATCAAACAAGCATTACTTCAACATTGGTGAAATCTTTGATGAACATTGATGGAGCCCAATTACTGTGCATGGAAGAGATATTTGGAATTAATGTTTTTGAATTCCTATTAAGTATGAGATTTTGAAATGGTTAATAAAAAAAACATACTTAGTTAAAATACTTAATGTTATGTATCTTTATTATTAAATATAGAAAACTCTTCTCTAGCATTAACAAGAATATTGCTATTATTTCTGTAAAAAGTAAATAGGTATCTGTAAGTTACTGTAACAACTGAGAGAATTACAGGTTATCAACAGCCATTATTTAAAATGCTGGCAATTTATTAACGAAAGATAATTTAAAAAAAAGAGGTTGCACACAAGGTTATGAGCTTTTTGATAAAAGGCTTTCAATTTAATTCAAGCAACTCTATATGTATATAAAACTTGCTGCATGGCAGAAATACTGAATATTCTTCGAAAGCAGTCACAATATTAGTACAGTTTTTAGTTAAAAATGCTATATTTGTAACAATCAACCACTCGCAACTAAAACATTAGACTTGGAAGGTTGTTCAGGCTCAGAGTCGGCTTCAGCAGATGGGCGATCAACTCGTTGCAAACGAATATCATGAGTTTCTATATATTCATTAATTTCACGACCCTTTTTCGTCAGTTGTTCCTCGAGTACATTGAGAGCTTTGGGCAACTGTTCACAATTACTGTCCAATTCTGGCAAAATTTCAGCAACTGTGCGCTCCACTAGAACACCACCCACCATTCGAAAACATTTGCGACTTTTATCCACACCACGAAGTGTTTCAATAACTATTCTGAAACAAACAAGAACAGATTGATCACAGAATTTTGAGGTTATGTAAAGAGACTAGATTACTTTAAATTATTAGTTAAATTACTTGTGTTCATTAAGGTCCATTTCGAGCTCCGAAATCTTGTTCGCTAACTGCCGTTGTTCGCTGCGAAGTGTTTGAAAACCTGCGAAGACTTCCTCATTCGTTTTTTTGGTGCCTTTTGTAGCCGCAGAAGCAGTAGGTTTCGCCATTGTACTAATTTATTCTTGGTAAGTAACGAAAGGTAAGGTCTTTCCTTGCACGGACCAATTACTTTCAAAATACTAATGTAACTGTAGAAGACCCCTCTTTTATTATGATGAAACTCAACCAAGCATTTTTTGAGCTTCCGACAAGCAACTAGCAACTCTTGCAAGACAATTCAGACCTGTCGGATGTCACTCACTGCTGTCAAGTGTCAAGGAAAAATAAAACTACAAATTGAGACAAGTGCGTTCCGACCTTTGTCAGCGCTTTCGTGCTAAATGCTATTTCATTGGTAGAAAATTATAGCCCTCGTGATCATAATAACTGCATCCGTAAGTCACTGACATGAGATTTTAGGACTGACTGACTAGGACGCCAACTGATAATGAATGGAACAATTCATCATCCTCATCTACCTGCCCTTATCCCAATTATTTGGGGTCGGCGCAACATGTTTTCCTCTCCCCACATTCCTGTCAGCAGTAATCTCCTCTGTCACTTGTCACTCACTTTCTTGTCTACAGTCTACAGTCTCTATCTACAGTCATACTTTGCACCATTCTAACGACGTTTCACATTACTTTCTTCTCTTCTAATAACATGTCCATACGACAGCCTCTCGATTCTTAATGTTTCGTGCACTGGCACAACTTTCCTCTAATATACTCGTTCCTAACTTTGAAACTGAAGTTGCAAAAGGTGGTGTATTGACGTTCAGTACGTGAAGTGACAGACAATGACATTGACAGTTTTTAAAGATCGGATCGTATTTACTATTTATTTATTTTACTTACAAACTGAACTGAACTTTGTTTTTGTTTTGGCTGTTAAATAAATAATTGCGGGTAAATTTGGTTAAAAATGAAGTTTGACGAAACTGTTTTACATAAGGAATGGGAAAACAGCAAGGAAACACTATGCGCAGATGTGGTGAGTTTCTCTTGCTGGTCAAAAAGATACTCCCTCTTTTTTTTTGTAGATAGTCTTTAATTTATTTAGGTACATACCTATGTTATTGTTATACTATAAATGCGAAACTCCGTTAGTCTGACGCTTTCACGCCTAAAACTCTTAACCAATTAAAATGAAATTTGATACAGATATAGGCTACTTTCTATCCTGGTAATGTTTTCCAGTAAGAATTGGGCATGATAAAACTAATTGACGTGTGTGGAGTTGCAGGCATCAGCTAGTACTGTAAAAAGACTAAAATAATAATAATGTTGTATTAATTGAATAAGAAGAAGAGTGTAATTAGAAGTAGTGTCCGAGACGCCCAGGACTTTAATTGGCTGTGCAACAAAATCAATGTAGAAAGGCAACAAAATCTTACATGTCAGCTGATGTGGGCTGGCACGTAAGATTTTGTTGCCTTTCATCAACATTTTGTCATTTTATCACAAGGTTTCAAATTTAGTGTTCAAAACTATAATATAGCTGCTTATTTTATTAAATTAATTTGGCTACATAACTCAGTTTCTAGAGTGCCCAGTGACGGCAATAGGCTTGCCTGCTATTATGTGGCACTAAAAATACTTTCAAATTGTGGGTGTGTAATTCCCCTCTACCTGCCCCTTCGGGGATATAGGTGTGATATGTGTGTGTGAAAAGCTCCAAAACCGCAAAACCGATTTAAGATATACAAATATTGGATAGAAACAGGCGTTACTTGGCGAAAATCCATGACAAAACAATGGTAAGTAAAATGTTTTAAGAAAAAACTTTTTAAAATTATATAATAGCATTAATTTTTCGCAGCTGTTCTCTCTGAGACAGTCTTGATAATGCCTCGTTTAGAGGCGAAACAATTGTCGACGTTTTGTTGTCTTTTTAATTCTGCGAAAAATTAATGCTATTATATAATTTTAAAAAGTTTTTTCTTAAAATATTTTACTTACCATTGTTTTTTTAAGATATACAGTCTGAATAGATGAATTATATCCTTTCCAGTCACAATGGTCTACAGGCAGCGGAGAAGCAACACCATCAGATGCAGCTCTCGGTGCGTTACTTGAAGATGCTGAACCCAGTGATGATGATGCTGAAAGACGTGTGCAACGGCTCGGATCACGATTGGCCCGCTTAGACGCACTCAATGTGGGAGGAATGCTTGCAGCGGCTACAGAGAGTGGAGGAGCTGGTGCCGCTTTAGCCAAACGTTTAGAAGATGGTCTAGGAGCTGGTGGCGCGTTGTCGCAACGCTTACGTCGTTATGACGCCCTAGTAAGAGCTGCTCCTACAGCACCACACGCACGTACAGACGCGGCTAGAGCCGATTCTAATGCTAGAAAACTGCTTACTGAACTCAGTGAGTTATATAGCTGGTTAGATGCATCACCTCTTCGGGATCTGGATTCTATATCTGAGGTGTCGTTGACAAACGCTGAGGGTCGTGAGAAAGCTCTTGCTGCAGGAGAAGCTTTAAGATCTGCTCTTAGAGCTGAAGCGTCAGCACCTGCGTCCCGTCGTCGGCTAGCGGCTGTCCGAGAACGACTACGACGGTTGGCACGGGCCAAAGATCAGGTAAGTTAAAGAAATATAGAGTGAAGTAATATTGACATTAAAGATAGTAGCTACATAACCCTTTATTTACGGGTACCCCGCAACCTACAACGGCTATTTATCCCTGTTGTGTCCCTGTGGGAATAGGCAACGAGTAAAGTATATCAAGCGGAGCCGCGGACAGCTAGTTTTTCATACATGTAGTCTCAGGTTTCATAAAAATTTGACCAGCTGCTTGTTTTGCGATATACTTAAGGGCGCCAACGCACTAGCCACCAGGCCGCGGCGGCCAATGAGTTCTGATTTTAATAAGCAATTGCTTATGGACCTACGCACTTAGCGGCCGGCGACCAGCGGCCACCATTGGCCGCGGCGTGCAATAGCATGCCCCGCGACCACACGTGGCCGTCGAGATCATCACTTTATTTTGAAATTCATTCAGTGCTACCGCATCGGCCGCGGCGACCAGACGTGTATCGCTACAGGGTGGTATTATTTTACAATGTCCGATCATTTCGACACGGAAAGGTTCATAGTCGAAGTCGAAAGCAGAAAAGGTTTATGGGATATATCATGTAATGATTATTCTAATAAAGACGTTAAACAGCAGTTATGGCTTGAAATGACCAATATATTAGACTCAAATTTCAGTGTCATATGATTTTAAACTTTATCTTCATTATTGTAATACAAAGTATCGCTTGAGAAACTTGGAAAGTCTCGCGGTCGCCCGCGACGCCGCGAGCACTCTGACGACTCCTACGCGGCGGGCGCGGCGGCGCGCGACTGATCGTGCGAGCAGTCGCGGGCGGCCGCTGGCAGTGTCTTGCCCACCGCGCCCGCTCTCCGCAGGCCTCACTCTTCCCTCGAACTGCATCGGATACGGTCATGTCATGCAAAATGGATCACGAAGAAAAGCTTATTTATTTGGTCCAAAAGCATGTGTGCCTTTACAATAAAAAGTCAAAATATTACAGCGATCAAGCACACTCAAGATTTCTTGTTAAATGTAGAATGTAAACTGCGCATAGAAATATCACGAGGCAAGTCGCGGTCGGGTGCGAACAGTCGCGGGCGGCCGCGAGCAGTCGTGGGCTGCCGCGAGCAGTCGCGCCGCTGCCCTGCGCTGCCAGCCGCTGCCATTTCGGTGTGATTTGAGCCTTAGGTCACTAAACATTAGATAATAAAGAAAAGGCAGAACTTGGTAGGTGTTTATACAGTAAATGCTCCTTATTCGTGCTTCCTTCATTCGCGTTTTCACTATTCGCGGATTAAAAAAATGCGACCCAATTCCTATATTCCAAAAAATAAGTAAAATATAAAATCCTTTAGTCTCTCGCATAGTAATGGATGCACCCAAAACTGTTTCTTACGTGAAATCTTCCGTTTTCGTTTTCGCAGTAAATACACAAGCACAGTTAGTGTGATTATCTTCTGCACGTCATCTTGACACACCCTTGTAAGTCGACTGAAAGTGAAACTGTATTGGCCGCTCGACATGTCGCGGCAGCATACGCACTGGGCGACCAGGCCGCGAACGTGGTCGCCGCGGCCTGGTCGCTAGTGCGTTGGCGCTCTAAATAAAACAAACACCAAGAAAATGCGTTTTATTTTGCGTCTTTTTATTTGTTATTCAGCCTCTGAATTAAGACTTAGTTTTGTTAGTGTTTATAAAACTAAAATAATTTTATTGTTACTTACTGTCTACCAGCTTGCAGCAGCATTGGCGAGGCACTTGAACAACGCACTGATCCACCTCGGTAATGAGGCTGCACATGATTCAGCGCACCGCCATCATCCCGAGCTCCTGCCCTATGCGCCCTTCATGCGCTGGCTCAAGGACATGGATGAGAAGGCATTTGATGCCCTCGCTAAGGTTAGTAAAAATAATTATGTTTTTATCTTTTAAAAATCTAGTTTACAAAATGGTAACTGTCGATTCAAAATGAAAAAAAAAACAATTTTTTTTTAAGAATGCTAATAAAATTTATTTCTTTATTAAATCTATTTCCTTATGCTTGATTCACACGACATTGTAGGTAGGTACTTCATGTTTTTTTTTACGGTATTTAGGTTCACAATGCAAACTGCTGGAATAACGAAAATTCAATAATATGTACTCACCTGTTTTTTTTTATCCCCGGCCCTAGGCTGCGTCCGCACCTACGTCCATTGCCAAACGCCTCTGATATAACTATGGTAAAAATCCTATGAGTTTATAGAATGTTAACGTAGCGATACTGTCGATCGATAGGTGTACGTAACGACGTGGTCCCGTGTGTACGAGCGAGAGGTCCGAGCGGCGTGTGCCGCTCTCACTCCCACAGCTGCGCCCGCGCCCAGCGAGCGCGCTGATGAGGCTCTCGACAACGTACGTATCACATTTAGGTATTCTTCTATTTTTAGGGTTGCGTACCCAAAGGGTAAAACGGGAACCCTATTACTGAGAGTTCTCTGTCTGTCCGTCCGTCTATCTTGAGCTGTATCTCATGAACCATGATAGTTAGAAGGTTGACATTTTCACAGATGATATATTTCTATTGCTGCAATAGCCATACAACAAATACAAAAAAAAATAGAGTTTAATAAATTTTTTAGGGGGCTCTCATACAACAAACGTGATTTTTTTGCTGTTTTATTATGGGTTCTGCGACTCGCACTTGGCTGGATATTTGGCTTGGCCCTTTCAAGACCTTTACAATAAAATATTACTTCTGTACTAAACCTATATGCACAGAGTAGAGCAAACGGAACAGAGTTTCAGCTAAGAAAAAATGCTGATATCGAAGGCACCACTACAGCGCGGCAGAGCACGCGGGGCGGGTGGGCGTGTCCACTGGCTGGAGTAAAATAAAATAAAACACGTCACTCATTAACACAAACCGACTTCCAATTACCGGAACGGGACCAAATTGAAATATGACCAAAATGAGAGCTGTAGCTTTTAATAAAAAAAAAAAAATTAAAAAAAAATTGTTACAGTCGAATTGAAAATCTCCTACTTTCTATGTTCTATGTATAGTTTGTCTTTTACTATGATTAACGGCCGGTTTCTGAATTTAGAATTTAAAGTTAAGTATCCGCTGAGCACGTCAAATGTCAAAATTTCTTCCTGAAAATTTGATCCTTAACAGCGACACTATCGTATGGTGTAATAATAAAGGTGTGTTTTTTTTTTAAATCAACGGGTTCGATTCCCAGTTAGGATTATTGGTTTTGCAAAAATCTAATGATGAGGTTTTAAGTTTCATCAAAATCGGGCTCGTGACTCCTTTGAGCATTTTTCGCTATTCCTTATAGTTCCGGATTTGGCCATCCAAGCCCTTTTCAAAAATTCACCCTGTATATGTACAACATTGGCAGGTGCTGACGTTGGTAGAGAACTTATGCAACACGGAGCAGGACTTCTGCGCTCAGTTTTTCTTCTTGGATGTTGATGTCAAAGTGAGTATTTTGTTTCTATCTAGCTTCATACTAATTTATTGCTAATTCATTAGCTTGTGGTGCATCTACTCACATACAGATAATACTTTTTTAAACTTTCGCGAGATTACAGGGTTATTTTAAAAGTAAGTAAGACTTTTCGTCGGCGAAATCCTGACATACTACTAAGCATCTATATGTATCACACTTTTTACGAAACGTTCTAGTAATATCTGTAGCACTTCTTAACTCTATGTTACAAACGTTCGTTCAAACAGTCGCAGACGTCCACCATAGCTATACAACTTCGAGCCGACACAATAACAAACATTAATTACGCGTGTTTACACACACATACAAGTTCGGCAGTCGGTTGAGCAGGGGCAGAAGCACTGTACGATATTGATGTTTTGCCCTGCGTAGTAATATCGTGTATAGACGAGCTAATGTCGTATTCATTCAAAATTTTTCAAAAAATATTCAATATTTTGCAAACTCGTAAAATCAACTTGCTACATAATATGACCTTCAGAAACGGTACTTAAAAGGTCTGTGGTACTTTTAAAATATTCCTATATACATACCTCTTTGTTATCATACTCTTAATCATACTGTAAACAAGTTAAAAGTATGGCAAAAATTTGCCATAATATTTTAGAGTTTTCGAAAGTTTTTTCCTAAAATCTAAAAATTGTCACATGACCTTAAGTTCAACCTTCCGCATTGCCACTTGCCTTCGGCTGGGTACACCTTGTGTATCCCCGCATCATTGCACCTGTGGAGTAGCCGTCGATAATCTGGGACACCATGGCCTTTCTTGTAGCAGAAGCGTAGGTCGCATACCTCGGCACGCTATTCTAAACGACATAATTCGTAGGGCTCTTTCCACCGCAGGTCTTCCGGCCGTACATGAACCAAATGGTTTAGCACGAAGCGATGGAAAGAGACCGGACGGTATTTCGTTGCTACCGTGGAAGATGGGAAGGCCTTTGGTGTGGGACGCTACATGCGTTGACACCTTAGCACCTTCACATTCCAAGCACATCCGGATGTGCCGGCGCTGCTGCTGCATCGGCTGAAGGCCTTAAAAGGCGTAAATATGCTAACCTAGCAGGTGATTACATATTTGAGCCGTTTGGGGTTGAGACACTGGGGTCATGGGGTCCCAGTGCTCGCCGCCTTTATAGAGACATTGCTAAACGCCTAATCGATGCTTCTCAGAACCAGAAGACTAGCTATTTTCTGGCCCAAAGAATAAGTATCGCCATTCAACGTGGCAACACAGCCAGCATTCTGGGAAACTTCCCAGTCGGCAATGACGCGGAGGATTTTTTAAACGATATTTTGTAATGTAAATATTTTAGTCTATAATTATGTTATTTTGTATGTTGTAATTCTTATTGTAAATAAATACCTACTTAGTTCAACATCATTTTAGATGTCTTTGACCATGCTGAGTTGATTGCAGCTGGTCTTGAGTCTCTAACCATTACCGTTCTCGATTTGACCTCGTTTTGACCTTGACCTTGAGATCAGAGGTCAAAGGTCAAGTTAATTTTAGAGGTCTTGGACCATGCTAAGTCGTTTGGCGTTTACACTGAGTCTCTAGCTCTTACCGTTCTCGAGTTGAAAGTTGTTCACGGACGGACGGACATTACTGTTGTATAAGAGGTTTTCGTTTCGAAAACTAAAAGGTAAAGTTGTGAGATGACTTGTTAAATTCCCAGGGCGAGGGTAGCGACGGGGAGCGGAGCGAGGGCGAGGCGGGACGCGCGCGCGCCGGCGCCGAGACGCGGCGCTTCATGTCGGAGCTGTTCCCCGCGCTGGAGACGGACCTGGTGGCGCTGGTGGCGCAGCAGGAGAGGCATGACTCCTAGTGAGTGTTATTTATATAAATTTGTGCTAGCGGACGCCCCGTGACAAATTATGTACTAAAACCTTCCTCGAGAACCACTCTATCCATTAGTGAAAGCAATATGAAAATCGGTGTTATCGATTTTGAGTTTATCGCGAACAGAAAGACATGTAGAGTAGAGTATGTAGATTTGATTGTTTGTATTAAATTATTTCCGAAACTACTGAATTGATTTTGAAAATTCTTTCATATGTGGCCACATTATCCCCGAATACTATAGGCGTCTTCACACGGCGCGTTCTAGCAACATATCTGCTCTTCTTAAATATGAAATATCATTCATTACAACACTTTTATTTTTTTTCTTAATCAGTGGTGCCATGCGAGCACTAGCTTGTGTGGGACGTCGCGTCCTGTGCGGGGACGCGACGGGTCCCGGGCCGGCGGGGACCCCCGGGGGGGTGGCGGGCGAGGCGCGGTGGGCGCGCGCGGCACTGGCGGGCGTGGCGGTGGCAGCCAAGCGCGGCGCCGACAGGGCTATCGCTGAGCGACTCGCTGCTCTACCTGATGCTGTCAAACAGGTACGTTTACTGCACCTGAGGGACATCTTCCATGTCTTAAGGCTCCGTCTTCACGGGCGTTAAAAAAACGCGACGTTTTTTTAACGCTGCTGAGTCCTAAGCGGGAAATTGAACTTTACGCTCAACCCCAAGCGCCTAAAATACAACACTACGCTGAAATATCCCATCGCGATTTAATCATTTAAATTCTCAATTCGCGATTTAATCAGTTAAAAAATACTAGGCAATGCATTTGATGTATTCCGACGTAGTTTTTACGTGCGTCAAAAACGCTCGTGGAAACGCGGCCCGAAGCAATATTATATAATTATAAATAATATTGATTCGCGCTTACAAAATAAATCACAAAAACTATAGTCTTGGGTCGGACTCGAACCCGAAACTGTTCCTTTTCCACGAGGAATGTTCTACCAACTGACAAAGACACCACTAGTCTAAGATATCTAATATTGTTATCACATTCGACGACCCATCTACCGGTAACTGAGGATTCATATTGTAAAATTATATAACAAAAAGTTAACATTTTGCTTATAAAATACATTCATTAATTGGTATCAGAGTCCTCTAGCTGAGTCTAAACGTAGGAGTAAGTAAGGAGAACCCGTCTGGCCAGCATGGTATATGTCAACTGAATTCCCCCCTCTTAGGAGGAGGTATATGCTCAGCTGGGAGCGTCACCTGCTGCGCCCTGGTGACTAAAGAATAAAGGGTTCTCCTTGTAACAGAAAGCTTTACCACTGCTTCCTAGGGCCTAGTGTGATGAAATGGGGCAACATAACTCCACTACGGCCCATATCCCGGTCATTCATTTAAGAGCCATTTCACAAAATGCACCGTCTTAGTACTGTGCCCACTTGTGTATCGTAATTGGAGTTTACTCCTTAAGAATCGATTTTCATATATAAGGCGCCCGGTATGAGAAAAATCCGAGGGGTAAAACCTACTAACAAGTAACGAAAATCGTGTCACGTTTTTGGTGCGCACCTCTAGTGCGCAACTTTCTAATTTGTTATGGTTAGATACTCGTACTTAAGGAGTAAACTCCAGTCGTGCGTCGGAGCTGACACACACACTTTTTTTATTGTAATTTCGATTGAAGTTATATCAATATTTTGACAAAGTATATGCAAGAAATTCCTATATTACTGCCGAAATCGGTTCTCTAATGAACGTAGTTCATTTTGGAATAATTTTATTTTTGTAATTACTGTGTATTTAAACCAAAAATCACGATTAAATTGCGATGTTAAACTCAAAAATTGGCCGAATAGTTTAATTTATAACTAAATAATTATAATACAATTCAATCATCTGTTATATTAAATGACGATAAAAATATATATCCAATGCTTTATGTATTTTTTTAAACTCAATTTATAAGTATTTTTGATTGAAATACGACTCTGAAATCAACTCTGCTCCCGTTTTACAATAAAATGCTTGTGGGAAATTGATTAGTATAGATCAAATAAGTTATTTTTAGTAAATGTGTTACATTAAACGTCAACACGAAAGCTTGGCCCATTTTTTGCGCATATTCAATAACTTCTAGTTATTACAGAATATGGTAATTTAGGAGCTCAAAATATTAGAAATTCGTGCGAAAACGTGAAATGGCTCTTAACGTTAGCAATAATAGTCAATAATCATACATTACAGGTGATTACATATTTGAAACGTTTGGGGTTGAGACACTGGGGTCATGGGGTTCGAGTGCTCGCCGCCGCGTATAGAGACATTGCTAAACGCCTAATCGATGCTTCTCAGGACCAGAAGGCTGGCTATTTTCTGGCCCAAAGAATAAGTATCGCCATCCAACGTGGCAACACAGCCAGCATTCTGGGAACCTTCCCAGTCGGTAATGACGCGGAGGATTTTTTAAACGATATTTTGTAATGTAAATGTTTTTAGTATATAATTATGTATATTATAATTCTTATTGTAAATAAATCATTAAATAGATAAGATGTCATCTGCATTACTAGTCGGAACTCTTAATAATAAAATGTCATCACTGAATAACAATGTTAATTAATTAAAATAGTACTGAAGGGAGTCAGGCGTTACCTGGCGAAAGTCCACGATAAAACAATGGAGAATTTGATGTTTAATTTATATATAAAATAATAAAAATTTGAGACAGTCTTGAGAATGCCTCGTGAGTAGGTGAAACATATGTCGACGTTATAATGTCTTCTATTTAGCACACACACAGTATATTTATGAAATTTTATTGTATACCCACAAGAACAAAAGTAAATTTGTGAAAAATAGTGATAATCATAATCTAAACTTAAGAAATAAGGATAAACTGGCTGTTCCTAAATTTAGGCTTCATAAAGTGAGTAATTCTTTTGCGGGGAACTTTATTCGAATGTACAATACATTGCCAACCGAAATAGCAAATTTATCTGTCAATAAATTTAAAAAACTAATAAAAAGTTAATTGTGCCATAAAGCTTATTATAGTATTAATGATTTCTTAGATGACAAGGCGGCCTGGTTGTAACAACGTAACGAATTGCTCCTTTCTAAATAACTCTGTATTAGATTTAAGATGAAATATTTTGAAAACAGCCGAGCTGAGTTTCTTGAGGGCTCTTCTCAGTCTCGTTGCATTTTGGAACCCTCGGTAGAGTCACACCAACTTCTGACGAATCTAAATAATTTTCTGAAAATTTCAAAGATAATAAACGTTATTTTATTTTATTTTATTTTAGTGAAATCATTGCAATTATATATAAATTAAACATCATATTCTCCATTGTTTTAATTAAAATAGTGACAGAGATAGTTTAAATAACTTTTTCCTAGGCGTCAAAAAAACCAAAATGTGGCATTTTGAGTTTCGTATCGGAGTTGGAACACCTGTCGACTGCATGTGAAGCTATATTCGCAGCCAGCGGACGGCGAGCCGACCTCGACCGATGGTATGTACTTAACTATTTTGTGGATAATAAAACCGTAGATTATGTCATGTTTAATGTACGGAGGCTTGATCCCACAGTCAAACCGACAACACGGTTTTGTGAGATTTTGGTGTGTAAGTAACAAATGTCTGTAAAATATATATATATAGAAATGGGGAATGTAATTTTTGTCCCCCCTTAGCTCTCGAGAACTGCTTATGCTCCAATGATGGTTGACCCCTCTATGGATAGCCTGAGATCTGGAGGCAAGCCAGAAAAACGAAAATTTGACCTAGCCCTAAGGGGTCAAAGGTTATAGGCCAAAACCTATGGCGTGGTGCGGCGCGAAGCACAAGCCAGACACCGTACTAGTAATAAATGAAAAATAAGAGAAAAGATTTGATTGTTTGTTTGTTTGAAGCGAATAGGCACCGTAACTATTGAACAGATTTAAAAAAATAACTATATCACGCAGGAGAAGCCGCGGCGATCAGCTAGTATTTAATAAAGGGTGCTAAAGGGCCCTATAAATATTTCCAAGGCCCAGAAAATCCTCACGGGCACAATATACTTGCCCCTACTACATGGGATCAATTATGACTGGCAAAGTGTGGGCATAATGAACGCATGGTCAAATAAAAACTTATTAATTACTCTGACCGGTTAGACAGATACAATAATGTGAATAATTACAGGTATGTATCGTTGGCGGGCGCCATGATGCAAGCTATACAGCATGCCACACACCCGCGCACTCCTCGCGCTGTTGTACATATGGAGAACTATCACAGGTGATGCATTATATCATACTGCCGGGTTATCCTTATTAGGACGTACCCGGGACGCCCGCAATGGACAGTAGGGCGGCCGTAGCCGTAATGTCGGGGTTAAAAATTGAGACCGCGAAGGTAATCTTCGACTTATAGAAGGCGTTCGATCCCGTCTCACACGCCGGTCTACGGTACCACCATCCACGTTTACTATCCCCCGTCGAATAGTCAAGACTGTGGCCTCTTTCTTACAAAACAGACGTTTTCAAGCGACAGTTGAAACCGATCTGTCTTCGGAAAGGCCTATCGGTGCCGCGGCGTGCCCCAGGGTAGTTGCCTGTCTCCCATATGCTATACCAGATCTTAGGACGACATTCCAGTTGCTGGTAGCGTTGTAATTTTGCGTCTGTATTGGTGTATAATAAAGTATACTAGTGGTCGCCCGTTTGGTCGACCACAGGACTACGCGGAACTTAATGTTGACACATTATTTAGGCTCCTACCCATTTCCCCGCCCCCAATCAAAAAAGCTCGCAATGAAAAAATGGTTTTTAAGGAACACTTGGGGTCAAGATGGAGTGGAGATCGGTTAAAAATGTGTAGGTACGCTAGCCCTGAACACACATACAGACATACAAAAGCAAAATTTTGCAGCCTCGAAATGCAGACGCTTCGTTCGCTAGGTCAATTATATATTTTGCAGCCTCGAAATGCAGACGCTTCGTTCGCTAGGTCAATTATATTATATTCTGTATGTGTCTCACAGACTGCACTCAGCACTATGCTCCCTCCGCGTGAGTGCCCTAGACTCACTCCGTCGCGAGTGCAAGTCTCGGTACGGCGAGGCTCTCCGCGCATACGTGACTCAGTACTTCGGTCGGCCTCTAGAGAAACTCACTCAGTTCTTCGAGGGAGTAAGCGAGGCTGTGGCTCAGGGAGTGCGGGAGGACGAGGTGTGTTACCGAGCTGCCTTCAGTAAGCACGAGCTGAGGAGACTGCTCGCTATATATCCAGCACATGAAGGTGAGTCTGTAGTATACTAAAATAAAACAGGTCAAACGTGTCTGTACCTCCAGTAAAATTTAAAAGATATAAAAATATTAATAAAATACAAGACGCAATAAAGATTATTATTATTCAATGTGTTTATATGCATAGTTCGCAAGTCGCTACATCGCCTATACCGCACCGTGGAGAAGCATTTGAGCGAAGAGGGTGGACTTCTACAAGTAGTATGGCGGGCCATGCAAGAAGAATTTATTGCACAACAAGTTGCCTTGCAGGTAATTCATTCATTATTTACACAATTTACTAAAATTGTAGCCAAAATTCCCAATTAAAATTAGTAATATTATATAAATAAAATTATTTGTGGTCCAACTACGCTTCCTTGAGGAACACCTATACATATATTAAGAAAGAAATTATAAATAGATCACAAAAACTGATGTCATCGGCGGGATAAGCAAACTCATTGCTTTGAAATACAAACCTATACATATTCTGCGAAATGCATTAATTATTTTAATTATGAGAATTAAAACAATTAATGCATTTCTTTACTCAAACTTTTGGGTTGATCTTTTACGCTCAGACTGCAAATATTCAATTCAGTGGTATGTAACATCTGTCCTGGCTTTTGGTTTGTGTTACGGTGGTTATGGGTTTTCAACATATTTCCTTCGGGGATATAAGTGTGATGTATGTCTGTCTGTCATGTCTATTTTGTTGATTAACACAGTCTAAGGCCTTGCACAAATCGTAAAGGGAAAAAATTGTTTAACAAAAAGTAATAATGCTAAAACTGGAATTATTTGATTTATGACTAGCTGTCCCGTCGAACTTTTAAACTTTCCCTGAACTTTCACGAATATTTCAAGACAAAAATAAAATAAATATGCCCAACCGTTCTCGAGTTTTAGCGAGACACAAACCGCGATTCATTTTTATTTATAAAAGAAAGAAGATAGATGAATGACTATTGATAGATAGCTATTTTGAAGGTAAAATTCAAAGAAGAAAACAGTTAACTATATTCTCGTCAAATTGAAACACGCTGTTGATTCTTCTGTACGAACAGTTGTTACTTTTCCAGGCTCGTATTGCGGCGTGCTATCCAGCGGCCGGTCTATCTCTGCCTCTCACCACTCAACACATTCTTGAAGCGTTCTCAGATATCGCTCGCGAACACTGACTGTAACACACTGACTGTTTTTTTTAAATCAGCGACCGCTCCCACGTCCGTTATCGGGCGTCTCTGGTACGCACGCAGAAGGTAATTCCTGTGACGCCCGGCGGACCGTACCACACTTAATGCTTCAACGTCAACATGTTGCGTTAGATTTACAAATAAGTGAAGTCATATTTCCATATGGATTTCTACGAGGTAAAAGAACGTCATTTGATTATTAATACCATACAGATAAATAAAATTGAAGTGTCTTCATGTAATTTCAAATTACCAGCTTTTTACTCGGTGCATACGAAAGTATACACGATACCAACATTAAAATAGCAATTTTTCAAATTTTTGTTATTCTGTTTGTTCCCGCTAATCTCTGGATCGGCTGAACCGATGCCAACGGGATTTTCACTGGCAGACAGCTAATATAATAAGGTGTAATATAGGCTACTTTTATCCTAGGAATGTGTTCCCGCGAAAATTGGGAACCATAAAACTATTTGACGCGGGCGCCCGCTAGTGCATTAAGAAGCCGTTTCGATTTGGGCAGCAGACAGTTGCATGCAAGCTGCATCCAAAAACAAAAGCATGCCGGCGGCAGCACTACTCCTCTATGTATTTTTTATGGATGGATTTCTGCAAAATAATTCCAAACGCGGCGGCAGCAGTACGTGCTGCCGAGCGGCCATGTCAGTGTCACTGTCACCGCGTAGCACACGTCACAATGACAGTCGACGCTGCATTCGCGGCTTGCTGCCCAGATCCAGATCATAAGGACGGAGTTCGACTTTTGCTGAGCGCGTGGCAGGTGGCTTTTTAGGTTACCTCTGGCGCTTCGCAAAAATCAGGTTTCCAGACACTCACATACCGAACGTTTCTTGTCCTGCACCTGGAGCTAGCTAGGAATAACTAGTTCTTCTGTGCGGGACTATCAAATAATCAAGCATTACCTTGACATTGGCGAAATCATCGATGAACATCGATGGAGCCACGTTTTAAAAAAAGAAGATCAGAAGGGCACCTTTACAATGATATTCTGGTGAAGGATGTTTGATACTCAGTCGCGCATAAACTGTTGCTCATTTGTATGGAAACTAACACTTAGATTTTGGATAGTCCACTGGCAAAAAGACACAAGATTCTTTTATCCAGGTGATGAAACCTTACTGGAGTTGTAGACTTGTATGTATTCCTATTCTATCCTTAGTCATAACATATTTTTTATAGTAGATATTTATTTGTGTTAAAGTTATACTGTTATAAGCAATTTATTGTAATTTAAATCAAATATAAAATTATTCATAACATATTTTGTATCATTTC